>CM051269.1:26221437-26423658 GCA_027921565.1 Artemia sinica
GCTGGACCAAGAAAACCTTCCTGTTTTTATGATTCAGGGAATATTGTATAATGGAAACGTTTCCAAAAATATACAGATCGCATGTTTCCTATGTCTGGAATAATTGACATACGGGAAAGAAATTAATTACTGGATATTGATTACATTTGACGTTCAGCTGCTTGTTACAATGTTATTAATTTATATCTTGGTATTAGCAAAATCATATTTTTGAATAGGCCTTAGCATTACGCTTTATGAGCAGAAGTCTCATTACTTACAATAGTAATAATAAGAAAAAAATGTCAACTTCACAATACGTTTTCTCAATAGTAAATGAACACGCTATAGAAGAAAAAAGAGACACTTTTCCTAGACAGTTTAACTTATGTATTGACTCAGTGAGATATTACATAGCACTGGTTTTAGATATTTCATTGCGTAAAGGGTTAAGCACTGAAGATTCATCCCGGAACAAGAAATCTAAAAGATATAGACATTGTTTTTGCAAACACAAGTCTAATTAATGAAAATACACTACAGAATTATGAAATCACAGAAAAAGCAATTAAAACTCAACAAATAGAAAAACAAAACATGAAAGAAGCTGATATAGGATAAAATATAAGCTAAAAAGCGTGAAATGAAGAAAGGCAGGGACCCTGGCATTCAATTCCAGGGGGAAGGGTCGTTATTAGAGGTAAATTTAAGCCTTATTGAGAGATATTTTTGAGAAATTTTAATGAAAATGGCTCGTTATATGGGCCAATACTATGCATTACTGGTAGACAAGCACATATTTGAACAGTATTTTTCTTCGTATTTTCGCATATTCTCGTTAGAGGTAAATTTAAGTTACATTAAAAGATATTTTGGAGAGCTTTTAATGAAAATGCACCATTTCCTTGACTGGGTGTAAGATTTCAGTACCCCCCAAAAATTTTTTTTAACACCTCCCACCTCAACTTTAAGCTGTGGAAAGTTATGCCCCCCCCCCTTGACAATTCTGATCACCGTGGAAAACAATGGATGGCACACGACACCCTCTGGCACCATCATCGTTCCAAAGGCATTTTCAGAAATTTTCACGATAAAAAGATTCTTTAAATTCATTAGTTTGTGTTTAAGCAATCTACCCAAGCATGATGCAACCCATGGAAATTCACACAAGCGTGACAAACTATGAATGGCACACGAGACCCTCTGGCACCCATCATCATTCCTAAGACATTTTCAGATATTTTCCTTTCAAAATATGTTTTAAAGCCATTGGTTCGTGTTTTCGCAAGTAACCCTCAACTTGATACACCATGTCAATTCAAACCACTGTGCCACGCTATGACTAGCCCTCTGGCACCCACATCATTCCAAAAAGATTTTTTAGGTATTGTCTCATGAAAGATCATGCTTTAAATGCATAGGTTCGTGGTTTCGTAAGTCATCCTAAACGTGATACACCATATCAAACTTCGCCACCGTGCCACTCCGTGACTGGCCCTCTGGTACCCCTCATCGTTCCTAAGAAATTTTCCAGATATTTTCCTGTTAAAAATCATGCTTTAAATCTATTGGTTCATGTTTTCACAAGCCATCCTATAGATGATACATCATGCCAATTCACACCACCATGCCCAACTATTGCTGGCCTTCTGACATCCCTGATCATTCCAAAGGCCTTTTTTCAGATACTTTCATGATAAAAATATGCTTTAAATCCATTCGTTTGTGTTTCAGCAGTGCACCCCCAAGGTGAAGCCTTCCCATGGCAATTAGCACCACTGTGTCAAACTTTGGATGGTAAACGACACCCTATGGCATCCCTCATCATTTCTAAGATATTTTTCAGGTATTTTCTTATGAAAAATATGCTTTAAATCTATTGGTTTGTGTTTTTGCAAGCCACCCTCAACGTGATACACCATGTCAATTCACACCACCGTGCCACACTCTGACTGGTCCTCTGTCAACCTCTGACAACCCGCATCATTCCTTAGATATTTGTCAGATATTTTCTCGTTAAAAATAATGCTTTGAATCCATTGTTTCTTGTTTTTGCAAGCCACCCTCAACGTAATACGCCATGTCAGTTCACACCACTGTACCACACTATGACTGCTCCCCTAGCACATCATGGCACCCCTCATGATTCCTAAGACATTTTTTGATTTTTGTTTTAATAAAATGATATCCAATTCCACTCCCCCAATTCTGGTCCCAATTATTCCGCTTCCACCTCCTATGTTTCTGTTATTATCAAAATTACCAAAATCTTGTCAAATATGATCGAAACCTAAGATGATACTGTCAAAGTCTTGCATGATATTACAAAACTATTTTAAATATTACAAAATCTTATCTGGAAAAAACAAAATATTTTCTGGTAGTATCAAAACGTGTCAGATACTGTCAAAATCTAAAATGGTTAAATCAAAATCATGTCTGCTATTACCAAAATTTAACGTAGCAATATGAAATTATGTCTGCTATAACCAATATTTTTAAAATCTTGCCAAATATTACAAAAGTATAACAAGTATGATATTATCAAAATCTTGTCTGATATTATGAAACATCTCACACTACATTATCAAAATCTCGACTGATATAATGAGAATCCTGTATGGCAATATCAAAACTACACACGATATATCAGAATCATGCAAGTTACTCAACATCATGCCTGCTACTACCAAAATTTAATATATTAATATGAAATCGTGTCTGCTATGATCAAGATTATCAAAATCTTTCCAATTATTACCATACTCTTGTATGATATTTTCAAAATCGTGTCTGACATTATGAAACAACTCCAACTATATTATCAAAATCTCAACTGCTATAATGAGAATTCACAATATTCTCAGAATCATGCAAGTTATTAGCAAATTATTACATGGTATTACCTTTACCTCGAAAGTTATTACCGAAATATCTACATCAACAATCAAAATGTGACTGCTATTACCAAAATATAAAATGATGCTATCAAAATCATGTTACCCATCAACAAAACCTAGCATAGGGCTAACAGAATCGTTTGTGCTATTATCAACATTATCAACATCTTGTTAAATATTTCAAAACCTTACATGATATTATCAAAGTTTTGGATGATATTACCAAATATTGTTAAATATATTATGAAATCATATCTTGCATTATCAAAGTCTTGTGAGATATTACGAGAATCTATTTGGACATTACCTAAATCTTGCAATTTATTATCAAAATCTAGAATGGTTCTACCAAAATTGTGTCTTTTACTATCAATATATTATCAGGCATTACCAAAATCTTGTGTGGTATTATCAAAATCTTAGTTGATGTTACCAAACATGTTGCACTATACCACAAAAATCATGCCTAGTGTAACAAGAATCCTCTATTGCATTATCAGAAACTGAAGTGGTATCATCAAAATCATGCAAGTTATTAACAAAATCTTGCACGGTATTATCAAAATCTTACCTAACATTAATAAAATATCTTCTGGTACTATCAAAACGTGTCTAATATTGTCAAAGTCTAAAATGCCATCAAAACCACCAGAATCCTGCCTGCTACTACCGAAATTTAACGTAGTACAATGAAATTGTATCTCCTATTATCAAGAATACCAAAATATTGCCAAGTATTACCATAATGATGTGTGGTACCATAAACATCCTGTCTACTATTATCAAACATCTTGCAATACATTATCGAAATCTCCATGGATATAATGGCAAATCAAAATCTTATTTAAAAAGTATCAAATCTTTGATAATATGGCATTATCAAAATCTTACAAGATATTATCAAAATCTCGCTAGTTATTAACAAAATCTTGCATGGTAAAATCAAAATCTTAAATGATATTAACAAAATATTTGCAGCTGCAATCAAAACATGTCTTCCATTATCAAAATCTAATATGGTGCTATCAAAACCATGTTACATATTAACAAAATTTAACACAGTGCTATCAAAACCATGTCTGCTATTATTGAGATTATCAAAATCATTTCAAATATTATCAAAACCTAACATGATATTATCAAAGTCTTATATGATATTACGAAATCACGCTTAAATATTACAAAATCATGTCTTACCTTTTCAAAGTCTGGTGAAATATTCTGACAATCCTTTCCAGTTTTACCTAAATCTTGCAAGTTAAATAAAAGTTCAAAAAGGGATAAAAATCCTTTTAATAGCCCGTGTTTCACAAACAGTGATAAAATTTCACAAGAAATACTAAATATTTCGGTCACAAATGCAGTGACCGTCATCAGTAGTGAAGCTGAATTATAACAACTAAAAACAATAGTTTATATACAAAATATAATAAAACTACATATTGTTTAATGCTCAAATTATTTTCAAAGCAAAAGCGGAAGCTAGCCTCTTTGACCTTCTTGGATCCGGTTCATTAGCTTTCAATAGCATAAAACTTGGAAAGATATTAACTACATCGGGTGGATTGAACTTTACTCTGTATGATTGTAATAAATTATTTTAGATAGAATTCAACCCAAATTCACCTGTGTAACGATTTAAAGCTATACTCTTGAATAAAATTTTCTGTATTTCAAGAGTTTCACGAAAATTTTTTTTTAACCCCGGTCCCAAGAAATCAAAGAAATAATATGGAACAAAATAAAATGGTCTGGAAAATTAAAGATATGTTCCGAAAGGGCTGAAATAAAGTTTTCAGACTTAGAATCTTGCTTTAAAACCGATGCAATTGAGTCTTCATGCTGTAATAAAGTAATTCCCAAATTCTGGTTAGTGCGTCCCATATATTAGCTTCCGCAAGTTCATGGGATCTGATAGACCCCACTTTGTTGCCAAAATGAAGTTAGATTCTTCTCCAAAATTTTACCCTAAGTATTATTACTCTTTAACACCATTACTTTGTAAAATTCTTTTAACTTTTCACTTAGCCCGGGCACACGTGGTAAGGAACAAAAAACATTCTTCTCCCGAGTTGTCTCCAAGACTAACTTATAAATCTCTAGAAACTCTTTCCTTCTTTTTGCAAGTTGTTATCAAAATCTAGAATGATGCTAGCAAACTCATGTCTGGTACTATCAAAGTATTACCAAGCATTACCTCAATCTTGTGTAATAATACCATAATCATGCCTAGAATTATCAAAAACCTTTTACTACATTCTCAAAATCCCATATGGTATATGAGAATCCTCTATGATATTATCAAAACTTTATACAGTATTATCAAAATTTTGCAAGTTATTTACAAAATCATGCATGTTATTATGAAAGTTCGACCTGATATTAACAAAATATTTTTCTGGTAATATAAAAACCTGTCTGATATCGTCGAAGCTTACATGATATTATCCAAATCGTGTCTACTGTTACCAAACTGAAAATAATGCGATCTAATATTATCTATCATTATCAAGATTATCAAAATCTTGATGAGTATTACCAAATTCTTGTATTGATATCAAGATTATCAATATTTTGTCAAATATTATCAAAACCTTGCATTATATTATCAAAGTGTTGGATGATATTACCAAGTCATGTTTATATATTACAAAATCTTGTCTTGAATTTTCAAAGTCTTGTGAGATATGACTACAATAATTTCCGGTACTACCTAAATTTTGCAAGCTATTATTCAAATCTAGAATTATGCTAGAAAAATTGTGTCTGGCACTATCAAAATAATGTCAAGAATTACACAAATCTTGTGTGATATTATCAAAACCATGCCTGAAATTGTCAAATATCTTGTGCCACATCATCAAAATCCCACATGGTATAGTGAGAATCCTGTATGATATTATTAAAACTTTACATAGTATTATCAAAATCTTGTAAGTTCATGCGACAAAATAATACACGGTACTATGAAAATTCTACCTGATATTAACAAAAATAATTTTTCTTGTAATATCAAAACGTGTCTGATATTGTCAAGTCTGACGTTATGTTAACTAGATCGTGTCTGCTATTAAAAAAATTGAACATAGTGCAATCGAATCGTGTCTGTCATTATCAAAATTGTCAAAATCATGCCAAGTATTACCAAACTCTTGTATGATACTATCAAAATCACGTCTGATATTACGAAACATCTTGCACTACATTATCAAAATCTCGACTGGTTAAATGAGAATTCTTTATTACAGTGCCAAAACCACAGATGGTATTATCAAAATCATACAATTTATTAACAAAATCTTGCAAGGTATTATGATTTAATCTCGTAAGTCATTAACATAATATTTTCAGCTATAATTAAAACGTGTCTGCTAAACCCTAAAATCTAATATGGTGCTATCAAAATCATATTACCTATTAACAAAACTTAACATAGTGCTATCAAAATCATGTCTGCTATTATCGAGATTATCGAAATCTTGTCTAATATTATAAGAACCTTACATGATATTATCAAAGTCTATCATGATATTAGCGAATCCTGTTAAATATTACAAAACCTATTCTCTTATTGCTCTTGTCTTGCCTTGCATACTATCGTGTCTTAATCTTGTTTATCTTTATCTTGTCTTAATTTTAATCTTGCACAATCTTTTCTTGCATAATTGGTTCTTGTCTTGCATTCTGATAATCTTGATGAGGATAGACACGATTTGATTGCACCATGTTAAATTTGGTAGTAACAGACAGGTTTTAAATGACACAATGCCAGATTTGACAATACCAGAGACGTTTAAATATTTTTGTTAATATCAGGTAGAATTTTCATAATACCATGCGTGATTTTGTTAATAACTTGCAAGATTTTGATAATATTATGTAAAGTTTTGAAAATATCTTGGAGGATTCTTGTTATACCACGTGAAGTTTTGATAATGTAGCACAAGATATTTCGTAGTTTTAGGCTTGATTTTGATAATATAACACAAGATCTTTGGTAATACTTGATAAAATTTTGATAGTACCGGACATGATTTTGCTAGCATCATTCTAGATTTTGATAATGATTTTCAAGATTTAGGTAACACTGGAAAGGATTGTCATAATATCTAAAAAGAAACTTCGAACATGCAAGTCAAGATTCTGAAATATTTAAACATGATTTGGTAATATCGTGCAACATTTTAATAATAGCATTTAAGGTTTTGATAATATTTGACAAGATTTTGATAGTCTTGATAGTAGCATGCAAAAGTTTGGTAATACTTGGCAAGATTTTGATAATCTTGATAATGACAACACGATTAGATTGCACTATTTTGAATTTTGTAATAGAAGACACGATTAGATAATATCATGTCAGGTCTGACAATGTCAGCCACGTTTTTATATTACCAGGGAAATATTTTTGTTAATGTCAGGTAGGATGTTCGTAATACCATGCATGATTTTGTTAATAACTTGCAAGATTTTGATAATACTATCTAACTTTTTGATAATATCATAGAATATTATCATTATACCTTCCGGGATTTTGATAATGTCATAGAAGATTCTCATTATACCTTCCGGGATATTTGATAATTTCAGGCATGATTTTGATAATATCACACAAGATTTAGGTATTGCTTGATAATACTTTGGTAGTACCAGACACGATTTTGCTTTCACCATTCTAGATTTTGATAATATCATGTAAGGTTTTGATAATGCCATACAGAATTTTCATTTCATTGTCATATTGTGGCACGGTGGTGTGAATTGGCATAGTGCATCAAGTTGAGAGTGTTTTGCGAAAACACGAACTAATGGATTTAAAGTATATTTTTAGCAAACAAATAAATGAAAATGTCTTGGGAATAATGAAAGGTGGCAGATTGAATCGTATGCCATGCATAGTTTCCAACGGTGGTGTGAATTGCCATGGGGGGCATCACGTTGGGAGTGGATTGCTAAAACACGAATCAGTGGATTCAAAGCATATTTTGATCATGATAGTATATAAATAATGTCTTTGGAAGGATGATGATGCCATAGGGTATTGTGTGCCATCCATAGCTTGCCACGGTGGCGTTAATTAGCATTGATGGGCGATTATCACATTCTACAGCTTAAAGTTAAGGTGGTAGGTGTTAAACTATTTTTTTTCATTTTCGACTAAGGGAACTGAAATCTTACACCAAGTCAAAGAAACGGGGGCTTTTTCATTAAAAGCTCTAAAATATATCTCTCAGTGTAGCTTAAATTTACTTCTAACGACAGTATGCAAAATAAGAAGAAAAATATTATTCAAATGTGTGCTTGTCAACCAGGAATGCACAGTCTTGGCTCAAAGAAACAATGCATTTTCATTAAAACCTCTAAGAAATGACTCTTAATATGGCTTAAATTTACCTCTAATAACAACCCTCATCCCCCCTAGAATTGGTTGCTAGGGTCCCAGCCTTAAGTTAATTCACGCTTTTTCGCTTATATTTTATCTTCTATCAGCTTTTTCACGTTTTGTTTTTCCGTTTGTTAAGTTTTAATTGCTTTTTCTGGGGGTTCATGATTTTATAACATTTTTCTTATTAATAAGACTTGTATGTAGAAAAAATGTCTGTGTCTTTAATTTCTTGTTCAAGGTTCAAGGTTTAATTTTAAAATATCTGTACAAAATAAACATAAATAGAAGGTAAACGCCGGAGACACAAGGTCGAATGACAAAAACCCGGTACATTATTCGGAATAAACCTGTTTGACAACAAAAAATAAATAAGAGTTATTCCATGACTCACCAATAGATGGGATGAACCTTCAATACCTAATCATTTACGCAATGAAACATTTAAACCAATGCTATGCAACATCTCACTGATTCAATATCTAAGGTAACCTGTCTAGGAAAAGTGCCCCATTTTTTTCAATAGCGTGTTTCATTTAATTGGGAGAAAACGTATTGTGAAGTTGATATTGTTTTTTTTATTATTATTATTGTAAGTAATGAGACTTCTGTTTCAGCAAGCGTAATACTTAATACTCATTCAAAATATGATTTTGCTAATACCAAGATTTAAGTTGATAACATTATAGCAAGCAGGTGCACGTCAAATATTACCAGTTTATAGTAATTGATTTTATCCCCCGCATGTCAATTGTTCTAGATATAGGAAAAAGTAAATCCATAGATTTTTCGAAATGTTTCTATTAGAAAGTATTCCACGAAACATAATATTAGGAAGGGTTTCTTGGTCCAGCTTTCTAACGCACAGTGCAATTGGGGGAAAATCTCTTTCGAATTCTAAATTGGACAAAAGTCTTTGGAATATAGAGTTTTCTGAGGAAAAATCTTGAAAAAAAATGTCTCGAAGAGAAAGAAAACGCATTGAAGAAAAAATAACGCCTTGAAAGAAATATAAAATCCTGAAGAAAAAATCTCTTAAAGTATAATGTAACATCCCACGTGTGTGCCATCCTCAGTTACATCTGGGGATTCCCTAATTGACAGGCGGGCCCTGACCTCTAATAAGTCGGGCAAGATTGCGTCATCTTCAGTTACAATAGGGGTTTCCCCACATGACTAGCGGGCTCCCGGTGGGAATTGGTTGCTAGGGGTCCAGTGTAATTGGTTGCTAGAGCCCCAGTTGAATTATATTCTTGGCCATCTCCCTTCCCCCCTTTGGAATTGCTCGCTAGGACCCCGTCGGAATTGGATACTACGACCCCGGTGAAATTGCTCGCTAGGGCCCTCGTTAGAATTGCTTGCTAGGGTCCCCCGTTAAAGTTGGATGCTAGGACCCCGTCCATTGCAGTTGACTGCTAGAGCCCGGTGTCTTGTAGGTTCCCTACCGGGGAGGGCACTGATGGTTTTTTCCCTACACCTTTAGGTTTTTAAAACAACCAAAAAAACTATTAAATAATGCGTAAGTTTGCATCTTGATTTAGCAGGGGCCCTGGTTGTTTTTCCCTGGCCCTCATAGGTTTTTTGAGCATAACATCCAAAGAAAGTATTTGTATAATTAAACAAACCCTACTATGTAACAGGCGCCTATTTCTTGAAGAATTTTTCTTAAGTTTCGGGACCGGGATTCGAAGGGATAGGCGCCTCCTTAAACGACTTGAGGCATCACTATTATAGAGTTTTATGGAGATACAAGAAAGAAAAACTATGCAATTAAAGAAACAACATCATTTTCTTTCGGTCTATATCCATCGAACAATACAAAGCTTTGGGAATGCATTTTTGGGCTACTTATTGTTCAATATCCCTTGTCTATTTTTTGAAATGTAAATATCTAACAGTGTACTATGTGTAGAAAACACACGCCTTCTCTGAGCTTTCGCTATTCAACAGTGTTAATGACTATTGAATGCACAGTAAACTATCAAAAGGATTTTCTTTTTCTTTAGCTATGTGGTTTGATTTTCAAAAAGTCTGGAGATGAAATCACTCGGTAACACGTCTAGCTAAAATAAGTGTTTTTGGAATATACGTAGACTTTCAACAGTTTTTCTAAGCGATAATTATCACCTCACGCATTTGTTTAACCTGTTCTCAAAATAAGATTTGTTTTTTTGTTCGTCTGTTTCTTTAAGAAGTTGTTACGTGCACCAAATGGTACTTTAGTTCATGCACATTTTTATATTATGTACCATTGAACTTTCAATATAATGGGCCAAGTAAACATTACATTAGAAGTGCCCAAACGTCCTCTCTAGGCTTCCATATATATATATCTATATATAATATATATAATATATATATATAGATATATATAATATATATATAGATATATATATATAGATATAGATATATATATATATATATATATATATAGATATATATATATATATAGATATATATATATATATATATAATATATATATATATATATATATATATATATAGATATATATATATATAGTATATGATATATAGATATATATATATATATATATATATATATATATATATATATATATATATATATATATATATATATATATATATATACATATATATATATATATATATATATATATATATATATATATATATATATATATATACATATATATATATATATATATATACATATATATATATATATATATAATATATATATATATATATATATATATATATATATATATATATATATATATATATTATATATATATATATATATATATATATATATATATATGTATATATATATATATATATATATATATATATATATATATATATTGTAAAGTATTTAACATCAATTCGAGAAGCTTTTCCGGGTATCTCATTTCGTAGTTAGTTGGGGATTTATGCTGTCAACGATAGCGGTCCAGGGGGGAGCTCTTGGGACTAAAAGCTAGTCGTGGGAAAGTGGTCGTTCCCAGGCCTGGAACTTCCGTTCCAGGAAAGTTACATTCTTCGCTCATTTCTAAAGGCAGTCCATCTTTCGCCTTCGTCTTAGCTAGTTGTTCTTGTGCTACCTTATTTTCTCTATGTGTATTCTCACGTTATTTAATAAAGACCATGTACCAACGTTTATCGTCTATCTTTGGAATTTACGTAAACCATTACATCTGCCAATATAAAAGGGCATATAGAAAGAACACTTAAATGCAGAGACTTTACAGAGTGGTGGCAAGCGGTTAAGACTAGTGGAGCATATATCACTAGTGGAAAACCTCCAAGTGACATTTGAGTGACCGTTATAAGTATTTAGGACATCTTACGCTAAATACTGGCAACATATTGAAGAGCTATTTCGCCCGCTACAAAAATTGTTTGTGATATTAAGTCACAAATACTGCAAAAGACTGATAAAAAGACATCGAAATGTTACGAGGTATTGAACTTTTTTCTATTCAAAGCGCCTTCTTGAGAAACACTTTCTTTTAAATGAACATTTTGAAATAGGCTGTTACACAATGCCTAATATGGATTTCCTCGCGATAGCTTCTACATACTAATTCAAATTTCTACAACTGAAAGTCTCCGGTTGATTTCTACCTTCACTTAGCCATTTTACGTTTGGTGTTTTTTTTTACATGATTTTATACAGTCGACGTGTGATCTACATTTGACAGTTTCCAAACAAAATTTAACATTGTTAATTAATTCTCAATTGTGACTCCATTTGACGCTAGTGATTTAATTGAGACCAACTGCAATTAGATGTAAGACAGACGACCTTTCGTAAGTGATTTAGCACGACTAAACAACCCAGTAAATTTTATTAGACCCTTGTTGTTAAAGGTGAAGTTTATTGCCCAAATTCTGGCGTCCGTAATTAAAGAGCTGTGTTTAAAACAAATGTTTAAATTTTTAGAATAACTGCTTTTCAAATTTTAATCTCAATATGTCAGTTTTTATTCCTATTCTCGATCCGGCGGAAACTGGATATAACAAAAAGGTTGCTTTTGATTTTGTAAAACAGTGGAGGGGAAATGGCATAGTTCCGCCTCTTTTATTTGACTCAAATGATCCTGATTTCGATCAAGATGAACTTTATGATTACCTTCAAAAGATCAAGACATGGGTCCCAACAAACCCTCCAACTCCCCTGAGCACCACCCCAATTAATCCTCCAATAGAACAGCCTCAACAGTCCCAAGTAATAGGATCGCTAATTGACCCTTTTTTTTTTACGTTGTAACGCCACTCACAAAGTCAGAAAATGGAAAAATAATTAAGTTTGTTACAAAATTTGTTACAAAGTTACAAAAATTGAGTTTGTTGCAAAGTTACAAAAATTTCAGTTGTTGTTAAATTGGTCTGATTCAAAAGCTTTGCGTCATTTTTGGCCCATGGTTTGTTTCGCTCCTTTTTTGGGAATCTGGATCCCACGATTATAAATTTGTCAAGTTTAAAAGGTGGATTACTTGTAGTATATACCCCAGGCAAAATAGTAGGCAAAATGGTTGCAGAGTTTGTAGGCGTGGCTCAATTTAAGGATGAAAGGGTATATCTATTCTATAGAAGGATGCAAAAATTAGGAAGGTCATTTAGGGTGTCCTTAGAAGCCAGGGATGATGGTGTAGTTCTTGGAAGATTTGCTCTAAATTTATTCAAGGAGTGGATCAGACCGTCCTACAAACGGTATTTGTTAGAGAATAGTGCAGAATTTTTTTTTTGTTTAGGTGATGCGTATAAGGTTGCAATACAATATGAACAGATAGAACAGATAGTGGGGAAAGGAGACACGTCTTCTTTTTCCGATGAATTTCTTTCTGCGCTGACGAGGGTGAAATTTGGACTCAATGATAATGAGAAGGCACTGCGAGATGGTACTGATTCCTCGCAGGGCGGTTTGGCTACCCAGGAAAAGGGAGCTGGTTTTGAAGTCCCGTGGGATGGTACTGATGCCTCACGGGATGGGTTTTTTTGTTGCACTGCGAGATGGTACTGATTCCTCGCAGGGTGGTTTGGCTACCCAGGAAAAGGGAGCTGGTTTTAAGGTCCCGTGGGATGGTACTGATGCCTCACGGGATGGTTTTTTTTTGTTGCACTGCGAGATGGTACTGATTCCTCGCAGGGCGGTTTGGCTACCCAGGAATAGGGAGCTGGTTTTAAGGTCCCGTGGGATGGTACTGATGCCTCACGGGATGGTTTTTTTTGTTGCACTGCGAGATGGTACTGATTCCTCGCAGGGCGGTTTGGCTACCCAGGAAAAAGGAGCTGGTTTTGAGGTCCCGTGGGATGGTACTGATGCCTCACGGGATGGTTTTTTTTTGTTGCACTGCGAGATGTTACTGATGCCTCGCAGGGCGGTTTGGCTACCCAGGGAGAGGGAGCTGGTTGTAATATCTCGCGAGATGAGGTTGATGCCTCACGGGATGGTTTTAATGCGTAGCGCTAATAGTTATGTAGAGATATCAACAGTAGTACTGCCATTTGTCGAACCACAAGTTAGTAGAGAAAAACCAAATAGGTCTAAACCGAGGCGTTCCGCAGCAATAAAACCCCGAGGATTTAATTGGGAATAATATCTTAACGTCATTGCAGCATGGTAAGCCAATCAAACTGCAATGGTTGACATATCTATTCCATTATTTATAAGTTTATGCAATTTCATTTATTTGTCGCCGGTATTTTCAGGATTAATTAGCCTTTCTCGGTCATTCCTTTTGCCCTAATTCAAACTTTATGCATAATCCCAACTTTCCTTGTCCTCATCAAATTCAGGGGTATGGGGAAAAAGTCTATTTTAAAGTATACAGAGAAAAGTGAAGTGTTAAAATATCCAGTTTCCGACTAGTGTTGTTAGTGTGGTTCGTTTATACTATGTAAGTTTTTACTTATGCAAGTATTGTGTAGTGTTTGTATTATGTAATTGTTTACTAGTTCATGCTGTAGAATGTTAGTAGGCGAGAAGTGAATAATTTGGGAAGGGTGTTGAATGTTTTGAATTCAATTAAAGTTTGAGGGATTAATGAGAAGGGGATAAGCCAAATTTGGGAAATTTAACTTAAAACAGGGGGGAGAATCTGTAAAGTATTTAACATCAATTCGAGAAGCTTTTCCGGGTATCTCATTTCGTAGTTAGTTGGGGATTTATGTGTCAACGATAGCGGTCCAGGGGGGAGCTCTTGGGACTAAAAGCTAGTCGTGGGAAAGTGGTCGTTCCCAGGCCTGGAACTTCCGTTCCAGGAAAGTTACATTCTTCGCTCATTTCTAAAGGCAGTCCATCTTTCGCCTTCGTCTTAGCTAGTTGTTCTTGTGCTACCTTATTTTCTCTATGTGTATTCTCACGTTATTCAATAAAGACCTTATACCAACGTTTATCGTCTATCTTTGGAATTTACGTAAACCATTACATCTGCCAATTATAAAAGGGCATATAGAAAGAACCTAAAGAGAGGTTTACAGAGTGGTGACAGCAGAACTTTACAATATATATATATATATATATATATATATATATATATATATATAATATATATATATATATATATATATATATATATATATATATATATATATATATATATATATATATATATATATATATATATAATATATATATATATATATATATATATATATATATATATATATATATATATATATATATATATATATATATAATATATATATATATATATATATATATATATATATATATATATATATATATATATATATATATATATATTGTAGTGTATTATGAAACAAACGAAGTTTTATTTTCTTATGTTGATGTAGTAAGGAACAATCTTTTTGTTCAAATTTGAAATATCTTTCTAGGGTGACTCGGGCAGTCCACTTATCCTAAAAGAAGGCCTTGGTAAACGTTCTGTTCAAGTGGGCATTGTATCTTCCGGAGTTGGATGCGGTAGCCCTTTGTTTCCTGGCATTTACACAAGAGTTTCAGAATATGTTGATTGGATAGCTTTTTATTCTAACATTGTGCCACAATCACTAGTTGTAGAGAGGAACGTTATTTAGTTTTATATGGCTGTTTAACAGTAATGGGTATAAATAAAACCATGTTATAACTCTTGTTTGATCTCCTCAAATAAAGAATAAGTCAGCCCCACTCATGTTTGGTGTTCCTTCAGTTAATTTTAAGTTTCGACTCCACTTCTTATTTAAGAAAAAGCATCTTATTCTAAATATTCTAACTACCATAAAAAAATACCTCCGCAGCAGGATTAGTGACTGATACGACAAAGCAGTAAAATACATTTCAAAAATATGTTGTATGTAGATGAAAGTCTACGAGCATCTTGTGGAAAAAAGGGAGTGACTTGTCGCATAGTGATAAATGGTGCGAACCTTGCCAGACTAAAAGAACAGTTAATTAAATAGGGTTTGGTAATCCTTCCAAAAGAGCTTTAAAGTGCTAAATACCTTTAATTGTACAGACAACAATCTATATTGAGGCCTACTACAACCTGTGCTGAGAATAAATATAAGATATTTAGCAGAGCTGTCAACAGCGGGTGAGGCGAAAAGGGTTAAATTTCTGGTGCCTAAACCTTAACCATTTAACCCGCAGTCAAAATATCTTTAATTCGGAGAGTATTATGACTTCTTTGGTTCCACTGGGCTGAATGACAACATCGTTTGAGACTATAACAGTAATAATTTTTGTAGTTGGTCTGAAGAATGTAGGGTGGAGTGCTTCACTTGTACTACCCTAAATCCAAAAGTGTAGTCCACTACATTGATTTTCAATGTTATAGTCTGGAAGTAAGACTAAGATTCATGTCTGCTCTTAACAGCCGGGTTATATACTGTTCCTTGTTGTACGAAGTAGTGACATCTCTGACCAGTTTTCGTCAGCTGTTATGACCATTTACGAAATCTTGCAAAGAAAGCTATGTAAGTGTAACAAAAATAAAATGAATACACAATAGCCAGTACAACTTTCAATAAATATATTAAAAATCTAAAAACCAATTTGTATTAATTAAATTCCCTATATTTCTGCTTGACATTAGAAGCCAATATCAATTGATTTTTTTTTATTTAGATTCTGATCTTGATTTAGATCTTTAAATCTAAATTATTTGAAAAAAACTACGTTTTCTAAAGAGTTAAAGAGGCTGAGTTACAAGGTCGAACCTTAAAACGTACAGGGATTAGGAGGCACAGTTGGGGGGCTGCCACCCCCCAAACCCCCCGCTTTCGCAGCCTTTAAATAAAAAAAAAGAAAAGTTTTTTAAACTGAAAGTAAGGAGCGACATTAAATCTTAAAACGAGCAGAAATTATTCTGTATATGAAAGGGGCTGTGCCCTCCTCAACGCCTCACTCTTTACGCTAAAGTTTTTATTGTTTAAAAAAAAGAGTTGTGAGAAAGTCAAACTTTAGCGTAAAGAGCGAGGCGTTGAGGAGGGCACAGCCCCTTTCATATACGGAATAATTTCTGCTCGTTTTAAGATTTAATGTCGCTCCTTACTTTCAGTTTAAAAAACTTTTCTTTTTTTTTATTTAAAGGCTGCGAAAGCGGGGGGTTTTCTAAAGAGTTAAAGAGGCTGAGTTACAAGGTCGAACCTTAAAACGTACCGGGATTAGGAGGCACAGTTGGGGGGCTGCCGCCCCCCAAACCCCCCACTTTCGCAGCCTTTAAATAAAAAAAAGAAAAGTTTTTTAAACTGAAAGTAAGGAGCGACATTAAATCTTAAAACGAGCAGAAATTATTCTGTATATGAAAGGGGCTGTGCCCTCCTCAACGCCTCGCTCTTTACGCTAAAGTTTTTATTGTTTAAAAAAAAGAGTTGTGAGAAAGTCAAACTTTAGCGTAAAGAGCGAGGCGTTGAGGAGGGCACAGCCCCTTTCATATACGGAATAATTTCTGCTCGTTTTAAGATTTAATGTCGCTCCTTACTTTCAGTTTAAAAAACTTTTTTTTTTTTTAAGGGCTGCGAAAGCGGGGGGTTTGGGGGGTGGCAGCCCCCCAACTGTCCCTCCTAATCCCTGTACGTTTTAAGGTTCGACCTTGTAACTCAGCCTCTTTAACTCTTTAGAAAACGTAGTTTTTTTCAAATAATTTCTGCACGTTTTTGTACAGTTTATTACTTATTATTGTTTGACTAACTGTTAGCTGATCGTGTCAGGAGTTAAAGTTGGGGGGCTGCCACCCCCCAACCCCCCGCTCTTGAACATTCTTGTGTTAAGGCTTTTAATTCCTTAATACTCAAATCACGTCGTTCAGGGTGCCTCCTAATCCCTGTACGTTTTAAGGTTCGAACTTGTGACTCAGCCTCTTTAACAGCCCCCAACTGTGCCTCCTAATCCCTGTACGTTTTAAGGTTCGACCTTGTAACTCAGCCTCTTTAACTCTTTAGAAAACGTAGTTTTTTTCAAATAATTTCTGCACGTTTTTGTACAGTTTATTACTTATTATTGCTTGACTAACTGTTAGCTGATTTGACAGCTTGCGGGCTTGCGGGCTCTTATGGGAAAACGATCCCGCGTTTTCGCGGGCTCTTATAGGAAAACGATAAGAGCCCGCTTATAGCGGGTTCTTAGAGGAAAACGAGGTTTTTCGTAAATGTAAATTCGGGGGATAATTTTTTCGGTCTGAAAATATCAAAAGGCCCTAACAGGTCGAATTCTGCTTCGAATGAGTCCTCATTCACCCGGATCAGTTGCCAACTGTGGCCTGTAGGTTTGGCTAAGAAAAAAAATTTTTTTTTAACTTTAAGTGGCTATATTTGGTTTTTGGAAAACAGGGAAGGAGTGATCGGATTGAGCTGAAATTTCGAGGATAAGCTCCCGGGCCCTAGGAAAGCTTAACCTCTAAATTTCAACCCAATCGGACACGTTAAAGGGGGGTTGTGGTCGGAGGGTTGAAACTTCCGGCCCACTTTTACCCATGAAGATAAATTCGGAGGGGGGTGAAATTTTGCACGTTTCTTAGTTTGAGCTTGGGCTACAAAATGCGATTACCGCTGTCTCTCTGCGACTGCTAGGACCGGAAATCGCTCAACATTGTGGTGGGTCGCCTCTTTATAGAGGCACAAGTGTGCCTCCTTGATTTATAATTTTTTTTTAAACTGGATTAGTAGTCAATAGACTTCTGCCAGATTAGTAAACGAAAAAATTCGTCTATTTTTGAAATTTAACCGTATAAAAATACGTTTAACACATTCGGATTGCCTTTGTGTTGACCGTGGTTTGATGCTTTTTAATAATTCAGTGACTCATAATGTCGTACTTAAAGAATTGAAACACTCATTTCCAACTTTGTGGGTTTGCACACGCTCATATGCAACCGTATAGCAAAAGCTGGTAGAGATTCAACGAGGCCAGGTTCATGCCATCCGATTATTTTAGCCTCATCTGTGCAGAAACATGCTAAAAAAAATTACACTCGGTGAAAATTACGCGTCTTGTGATTCTGCTTTCAAGTCGCTAAAATGCCCTCTCTCCTTGATCGTAGACTTATCTTTAAGTTTGGATGCTCACTACTTGCGAGTCAGAAGAGCCGCGAATCATTGCCACTTCCTTGTCGTCTGCCAACCCAAAGAAGGAATAAAATTGAGCCATTCAGATGCCACATCCATCATTTGGTGAACACTTTTGTTCCTTGTTTTGTCAGTGCACTTAATCGTTCGTAATTTATTCATCTTGTAAATTATGGATGTTGTGAAAAATAGCATAATTTAGTTGCGGTGGAGGCCAAAATTATGAAAGCTGTTTTAATTAAATGAATCTTAAATCTTAGAGTACTACTAAGATCTAGATTTATCCAGTCTGCTGCGGAATGTCAATGAAGGTGATTATACAAAAAGCTCTGAATGCCATGGTTGAGCTGTGTTCCAAAATAATACCCTCTTTTTCCCTCAAAAACGTGCTGCTGTTGTTGTTTTTTTAAGGAGGCATCCCTCAAATCTCGTAGTGCAAATGATAGGAACCTCAGTTATGATTTCAGCAGAGGCTTGCTGTCTCGGTCTACACCTGGGTACAAAAAAAAACTTGGTCAACATAATTGGGGTATTTAATTTGATGCATTCATTAAGGACCAATCATGATAAGTACAATGTCATTTGGTACTAGAGGAGTGCTGTAAAGATGCTCGTCAGAACCAATAAAAGCAGTGATGGTTGGAAGAGTAGATGACGGAGACGAATGCTTTAAGTATGGCAAAACATCAAAGAGAAAACAATCAGGACTAATAATAACTTTCAATATGATGGTAAGAAGAATCTTTTGAGATGTGAAATTTCCTCCTGGAACAGTTATGCATTGTGAGTTTAGGTATCGTAAACTGAGAAACTAGGAGATATCTATTATTGATCAAGTATTCTCTTCATCAAATTAAGCAATACAAAGAAATTATACTGCAAGAGACTTTGGAAACTCATGATACTAACCCTAGATTTTTCCTAGAGATGAACCTATTCTAAGTAGGTTCTTGAGGATAACTCAGATCTCCCCCAGAGGTAAAGAAGCCTATGGATACAACCTTAGAAGATGGTCCAATCCAAGTGGATTAAGTGACAAGATTAATTGGTATTGAGGTTGGAGGTTAGATAAGATTATCAGCACGCCTAGTGAGAAATAGTTGGCTGAGTGTGACTCAGGATTACGAACAGTAGAAGCATATTTTTATTGAATAATAAAATGGTCCAGGGGTGGAAAGTGCAATTGTTTTTTAGAAAAATTAGTTTAAGCTTTTCATTTAAATTGCCATAAAATTTAGATGTTTTTCTAATAAGATGTTTGCTATTTTAAAAGTGGTAGAATATATGTGTAGTAATTCTGCTAATGACAAGTTGTTAATATGTTCAGATTCTTGGAGTGCTTAGGAACATCTGAGGTTCCCTGGACAAGCTCTGTACAGGAAAGAATATCTGCTTTAAGTTTTAAAGTATTGATTTTCGTTTCGTTGGGCTCCAAGGAGATTTTTCTGTGCTCAAGAAGAGAGGATATTCTTAGCGACTTGATAGCAGATTCATAAGATACATAATTTGTACTGAGTATGATTTTTGTGGCACGTTTACTACTGAAATATTCTGTAGTGTGTGCTTGAGGGACCAACAAGGGACTCAGCACCATACCTTGAGGCAGGTCGAAATCCTCATCCGTGGTTATAAACCCAAAAAGCCAATAATCATACTGCCACTTGAATTTCCATTTTTTACGAAAACTTTCAATACTACTACTACTACTAACAACTCATCGCAGCACCAAGCCGCCTGAGGCCAACACAGCTACGCACGCTCCTCCTCCACCCCAATCTATTCAAAGCCTCCCTTTTTACACCCGCCCACGAAGTTCCCATTTCCTTTAGATCTTTCTTTATGACGTCCTCCCACCCCAGACGGGGACGACCTGCTTTCCGTTTAGCCCTAGATGGTTGGCCGAAAAGAACAATCTTTGGCAATCTGTCATCCTTCATCCGCACAACATGCCCTAACCACCTCAACCTTTCTTTCATTATAGACCTAGAAAGCGGTATTGAACCACATTTTTCGTATAGCCTATTGTTTGAAATACGGTCAGTCAGCCGGGTACCCAGAACAATCCTTAAGCAATTTCTCTGGAAAACATCTAGCAAATCTTCATCCGCTTTTCGAAGCGTCCATGCTTCAGAACCATATTTGACCACTGTCATCACTGTAGCTTCTAAGATTCTACTCTTGGTTCGCAGACTTATCTTCCTATTCTTCCAGACTTGTTTTAACTGTCAAAAAACACCCTGAGCCTTGGCTATTCTATTTTTAACATCTTCACTGCTCCCACCATCTTTACTAATAATACTACCAAGGTAAGTGAAGCTGCTCACCTGATCAATATTTTCATTACCCAACGTCACCTTTTCATCTTCACTTATTCCTAGCCTTAGTGACTTAGTCTTCCTAACATTAATTTTCAAACCAACACTTTCAATCCAATTCACATACTGAAGTGAAACGCCACTGTCATTTAGCTTTCCAATAAGTAAATCTGTATCAATTATTTCTAAGACCCTTTTCAAATTTAACACCCCACAATTGTTTCCTGTCCTTTTCTAAAGCTGAGCTTTATCTGATTTTACAGTCTGAATAAGAAATCAATTATGCTTCGTCTGGGGAAGAATCCAGATTGTTCTACTTGTAAGTTTGTCTTAACCCTTGCCATGAATTTCTGCTTTAGTATGTATTCAAATAATTTGCTTACACTTGAGGTTAAAGCAATCAGGTGGCATGAGTACGGTCTTGTTGGATCCTTACCAGCTTTTGCTACACGGTTGCACATGAGCTGTACAAAGTTTTGCGTCATGTGCACAGCCCTAAATTTGCAAATGAGCGATTGAATTTTTTGCGGATTAATTCAATAAAGCAGATTGATCAAAATTGTCCCGCTGGTATTCTAAAACTAAGTCATAGTTACTTAAGTGATAGATTTGTCTGTTTTGAAAATGTTACTTCTCTCAAATTAGAAAATTCATACCCCCAAGGTGGCATATGGTCTCCATTCCTTTGGTCTATAAATATAAATGATTTAATCGAGTTAAATATTGATAATAATTGCAAAGTTCAAGCTTTTGCAGACGATGTGTGCGTTGTTATAACGGGTTCGAAGGTTTCAAGTATGGAAAGACTGGTAACAAATGTCTTCGAAAGTTCACTGATTAGGCTTCAAATAATAAACTCACCTTTGATATGAATATACCGAAGCTATATTATTTAACTCCAAACATAAATCTCCTCCTACTAAGCTATACTTCGGTGGTAATATACTTAAAATTCAAGATAATATCAGAT
Source organism: Artemia sinica (assembly GCA_027921565.1). Classification (NCBI taxonomy): domain Eukaryota; kingdom Metazoa; phylum Arthropoda; class Branchiopoda; order Anostraca; family Artemiidae; genus Artemia; species Artemia sinica. The sequence goes on from CM051269.1 coordinate 26,243,500, forward strand.
ACCCGGGGGTTATTTTGAATAGAAAATTACTATGGTCTCTTCATATTACTTACAGAGTAAAATCAGCTAAATAATATTCCAGCCGCCTTCTTAATATTGCCCGATCAACTTGGGGTCTAAAGCTGTCTGCCCTAAGATTGCTGCATAAAAGTGTTATTGAAAGTACTGTTCTGCATGCTGCTCCTGTATGAATAAGTGCAATCAGGAAAACACATATAAAGAAAGCCCTACTTTCAGCTCAAAGACCTTCCTTGATTTTGATTTCCAAATCTTTTAGAACTGCTTCAAGTGAGGTCATAGTCGCCATTTCTAGTGCATTTCCAATTGATTATCGGGCTAGTGAAATATCATTGCTACGTTACTTTAATAAAAATTGCCCTAATGTCTGGGCTCGATTTAATTTGACCTCGATTTAATAAATTTACTAACTCAGGTCCATTTTTACTAAATTTAGTAAAATTTCACTAAGTGTGGCAACCAGGGTTGTCACCCGACTGAAATTCAGTTAACTAAAATCGGAAAGTTTTTTTTACTACATTTTACTAACTCTCCTAAAATAACTAAATTTCTAGTTCCCAGATTTTTGGATTTCTTCTGTGATAGTATGATTGAAAATCTCGGAAACTTATAAGTTCAAAAATCTCTTTTTTTCGGATTACGTGGATGTGCTATTCGATAGGTTTTATATTCCAGATGAGATGTATGCAAAACGCCAAACAATAATCTGGAAGTTTGGATTCTGGTAATTCTGGTGGCGAAGCCTGGCTTTATATAATTGTCACCAGGTCATAAAATTCAGATATATTGAAAAAGTAAAAAACAATCAACAGGAAAAAGTTACAACTCATATTCACAAAGTAATTCAGGCGAGGGAGGGCTTAGAATCTGAGGTGCGTCTGAAGGTGACGGCTTTTGAAATTTATCCCCCAGATTCCGTTTTTAGGTTTGAGATCTAGACTCTTCAATATTGCGTTTTTAAGTGGAAATTCGATGTCAATTTTGAAACGGGAATATTATTCTTGAAAAAATTGTATTTCTTCCACTGCAAAAAAGCTAGTAAGTGTCAAATAAAGCTTAATGTCTAATATAAATTGCAGTGGTTATTTTGGTAACAACTCTTATAGGTGCTCACTGACTGGAAATGTGAACGCTCTTGAGTTGTTGAAATAAGAAGATATTTTTGAACCCAAGTAACTGGACCTTAATCTGTTAATTAATTGACTGTAATAGGCTATCTCTCAAAAATTTTTAAATGACATGACCTAGCACATTGGCACGATTGTACTTTGTTCATAATTAACTGAGTGAAGTTAACGAGAATGTCCTAAATGGGACAGAATTTTAACTCTCTTGAATAGTATGCTACAAGTTTGGACTGTCTTAAAGCTTTAAGACAGTCTAGAGAATAGAAACACAATGACTCACCGTACCTAACTAACGAACGTAGCGGCTGTGTTGAGCATCTGGAAAAGATTTCTGAAACCAAATTAAGCCATCATGAAAGTCCTGATTTAAAATAGTTTGCCTTTCAAAGCGAATATTAAGAAGAAGCCGAGAGAAAAAAAAAGAACTTCAAGCGCTAGAGTTGACGCCAAATCGCAAAAATGAGACTAATAGTAGCCGTAATATCTAACGTCATCGAAATCAGATTTTATAATGAATGGGCCCTAGATTTTTTTCTGAATCTGTGGACGACAAAAAAAGTTTTGTTTACTATAAATCATGATTTTAACTATATTTCAGAAAATTTACTAGATCCTCTAAATTTACTAGATTTTTTTTTACTAGATCTAGTAAAATCCTACTAACGGTGGCAACCCTGACACGGAAGTGTCGGTGTCAGTGTTGCCACCCTGGCCTGGAAGAATTAACTAAATCTGAGAGGAAAAATTTACTAAATCGCATCTGTTTTTACTAAATGCTCAAAAAAATTGCACGCCCACCATCAAGCATAGACTTTTACTATAGGAGGATAATCAATTGGATTGCCCCAATCTTTTTTCCTCTTTTCTTCTTTTTTTTCCTCTTTTCCTCTTTTATTTCGTTTTCATAGCATAAGTGAAAATTCCGGAAACTTTTAAGTTCAAAAATCCCTTTTTTTGGATTATTTGGATGTACTACTGGATAGGCTTCATATTCCAAATGCGGTATATCCAAGACGTCAAACAATAGTCTGGAATCTTGGATTCTGAAAATCCTGCTGGTGAAGCCCGGCTTTAAATTTATCAATGGTCTTCAGGTCATAAGATTCAGATATATTGAAAAATTAAAAAACAATCAATGAAGAAAATCAGTTTTCAATTTTGCATTTTAAGAGGAAATTTGCCAGTTTTAAAACACTAATTTGGCTGGTCTTTAAATAAGGGATAAGCTCCTTACAAAGAATTCTGGCAAATTTTAAAGCAATTAATTTAGGAGTTTTTTCAACTGATTTTTTCCGGATTCTCTCTCGTTCGTATTCAAGGGAATCAAAAACCAATACAATCTATGTCACTTCACAACGGAAATGACGTAATCGGCTTCCGGTTTAGTTGTAAAATTATGTAAATTAAAAAGTGCACCTCAAATTGGACTAGGGCTGCCAAGAAAAAGAAAACTTATATAACATACAATAATTAGTTTTAAAAAAATAAAATTGTATCAATAGTCTTCAGGTCAGGCAATTCATACAAATTGAAAAGTAAGAAGATAAATATGTAGTCACAATTAAAAAAAGTTGCAGTTAAAAGGCTTTAATCGTCTTCGGCCTCATCCGAATTCAATGTATCCACTAGTGTCGAATTCTGACTGAAGGGATCTACTTGTTATAATTTCTTGATAACATGAGTCAAATCGCTGGGGATCACCCAGTCATGTACTCCACTTGACGACCTGAGAACAAGTTGCTTCGTTTTCATCAGGGACGAAACACTCGAGATATTTAGCCTATTCCGGTTTTAAGTTTTGATGACCGACAAAATCAAGAACTGTCTCTCCTCTCCAGCATTTGAATGGGGCAAGCTGTAGAGTCAAGAAGAACTTGAGCAAGTATGGAAAAAGTTCGTTTCCAGCAGCGTCTGTAAAAAGGGACAAAACTAACTAACAAACGTAACAGCTGTTATGAGAATCTTGGAAAATTTTCTGAAAATAAATTAAGCCGGCATACCAGTCCTGATTTTAAACAGTTTGCCTTTCAAAGCGAGTATCAAGAAGATGCAGAGAAAAAAGTAGAGATTTTTAAGCACTAGGGTTGACACGAAACCGCAAAAATAAGAGCAATAGTAGCCATGATATCTAACGCAATCGAAATCAGATTTTGAAATGAATGGACCCTAACTTTTTTCCCTGAGTTCATGCAAAATAACAAAAGTTTTGTTTACTACAAATCATAACTTTGTACTTGATTTCGGCAAATTTACTAGATCCTCTAAATTTACTAGATTTTTATTATTTTACTAGATCTAGTAAAATCCTACTGACGGTGGCAACCCTGGTCTGTGTCTGCTTTGCTCCGCGTTCGGAAAAGGTAGCACATTAGCGGTACTTAAGCAAAGAGTCGTATTCAACGCGTTAGTCATTTGTTATTGTTCTATTTCCTCCGGCCACTTCGTATGAAAGGGGTGATCGTAAAAAAATTGAAAGGAGCTTATTTGATTGAAAATTAAAGTTCCAGTGCCTTTTTTAGGAATCAAAAGTAATTGGAGGATAAACCCCCCCCCCCACTTGTGTCCTTTTTGCAATATATTCCCTCTTTACCCCCAAAGACACCTGACCAAAATTTTTAGATACAGTTTTTCACAATTGCCTAAAGGCCCATTAAATATACTGCCGGGGATGGTATTACACCCCACGGCTCTTAGACTAAGAGGTGTAAAGAATGCAAATAGCTTACTCTTTAGACGTAATTTTGTAATGGAAAAGGGGGAGGTTTGTTTGATTTTCTGCATGTGATTGTCTTGAAACTTTCAGGGATTGCTGTCTGGACCGTAAAGATTTAGTATTTTGTTGTTGCACGGGGGATACGTGGGAAATGTGCATCACTTTTCAGTTTTAGTTTTCAGCTATTATGGACCTTGTTTTACTTTTAGTTAGATTAATTAAAAAAAACTTTCCAAAAATAAGTTTTTCAAACAAAAGTAAAGGCCATTTTAAACTTAAGCTCAGCAGATACAAATACCTGTTAAAATTCAAACTCAAAACGACCAGAAATCACTATTAAAGAATAAATGAAGCCCAAAAGGAACAGAAATTAAATAAACGATCATTGCAAAAAACATACAACTAGTAATAATATCAATCAATAAATAGATCTTAAGCGAGTAATGCTTAGATTGAATATGAAACTTAAGCTTAAAAAAAATATATATATTTTTTCCGATTGAAGTATAAATGAAACTTAAAATGAACCGAAATTAAATAAACAATCAATGCAAAAAACATACAATAGATATTAATATATATGAATAAATAGATCTTAAGACGAGTGAAACTTAAATTGAATAGGCTATGCAAAAAAGCTTGAAACGAACAAAAATCACTACAAACAAGAGTTTGGGTATCACCTCCTTCTCTCACTGTAAAAGTCTAAACCCTACTGCGTCATTGGCGCTTTACTGAAAACCAAATTCATGACAAATATTTTCTTTTGTACTTAATATTGAAAATAAACATTAAAATTATAGTAACCTTTTGAACTGATAAGCTTTCAGCAATTAATATCATTATACATCAAATATTCAGTTTAATTTATTAGCTCTTTTTAAATTGGTTCAAGACGAATATAGTTTCACTACAAACAAGTGTTTGGACACTGCCTCCTTCCTTAACTGTAAATAAAAACCAAAAGCCTGCGCTTAACTGAAAATGAATTATATTACAAATATTTTCTTTTCCAGTTCTCACAGCAGTGAAAATCAAAATGAAATTACAGTGAAATAAATCCTTGAATGGATGGATCTTTAACAATTAATATCATTATACATCAAATATTCAATTTGATGTTGTTTACACTTTCTAAGACTGTTCAAGACGCATATAGCTTTCTACGAAGCGCCAATGACGCAGTAGGTCTTAGACTTTTACAGTGAGAGAAGGAGGTAATACCCAAACTCTTGTTTGTAGTGGTTTTTGTTCGTTTCAAGCTTGTTTTGCATATTCAAATTAAGTTTCACTCGTTTTAAGATTTATTTATTAATTTACATTAATATTTATTGTATTTTTGTTTGTATTGATTGTTTATTTAACTATGTAAGTTAAATAAAAAAAACAAGTTTTTTTAACTGAAAGTAAGGAGCGACATTAAAACTTAAAACGAACAGAAATTATTCTGTATATGAAAGGGGCTGTCCCCTCCTCAACGCCTCGCTCTTTACGCTAAAGTTTTTCATTGTCTAAAAAAATATAGAGTTTCGAGAAAGTCAAACTTTAGCGTAAAGAGTGAGGCGTTGAGGAGGGGACAGCCACGTCGTTCCTTACTTTCAGTTAAAAAAACTTGTTTTTTTTTATTTAATTGTTAAACGTTTTTGAATAAATGTAGGTTTTGATCTTGGCTCACCGTACATGAATAATTAAAACAAAATTTTCATATTAATTTACTTTTATTTAGTTAAATGGCTTTCTCGAAACTTGTTTAATTTTGTTTACGAACGTTTTTATTAGTAATAAATATACACAACTTACGAATTAACTTACGTAACGAACTTCTATATTCATATATTTTTAATACGTATATTAGGGGGTTCGCCCCCTAGTCAATACCTTGCTCTTTAAGCGAAATTTCGAATTTCGTTCCAATTCTTTAAAAATGACCGCTTAATCACAAAGGCCGTTAATTAGAATAAATAGCTCTTATGAAAGTACTAAAAAATCTTTGGCTTAAAGAGCGAGGTATTGATTAGGGGGTGAACCCAATCATATATGTAATATTTTCTTTTCGTTTAAAGTTTTGAAGTTGCTGTTGTTGTAGTTGAAAAACTTGTTCTTTTATATTTAATTTATGATCTTTTTTAAAATAATGCTGGGAAGTCCGGCGTCCCCTTCATAGCAATGTCCCTTCCCCCATGAAAACTTCCTTCATGGAAAGATCCTCCCACATAACCCCCGACCCCCCCCCCCACTACCAGGAAAAATCTCCCCTGAAAACGTCTGTATACTTCCCAATAACCAATACTATATGTTAACATTGGGTAAAGTTCATAACTTTCAGCCCTTCCCCTGGGAACTTTGGGGGATTAAATCATCCTAAAAGACATACTTATAATATTTTCGAACATGCTGAACAAAATGGCTATCTCAAAATTTTGATCAGGTGATTTTGGTAAAAAAATGAGCATGGGAGGGGGCCTAGTTGCCCTCCATTTTTTTGGTCACTTAGAAAGGGCACTAGAACTTTTAATTTTTATTCCAATAAGCCCTCCCACGATATTCTAGGACCAATGGGTCGATACGATCACCCCTTGGGGAAAAAACAACAAAAAACAAACAAACAAATAAACACGCACCCGTTATCTTTCTTCTGGCAAAAAATGCAAAATTCCACATTTTTGTAGATAGGAGCTTGAAACCTCTACAGTGGGGTTCTCTGTTACGTGGAATGTGATGGTGTGATTTTCATTAGTGTTCTATAACTTTTAGGGGGTCTTTCCCCCTTTTCTCGAAAATCAGCCAAATTTTCTCAGGCGCGTTACTTTTGATGGGTTGAATTAAACTTGATGAAACTTATATACTTGCGATCAGCATTAAAATTTGATTCTTTTGATGTATCTATTTGTATCAAAATACCGTTTTCTAGAGTTTCGGTTACCATTAAGCCGGGTCGCTGCTTACCTACAGTTCGTTACCACGAACTGTTTGATAAGTACAATCAGGAAAACACATATAAGGAAAGCCGTAGTTTCAGCTCAAAGACCTTCTTTGATTTTGATTTCCAGATCTTTTAGAACTGCTTCGAGTGAGGTCATATTCGCCATTTCTGATGCATTTCCAATTGATTATCGGGCTATTGAAATATCATTGCTACGTTACTTTAATAAAAATTGCCCTAATGTCTGGCCAAATTTCTCCCCGCTCCCTTGTATTTCCACTATGTATTTCCACAGTACCTTTACTGATGAATTAGCTGCTCCATTTTTGGTCACAGATATTATAATACAAAAGAATGCTACTCCCTCTCTTTCTGTCCCCCGCACAGTTTTGACCAATGCAATATATTATAAATGGTATAATGGATTTGAGAATTCCTTCAGTAGCTGGACGATGACCGTTTTTTCGTAATAAGGATGATCTTTTGTCTCTTAAAAAATTTAGCCCGTCTCCTTGCTTAGCCCAATTATAACTAGAGACAGCCACCTAAATTATTTCCTACACAGAATTGGGAAAAGTGACACTCCACTTTGCTCGTGTGGCGGTGTTGAAAATTGTTATCAATTCCTCCTCGAATGCACTAATTGTTATTTCCCTCGTTCGCTTTTGATAAATTGTTGAATTTAAATTTTTGAGTTGTTTATCTTCTTTCCTTTTGATTCGTATTTGCTTAGTGTTTGTAAACTCACTCGTTCTCTAGTGATTCAATTCCTTATTGATACGGCCCGACTCAATCAATGTTCATAGTTGATTTCTAAAGTGATATGCTTATTATTTAGTCAGTAGTCCTTTTTTTCCTTTCTGGTTTTTGTTGTGCTTATTTCTCTCTTTTTAGTGTTTACAGTCTTTGTAGTTGTAAATGTGAAATACCGGGTTTCCGATTCAGTCACTGATGAATTATCTATCTATCTATATTCTGAGGCAATGAATTATTAAAAAATATCAAACCTCGGTCAATACAAAGCAAATTAGATCATATTCAAAGTTTTCTTGTAGGGTTCACGGTTAATTAAGGTCTAAATTCATCACCAGAGTCTAAATAAAAATCTTTTTTTTCAGTTGATCTAGGCTTCCGGATGCGAAGCTGAAACATATGGACTTTAAGTAACATAAATAATTCTCTTTAAATATTTAATGTCTTTATGAAAACTTTTACTCGCTATTATATTTTCAGTTCATTTTATACTTACATAGATTTTCGGGCAAGATCTAGTAGATGCCCATTACCGTTGACAAAATGTTTTTTAGAGATGGCAGTACTTCGTAAAACAGGGAACAGTATATAGCCCTGGCTGTTGAGAGCAAAAACATGTATCTTAGTCTTACTTCCAGAGTATAGCATTGAAAATTATTGTAGCGGACTACGCCTGTGCGACCCCATTTCAGGGAAGCTAATATTTTTATTCATGTACCCTGGGGAACATATACCCTTGAGCAAAGGGCTATAAGATTTCATAGTTTTGACCCTTTTGGACCAAAATCTCGGGATCCAAGATTTTCCAGAGGTCGATGAAAATTTTTGACTCCTTTGGACCAAGATTTCGGGGTGTTTTGAATGGATTTGAAACTCCTTCCTAATAAAAAAAAAATCGGTGTCAGTCGGCGGCGTGCCACCAGAGAAAAAATCAGCGGCCTGTTGTAATTTTTCGGGAGGGTACCAAAGCAAACCACCGTTTTCTAAAAAAATCAGCTATTTGCAACCGAAAACAAAACCAGCGAGGCATCAGTTTCTATTTGCTGATCTTTCAGATACCACCGCAGCACTCTTCCTTCCTATTTTGACGCATTACTGAGTCTGAAAATTAATTGTTTAGATTTGACATTTTGTTTTACCTTTATTGTTGTCTCTCGTCCATGTTTTGTACTGTTTTATACGACATAGCTTTCCTTTTATTTTCTTTTTGTTTTCCGTTCTAAAAGAATTCTGAGCAAGAATCCGAAACATTCGGTATACGTCGATATCGGCCAAACCTCTCTTAAATACATTCAATAAAAATGTTACCAGTGAAAAGTGTTTTTGAAGGAATGCATTTTGAAAATCGGTTTCGAAGGAAAACTAGGTGAAAAGTCATTTTGTTTTTATTTAATAATTACATAACTCAAAGGTTTAAAAAGAGCTTAAGAAAATGCAAGAAAAAAAAAACTTGAAACAAAAGTGGATGACATCACAGATAAGCTGTTTTGGAATGAATCCTCTGACTTATCTGTAAACTTAAATTAATTGTTAACTGGGGATACGGCTTTAAAGATGCTGAATAGAGAGATTGTGCCGTAGATAAGATAAAAGGTTATTGCATTTATCATTGAAATTACGCTTCACTGGTTTTTTTCACAAGCTCTTGACCATAATTTAAAAAGATTAAACAGTTTATTAAACTCAATATCTTCTTGTGCCAAAAAGTTTGGTAATATTAAAATTAATTATTAAAACATTTAGTATTTCTTTAGATATGGAAAAGCTAATACTTGATATTTAAAACAAGAAGTTATGAAGGATTTTACTATATTTCTATTAGTTCTGCCTCTTAAGCAACTGTTAGGTAAATTTCTAATTCATTGTTAGACATTTTTGTTTGCAAAGCATGACAGTACGGGATAGGCCAATGGGGCAAACACAAGGCCGTATCCAAGATCAAACCCCCTACCCCCCTCCCCCTAGATACAACCTTGGGCATACGTATCGATTTTTTGAGGCAAAACCTACTAGTTAGTAAACACAGAGTAAAAAAGAGAAATTTTTCGTTATTTAGGATAATAAGAGAGATTTTAATAGTTTTCTTCCGTGGGGAAAACGCGGTAATAAAGAATTTCTAAATCGAATGGTATCTTAAGGAATATATTCTGAAGAAAATTCATGGCAAAACTGCTGTTTTGTTATCGTGTACTGCCAAGACATAATAAAATTCAGCGACAATAGGTAATATCAGCAGTGGCAAGACAGCTAAGAGTGCAAGGAGGTACCCATGTCTGTGGACGCAGCATCTACTGAAAAACAATTTCGATATGTTTAATGAAAGACAGCAACTTTCATCTTTAGGGGATTGGGGGGGGGGTGTGGAACAGAAAAGATATTCCCCCAAGCACCAACATTTACCTAGTACTTTGATATGAGTGTTAAGTTACAACAAGGGACAGTGCTATAGCATTGCCTACAGAAAAAGCCACAAGGCTTGACTGTATCATTATATGCTTATTATATATTTATTTTTTTTTTCTTTCCCAGAGGCATTTCGTATGGAAGGGTATGGTCGCATAAACTTTGGAGGGGGCTCATTCGATTGGAAATCAGAGGCTCTAGTGTTCTTTTTAACATTTGAAATTTATTGGAAGGCTACAAGCCCCCACGCCTTTTTTCCCCCAAATGTAATCGATCAAAATTTTGAGATACCCATTCTATTTATAATAGTCCAAAGGTCAAACCCCAAGAACCCATGGGGCAATTGCTGTAAGGTATGTAAGTAGCTCACTTTTAACATATAATGCGTTTATGGAAAGGGGTTGTTATATAAACTATGGATGAGGTTCATTCAATTTATTATCAAAAGTTCTAATTCGCTTTTTAATGGTCAACAGGGATTGGAGGGAAACTAGGCTTCCCCTCCTTCATTCTTTCTTCCCTAATGCATCAGATCGTAATTTTGAGATAGTAATTTTATTCAGCCCTTCAATTATTTTAGCCAAAGGTCAGATAATTGTATCTCCAGAGTTGATGTCCCCGGCCTCCGAAGCAAGGGCCATAAGTTATACAAGTTGCCCATTGTTAGAATAGCCTTTAAGGATTCTTATTAAACAAGGGTATTTTTGATCCTGGGTCTCCAAGAAGGCTAAGGGTATTAAAGTGAAACTTTAAGGAAATCTTGAGAAGGATGTCAAACAAAATTGAACCACACTTTAGGCTTTCTGGTTGTGAAAAGGGAATATCAATAATATCTAAAGAACGACTGATGGTATTTAGTTGAAACTTTCAAGATATGTTGAGGAGATCCTAAAGAGATATTGGAAGGCAATCGCTTTGCCTTTTTTTTACCCCTCTGCTAAACACTGATCAAAATTTTGAAATCGTCATTTTCTTCCAACTAGTCATAAGCTTTAATAGCTATACTTCCAGGGATACCACTCTCCCCATAGCCCTGGAGCAAGGATTGTAAACTATACAATTTGTCTATTGTTTTCATGCAGGATTTACCGTTAGAGAAACGGAAAATGTTTGATTCTGGGTCTATCTGAAACTGCTAAGGGCGTTAAGGTGAAATTTTTGGAGAATTTGGAGAGGTATTTTATGCTAAATCAATAGGCACTATCTGAATCCATTTTGTCAAAAAGGAGGATTTGAAATATTTTAAGAACATCTAAGGATATTAAGTTGAAACTTTCAGGATGTATTGAAGGAGATGTTCAAAAGGGGTTGAAGGGTTACAATTCTCATTCCCTACCCTTTTTAGTTGCCCTCCCTCCGAAAATTTTCATTCAAAACTTTGAACCAAACATCTTCGTCAAAATAGTCTAAAGTTCAAATGACTATGCCTATGAGGAAGACATATCCCCCGCCCCCCAGCCTTGGCCTTGGAGAGGGATGCCGAGCATAATGAATCACACTATCTGCAAGCTGTCTGTAGGATGGGCATACTATCAATATGTAAGAAGCAGCTGAGTATACTAAGTTGAAAATTTATAGGGGATGTTGAAGAGTTATCAGAGGGCAACTAGCCCCCTTGCTCTTCTTAGATGCTACCTTCCTTCATCACTGTTCATAATTCTGGAAAGGTCATTTGGCTCTAAAAAGTCAAAAGGTATTGTTACTCTGCCTCCGGGGATGCGATGCCCCTTCCCAACCCCCAGGACAAAGATTTTAAATTATACAGTTTGCCTTTTTTACAGGTAGGATTTATCACAAAAAAAGGCGGATGTTTGATTCTAGGTTTGTTTGAAAAGGCTAAGGGTATTAAGGTGAAACTTCGAGGAATAATGAGAGACATGTTAAACTAAATAAAAAATGTGTATCCAGTGTATCAAAAAGGTTTATCAGTAATATTTCAAGAACAGTTGAGGGTATTAAATTTAAACTTTCAGGGCATGTTGAGGAGGATGTTGAAAAGTGGTAGAAAGACAATGAGTCCCCCTATCATTCCTTTTTAGCTGCCCATCTTCCCTAGATATCTGATCAAAATTTTGGAATAGCTATCTTGTTGAAAATAGTCAAAATCCTATAACTATACCTCTGAGGATGAGATAACCCCCCAAAAGTCCCTGAGGCAAGTGTTGTAAGTTATATAAGTTGCTCATTGTTTATATACGAGGTTGGTTATTGGAAAGAGGGGGCAAGTTTGATCCTGAGTCTCCAAAAAGACTAGAGGCAAGTGTTGTAAGTTATATAAGTTGCTCATTGTTTATATACGAGGTTGGTTATTGGAAAGAGGGGACAAGTTTGATCCTGAGTCTCCAAAAAGACTAAGGGTATTAACGAAATTTCTTTAGAAAATGTTGATGGGGGCGTCAAACGAAATCAAAACCCACTATGGGCTGCAGGATTGTCAAAGAGACACAGCAAAAATGTCCATGGAACATCTACGGGTATTAAGTTGAAACTTTAAAGGCATGTTGAAATGGATGTTGAAAAAGGAACGGAGGACAAACTATCCCCCTCTTGCCCCTTTAGATGCCCCCTTTGACAGTAATATAAATATTAAAAATCGATGCTATTCATAATGGTCACAACGTCTAATAGCTATGTCTCTGTGGACGTCATGTCCTCACAGCCCCTTCGGCCAGTATTATAAATTATGTAATTTGCCCTTTTTTACATGTAGGATTTATCACTAGGAAAGGAGGGAATTTTTAATCCTGAGTGGGCCCAGAAAGGCAAAGAAAATTTAGGCAAAACTTTTGGAATTGTAAAGGGGAAGGTTGAACTAAATTAGAAGAAACTATCCACATCTAAACTTTCAAAAAGGCATATCTGAAATATCTTAAAAACGGATAACGGTATTAACTTAAAATGTTCATGGCCTTTACTACTGCTACGACTATTGCGACTGCAAATGAGACTAGCTGTGACTACCACCGTGACTACTTCCAAATGCGAGAACTCTGAAACTTTAGTATTAAACAAATATCACTTTGATGTTTTGAAATTTTTTTTAAGAAAAAGAGATTTATAAAGGGACTAACAACAAACCCTAAGTTTATAATTAACAAGAAGTTTATATTTTTATAAAATGTTTTTTTCTCTCTTCTAGCTATGGTTTTAGCTTGATTTAAATACGGATTAATATATATTGTAAATTTTTTAGTTTCTGCACAAGTTGTTTTTGACAATGAGTTTCAAGATTTTGCTCCTGAAGGACTTCCAGTAACTTTAGATAGCCGAAAGGAGGGATCAGTCTTGAATTCTAGGTGGTGTGGAATCCCTGGTAGGACGGCAACTAGAATAGTGGGAGGAAAGAATGCGGCAATAGGTAAGCCTAAGCTAAGCTAAAATTTTATATACCCGTCGAATAATATGTTAGAATCAAAATGTCTTTCATATTTTTGGGATTTGATTTTGATTATGTTCAAGCAACCTTAATGTTTAAGGATAAAATTAAAAAATAACCCAAATTTTGTGTCTAAAACTAGAAAAAAAAGGCAAAGACTAAATGCCCTCTAGTTTCAAAAAGTGGTTAATTTGAAAGAAAAACCTGTACGTCTAAACTATGTGACTGTCACTCACAGCAAAATCACAAATCAAAATCACATCAAAATCATTCACATCCAAATATAATCTAGATAAAATAAATCTCACGCCATGGGTAAATCGGACCCATGGTCAGACGGGAAAGTTGGATATGAACTTGAATTACTTTAAAGCAAGAGTGATGATCATATTTGTTCATTTCGAAGATTCCCATCTGACCTAACCTATGAGGAAAGAAGGAAGGAGAACCGTGAACTTCAGTCATCCTCACAACCTTCAGAAGGTATCACGTCAGGTTTAAGCCAAATATAGTGGAAACTTAGGTTTAGTATCCTAAATCGTGCTTTTTATGAGTCTGATCTAATTGTGCCTGACGTAGCCTCTAAGGGGGCAGGGGAAGGGAGGCTCCTAAATTTTATCATTTGCAGATCTCCGAGAATTAGATTCCAGGTAGTAACCAAGCTGTGTGAGCAATAAAAGCAAAGATTTTTGGTTTTCTTATGTTTGGATGCACGGATGAACTTCAGACTCACTCGGAAGGGATGGTCTTAAATACTGGTCGTGAGAATAAATGTCAGAAGCCGTAGTTCGATCTCAACCAAATTTGCTGAACTAGTAAGACTTTACTCAGATACAAATTCCTCCAAAAATCTCTCATTTTAGCAGATAGGGACCTTTTCAACTTCCCTAGAAGCTTGATTCTGTTTTTGATGATTTATTTTCTCCTCCAATTCCCAATGCCCCTTTCCATGACATAACTCCTAAGTGTGTGTCTGTGAGTACTGCGTTTATCAAAGTCAGTGTAATAATTAATTCGCATAAATTGTCAATCCATAAAAGTAACAAGAAAAGTTTCAACAAATAAATAATACCAGTTTGTGCTTGATTACATATTTCTTGTCGTTAAATTGAAATGAATTTGGGTATTAGTCATGTCCCATAGAGCCAAATAGTGCTAGTGGACACCATATCATACAACAAAACTTACCGAAACAACAAACAGAGAATACAATTTCTTTCCGTTTTGGAAAGGTAATAGATTTTTATGAAAAAAGTACAAGACTAAAAATCTTTCCTAAGCTACTGAAGGAACATTCTTTAAGTTGGTATCTAACCTTTCTCGAAGCTAATTAAATCACAACTAGGGTTTTAGAAGCATGCTTAATTGCTCAAATCAAAAGTGTTGGCTGCTTTTTACAAAATGTAACCAACTAAGGGTATTTGTTTACTAACATGAATATCTAAGAGATGAGTAAAGGAAAACAATACTGGTACTTGTTTCCAATTTCCTATCACAGAAAAATAAAAAGTGAAGTTTTGGCATTTTTGCTCACTCTTAGGGTTTCTCTGAATTTTTGGCAATAATAATCAGGGTAATGTATTTTTAGGACCAAGCTATATTAGAATAATTAGCTGCGTAGCCGAAAAATACAGATTATCTGACTTTCTGATTTGTCAGTAGAGATGACAGTGCCAACGCTGTACGAAGTTTGCATCATTGCCAGATAAGAAAGGCACTATTTAGTACTTTAAAAGTACCTCTTTCAAGGTCAATCAGGGAACTTGGAAATACTGCGGGGAAAATGCACATGCGCACTGAATACTAACGTGACAATGTTATTGATCCACTAACGGGACATGATCGCAGTGAATATAAGGAAGGATTTTTGCTATAGTTGTTATTAGTGTGAGAATAGAATTCAAGGAGTGAGAACAGTTTGACTTTACTCATTGAGATGTATTTGTAATAATGAGTGAAATGTTTACACTATTAGAAGTTGATAGTTGAGTTGGTAGCAATAATACAAGAGCACCAAACATTGCGGTGGAAATCACGAGAGGATCACGACTTTGTCTTGAATGGGATGAAATATATGCAAGATATGTGCTATCTTTGAGCAATTTTAAAATGGAGAATCAATTATGCTTCGCTGCAAAAGTTGATATAGCACATGTGAATAGACTTCAAAGAGCTTTAAATGCAATAGTGAAGCATATAGAGGACAATAAGTTATATCGCTAATTGTACATGTGTAATATATATTATTGTTGTGATTATGCAATAAAATTTTTTCGAAATCGAAAATGTCACCATCTTCTTTATGTTAGGTTATCGAATATTCTTAAAGTAGATCGAATCATGGTTAGTCTAGAGTCAGCAGTGAGACTGATAGGATTGAAAAATGAATAAATTTGAGAAAGAGAGAATTAGATCGATTCTTGTGATTATGGAAGAACATTTGCTTCTGGATGATGATTTTCTCGAGTTATCACTTCAACGAAAGATATTCTCACAGGGGATACATGACAATATAATGAAAACCGATTCTCCCCCATTGGACTATTGTATGAAGCTTTTACGACGTGACTCAAATGCTTTTACTCAATTTATTGATATATTAATTGAAACAAAGCAGAATAATATCGTGGATATACTTTTGAAAACATTACCATATATTCTATGTAGATGGCTCCCCCTTCGAAAGAGGTAACGGCACAGAGTTACTCCTATTCCCATTCCCCCCTCTGAATTTATCGAATGTGGATCAGTTTCTTTTTATCTGTGAGAGTTGACATCGGAAACCAAAACATGTTCTATACATGTCCATTATGCATGTACACTCTTGGCAGTTGGTCATCATGTGAAAATTGTACAATTACTGATGAGTATAATGAAAAGTGCAAATTATGCAATCCCTGTAAATTACATAGAGGATATGCAGTACAAATTAAAGGCTCTAATTCATGTCTTGAAGAGATTTGTGACTCTCACCCTAGAGGACATCTATGCTCCAATTGCCACTATGACAAATGTGATCAGTGGGAGAATACTAACCCAGGTATGATTGGAAAGAGCCCCAAACGTGATTTTAGTTTATTTCTAAGAGATTGGTATCGTCGTGGATTTAAATTATTTGGGAGGAAGAATCAGGTCTACGATTCAACTGTTGGGGTAAGAAGACAATTTGGTTTCTACGTCATCGTTATGAAGACACTGCTTATTATGACTATAAACCTAGTGATTTTTATTTGGCAGTTACCGAATGTGATTCACCACTTGAAAACACTGTATGTGATATTGCTTCAAATAGACAGATTGAAAAACGTGAATTTCACAATATGAATGCGAATAGTATCATTGACTATACAAAGATATACGACAAGTGTGAAGTTACAATGTACTGTAGAAAATGTGACCCTGACTTTGCAGTCAATCAAGATCAATATACAGTGAATTCAAATGATCTACCAGCACTAGCGGTTCTCGACAGTTGCCTATACACCGAAGAAGAAATCTAAAGTGGAGGATAAAGACATTTTTGTATACATTTTTTCTTTATTAATAAACAGATTCACATATATTTTTAAGCACTTTACTCGTAGGGCACTAAAATCAATATTATACAGGTCTGAGAGGATATTTTCTACCAAAAAGTCATTCAGACGTGGATTGTCTACATGAATGTTGAGAAACTGCTTGTAAGTACAGCCGCGATATCTGAAAATGAAATATAGTAGCGCATGGAAACAACAGCTTTTAGTTGTCAGATTCTGTACTCTCTTCCGATTTTGATTAATAGTTTTCCCACTGCTCTCAATATAGTTGCTGATGTGTGGAGTGTAGAATGTATAGGGTAGGCCAAGAGGATCAAAAAATTAAATCGTCATCATTGTTTGAAAGATGCACAACCAATGGCCGGTATTCATAGTCGACGGACTGCTATTAACAATAATCAGGGTATTGTTTGCACTTTGAATTTTTCCAAGAAAGTCCGAGGGCAGACAATAGGATCTGTATTTGGACATGTAGGGTCCATATTAAATACATTGATTATTTGACTGGTGTTCATGGTGCAAGGTCTAGTAGAACACTGCCTTCAGGAGTGATTTCCCAATAGGTTTAAAATTGATTTAGCCAGATTAGTGTAATACTCTCAGCTAATGGGTCGGCAAATGTACACTCTAAACGCACACTTCCCGTTCGTACTATACTCATATCCTGGGTGCCAGACAGGTCTAGTACAATAATACCATGTGTCTTAGCAAACATTTCTTCGGTTAAACTATTTTCAAATAGTTGTGAATCATGATCTAGGGTTTACATGGTCAACTCATACAAAGTCCTATAGGATTTATCAAAAGATAGATTTTAGAGTGGGATTCCATTTACTTTGCAGACAAGAGATGAAAGCCCAAACATTTCAAATTTATGTGGGTAGCCAGTCCACGATCCTATTGCACTAGCGCTTTTTAAAAATGCCAATGCTAATTTTGACGGAATTTCGCCATTGATAAGAGATGATTCGGTGAAGGTGCGTGAGCCTGTGGCATTATGACGTTGATTAGTGATTGTATGAGGAACAAGTAGTTTAATATTATTTCCATTTGCTTTCAGTTTTTCCACTGCCAAAGCAACAGAACTCATTACCTGCTGCTTTCGTACATGTAGTATTGCCAAGGTGAGGGAGAGAGTTACATCAGGATTGGCAGCAAGTTCTTTTCGTAAAATGAAATTAGATGGAGCAAGCGTCAATTTTATATCCACTTTAATATTTGGTGGTAGGCATTGGGAAATTAAATATTTCATGATATCTTTTTCCAACTAGATGTAATTCACTAGTTGTAGCATTTTGGTGTGCATCTGTACTGTCAGTATTAGAAATATATTCATATCCATTGGAGGTGCCTCTTAATTCCTTTTATGACTTGGGTGTCATCAACATGAATTGCATATAGCTTGTATAATTTGAGAGATTGTTGCTTGTGCTCACCAAAGTGTCATTTATGTAGACACAGATTTGACGAAATAGATTATGTAATTTACAATTGTCATAGGATATTACATCAGCAAGAATTGGCAATGTATTATCGGATTTCCGGACTTTCATTCGTAAATCTATAAATGTCGAAGACACGTCCATAAAGTAGTCTTCATTGGAATAAATTTGAAATTGGATATTATCAGAGAGGGGTTGTTGGGGATAAAATTGTTCATAGTATCCATGTTTTACACTCACATCAACATTTTCTGCATTGAAAAGATTTAAAGATGAAGTGATTGAAGGTTGGAAATCCTTATGCGGTAGATATGCCATCTATGAAAATAAATCTAGTTTCGATCTAACAACTCTCTTCCTGGGGCTTCTTCTTCTGTTTACTGTGCCTGTCTCTTTTTCCTTCTTTTCTTATACAGGGGTGATGTCTTTCGTTTCTCACCTGAGTAGAGACTGATGAGTGGTGCACTGTTTCTCGACCTTTTTAAACCTTTTCCACTTTGATGAGATTTTAATTGTTCGCCAAGGCTTCGCGCACTGGACCTAAGATTTTCCGAAGCACAAATTTTTAAAATCCATGCCAGAGCCCCAATCATATAGTGTAGAGGATGCAAAATCTGTCGCAGCCGGTACAATATATTTTCTAGCCAGAGGTAGTACAGAGCGAAACAGCTTAGCAAACCAACTGCCAAGACCATAGACAGACACTGATGAGCGACCTTTGTAATAGTCAATTCCATTGCCCAGTTGTCTTGGTCCAACAGCATTAACATAGCAGTCAATATCAGGAAAAATGAATACCACTTTTCTATTAGACATCTTGTTGTTGAATGGGTCGAAAATGGCATGTAATCACAGCCAAACCTTTTGTTATTACTAGGAGATCACCTAATTTGGTTCTTAGAGTTAAATGACAGAGTTCCAAATAGGAAGTGTTAACGGGGATATACTGAAGATGCTTTATATTGTAATGGTGAATATGTTCTTGATTCGTTTTTTGTTCAAGAACTCGTAGGAGGGGGACATTACTATTGCCAACTCTGGATGTTTCAAAAAATGAAGCGTAGAGAAAAATACAAGTGTCCGTGGAGAAGGCAGGCGGGTAGTCAGCAAAAATAAAATTAGTTTTTCCAGCACTTTTACCATTGATTGTATTGAGATTAAAGCCAAGAACATCCTTTAGATTATCATTGAGAATAACCTTTTCATCGGCAATGGGTGAACTAATGTAGATCTTGCCCTCGTCCTTTGAATATTTGAAATGGAAGGCTCCTTTTTTACGAGCGGAAATTCTTTTATTGATAGAACGACATAAATCATTCATACAGGTGAGTTCTTCGTAGGGTAATTCAATATATGGATAATTCATCCAATTGATCTTTTGAATTTGTTCTTGATCGCCTGGGGGTGGTGGCCAATCATAGGGTCTAATTTTTATATCATATTTGCGATCTCTCCTCAGGATGTCATATGCATTTTTGAGAATACAGTCGACAAGAGCCACTTCATACGCGCCGTCGAATTTGATGGTGGGAGAGAGTTTCGTCCAAAAATCACTTGTTCAATTCAAATCATTGTAGAGAGGATAGGAAACATTGGACATGAATGTCAAATAGAAACCATTGGGTATTGTCAATGTCTTCAACTGCAACCCAAGAATTAAAATCAGAGTTGTATCCTAGCCAGCGAACAAGCAACTGTCTCTTGCCCCTGCGAGTACGACTCTTTAATATCTTTTCAATTTGATAAATTTCACTAGTGTTTTTAACTTTTTGCAGTTCATATTCATAAAAACCGCCGAGAATATCATCATCTTTGGTTTCTCGCAGTCGATATGTCGTGGGTTCAGTGTCTAGGATTTTGGACACTTTAAAAAGTACAGTGCTCCATAAACAATTCCCCTTTTCAAAAATATTGGTGGTTCTATTAATTCGAACAGTATCGCTAACATTGAATTTCTTCTTCACATTTTTTGTTGTTGTCGTTTTTTCACTGGAATATTGCTTTAGAAAAGCATCAAATGTATTTTCACTGCAATGAACTTCCTGAGGGCTAACATTGGACAGGGATCGATATGATCGTTGGTTATATTTTTGCATGCTTTTATCTAAATCATGAATAAAAGCAGCATTATTTTTCAACGTGCAATATCTTGAAATTAATAGACGAATCGTTCTTATAAATCGTTCAGCCAATGAAAGTCTTTAACGGGATGTGACTATGATAGAGTGTTGTATTATATTTCAATAGAACATTTTGCACATGAGGATTAAATAATTCGCTACCGCGATCCGATTGAATTTTTCTATAGCAATCCTGTTCAAGAATACTTTCTAAAGCCTGAGCAACTTCAACACCTCTCTTTGATCGCAATGGAATGGCATATGCATAGCAACTAAAGACTCTGATTGCCACTAGAATATATTTGTAGGGTGTATTGTGACGCCGTTGAATCGCATCTTAAGTTAAAAGATCAGTTTGCATTATATGCAGAGGGAAAAAGGCTTTAGTTTGTCGATATTGTTTGCCACAAAGCCTGTGATTCCGGTGTAGTGTGTAACTCGGTTCTCTTTCTAGATACTCTTTTGCATTTTTTAATGTGCTGCCATCTATGTCAGAGGCAACTTTAGAAAGCGTTGTGGGAGAACTTAGAATTCCCGCTTCCCCACATTTTCATAGACATGTTTTAAAACTTCATCCATTTTGAACGCAAACACGTAGTGTAATGTCCACTCCCCTTTTGCACACTGGAGGGTGAATTGATACGTCTTCGCTTTTGTCTAGCCGTCGTTATTGCTGTTATCAAATCATCCTTGCTACTAGGAGTGCTAGTAAATTCCAAGATTAAATTAAAATCTTCTTCTTCTTCTTTTTTAAATGGTGTTGTTGGTGTTGTTAGAGAACTATATTCTCCTAATTTCTGTAGAATTTTTTTATTGCCAATAAGACTTTTGAGGAAGTTCGATGCATTTAGAAAGGTGTATAGATTATTGTCAAATGATAAGAGTCCTTTACGATTCGTAACCATATCACAAATTAAATCAACTAGATTATAACTTTTTCCCTGAATTATAATTCGTTTCCCTGTGCTATCGACTTGAACTTGATGATCATCACCACCCCTTTTCAACATGAGGTATGTTAATACTCTTTTACTCTGTTCTCGATAGGTCAATGGCAATAGGTTTCCAATTGATGTCACTATGGAATTCAATTCCTTCTCCTTTGATTGTGCAGAATCTTGAGATGTTTCCTGTTTAGGGGGATCTGTAACGGCGAAGGCGGGTCTCTCACGATAAGGTCTATATTTTTCCACACGACGCAATGCATCTTGAAGTGAAACTAGTTTTTTATCAACGGCGATATTTTCATCATTAATGAATTGGCTTAGATTGTCCTCAAAGTGTTCAATTGGTGAAAGGACAAGTTCTATTGGGGTCAATTTATAGTGTGTAGCCATTTAGAGAAAACTGTTTACAGGTCCTGCAATTATTGGCAGTAAAAGTGTAAAAAAGCTACCACCCGCTTGAAGGAGACGTTTTCTTTTACAATTTTTTCCTTTGTTTTTGCAAGCCAAGGCACGTAAAGTGGAACGATGTTGCTTTGTCTGTTGTCTAAAACCTTCTGGCAAGTGTACATTGCCCTCAGTTAAATTTAAACAAAGTTCAGATATTAGATTAATAAATTCTTTTTCAACGCCATGTTTGAGTATGGATTACCTGAGTGGAGGTTTTGAAGTGCCTAGAACGAAAAATAAATGTCTATTTTCATGTAGTTTCTTCAATGTCATAATGGCAACTAATAGCCTTTTCTACTGTTCACGGGAAGATATATAGTAATTTCTTTGTCAAAAATATCTGAGACTACACGTAGATAAAAGCGTGTATTCTGATTAAGATATAGCAAAATGTACCCATAGGGCTTATTTGTCGCCTGAAAGTACGCTGAAAGTAGAAATTTGGGAGCGCCTGGATATATTTGATTATTGAGAGATATTAGCGAGCTAGAATCACGAACAACTCGGTAAATAATATATATGGTGCAATTCAAAGCAAGGGTTTTCATACATTTGCTCCCATGAAACAGATTGTGTAGAACTAGGGTTATGGAAATTTGTTCATGATGAGAGCAAACGGTGAACAGTTGTAGCATTTCCTTTGAGAACTGTTCAATTGATTCAGCTAAAACATCAATAATCAACCATGATTTTGGTTCAATACTATTGAAGACATCAAGTCCGCGTATGAATTGTATTGGCATGGACGTGGCAGTTGCAATAGCTTTTATTTGATCGTATGACTCCTGCCAAATACTATAGCAATAGTAAATTTTCTTTAGTTTTTCCAAAAACATTTTATTACAATTTTGAATTATTTTAGCTGAAAGTGTCGTTTTCCCAGACATTCATGGGTCACACAAAACGACCTGAAGGGTGTTTTAAATTGATACATACTGCAGCAGTTGTCAACAGTTGGGCTACAACTAACTGTAAACCATACTAGTCTAATGAATAAATAATAATTTTCCCATAGACCTATCTAGTGCGTCAACAAGATCATCAAAAAAATATTTCTTTCCTTTATTAACAAAAACAACTTGAAATACAGCACGAATAGCACACACTATTTTTCATTTATTGACAAAAAACAACTTAAAATACAGCAAGAACAATAGCAACAAAGTTGAACAAATTTCTAGACTAAGAATTTAAAAGATGAGAATCCCCCCACCCCTTCGGGGGCCACGGGCCGAAGGCCGGCGGTGGGCCTGCCCCCCCCCCATCCCCCGGGGGCGGAAAGCGGGAAAAACAAACTCGGTATATAATAGTCGCTGCTGCAGTTATAATTGATAATACTATTTGAATTTAAGCTAATTTATCCAGACCGAGTTGGTTTTGATAGTTTACGCATTCAACTTGATCTGAAATTCGATAGTGGTCGTGGGGGAGTACTTTTACACCATTCTCGAGCACATAGACCTTGTCGGATATACATGACATGGTATTTTTCCACTCTAAGAGTATAGTTTCTATACTGTGGAGAACGAGTTGCTGGCACTTTTGCTCTTGGCACTAGACAACTGTCTACACAGTTTCTGTAGACCCTAATGTCGAAATAATTTTTTACAAAATGTGTTTGTAAAAAATAAAAAATAAACCCTTTGGACGCCTGTTTCACATCCTAGCCGTGTGTTTCTACTCAGTAAACTTTAGGACCGGGAACACCCCATTGGATATTAAATCACTCCCCGTCTCTGATTTTAACATTAATAGTTGATTGGGGGCTTGACGTTTCACCAACTCAGGATAGAGGGACTCATTCCAATTCGTGAAATCCATCCGCGAGCTGATGTGCACCCCATTTTCCATATCATTTAATAAATCCCCGGTTTTAATTTTTAACAACAGAGAATCTTTGTACCCATAGTAAACTTGAACCTCCCCCTCCCTTGGCCATTGTACCTTGCAGACATTGTAAAAGAATGACAACATGAGTTTTTTGGAAATTTCCAGTACTGAACTACCTCCCGCTATATTCTTATTCAGTCCAATATTACTCTTTTTTCTGTGTAGAAGAACCATATTCGGCTATATGCTCGTGAATGTTTTAAAATTGGGGTCGGAAATAATTCGTGCACATTTTTGGGGGCATGTTACGACGTCACAACGTGATCTGTTTCATACGCTTTCACACATTTTCCGAAAGCTGAATTTAAAATAAGTTTGTACATTTCTTTTTCGATTTTACTTTTTGCCATTGAGCGTTTACTGACAAAGGTGTCAATAAACGTCTTCAAGTAGGGCTTCTGATTGAATTGTAGGGCCCTGTGTATTTTTGTGACCTTGAAACCATTGCTCACCATCCATCACAAAAGCACATGTTGAACAATAATATTCTGTTTCTGGTCCAGATCTGCAATTAATTTCTGCTTGGAGGGGGTCTAGTGCATGCCCATATCATCGAGCAAAGACCGATTGTATGGACTCAAAGAGTCCTTGGTCACAGGTGTATTCACACACGGAAATAAAAAAATCTTTGACAGAGTCATGAAGTTCCAATGGTATGTGCCCATAAATTTCAAAGAACCATCGTTGTGGCCCATTGTCCTCGACAGTGTGAATGTCGGGGATGTCACAAGGATTTTTAAGCCATTTATAATTGCCACGTGGTAAATAGTAGTGAGATATTGCTGAGGGGTACAATGAGTTCATGTCAAGAAAATTTGCATTAGGCTTTACACCGGTGTCTTGGCCTGTTGGATCCGTTGTTAGAATGAAATCTTCGTGAAAAACATACCCACCCCTCATCGATCTTTCTACAAAAAGGAGTTGATCCACATCAGTGATAAACCCTATTTCCTCCCTGCTAATTTTTAGAATCAAGTGCATCACCAAATGAGGAGTGGAAAAATAATAGCCAATATCTAGTCCAAATTCTGAAAAAATTTGATCTGTGTTTTTACAGACAATATCTAATAGAGTTAACACGTCACTGGCCAAGTAAATTCTACAATAATCCCACCCATTTCTACAATTACCCTTTTCCCATACCCTCCTGGCAAGTTCATATTCTTCGGCAGTGCATTCACTATTGGTAAGTGAACTATAGAATGCTTCAATTGGGGGTAGTTTCTCCTCACTGAACCGTGCGCCAGAGCAGTAATAGTCATATGCATATATGCCTTTACAGGTCAGTAGATCATACATTTCACTGTCTGGAAAGTGTTGTTTAAGAAGAGGAAAACTATCAAAATTGTCACTTTTCTGCACTTGAATTAACTGACTCAAAGCCTTAGGGAAGAAACTATATGAATCTAAAAACTGGATTTTATTCCAGCACGTATGTCCATTATTCACTACCTGCCATTTAAACTTTAAAAGAACTAGCTTCTTAGTAGATTTGGGGATAATATTGTAGGTAAATGAGTTGTTTACCAATGGACTATCTACTCCCCCTCCCTCCCTGTGCATACGTGCAAAGGCCAGTAAAATAAATTTCAAATCATAATTTGAATTGTGAATGAAAACCGGTATATAAAACTGCTGGCTTACATTCACATTGCACGATTGATGTGCTACACCTCGAAAATTACTACCACCTGACGATATTTCCTGCCACAAGTGATTATGATCCCTGACTTTCCCCTTCCCCCTCTTTTCCCCCTAGTCCCTTTACCCTTAGTCCCCTCTTCAAATTCTCCCTTACAAACTAAGCAGATTGTCTGATTTTCAATAGCCAGGCGATCCTCTGCTGACAAGAACATCGGGTAGTGAGTATTTCTCAAACGGGAAATAGCTCCATTTGCAGGACAATTAATTTAGTCAATGCCTTGATCATGCACTCATTCTCGTCCAACTTTTCGACTATTTCTAACAGTTGCATTGTGTTAGAACTGTCTCTTTGCGCATGGGCATAGGAAACTGCAATAGCTTGATGTTCTTTCATACGATTCGGAAATTGGGGGTCGTTCACATGCACTAGCTTGGCTTCACAATCCAAACTTATTTTACTGCTTTGCAGGAGCATATTCTGGAAATTTTTAAATCTCAAGATCGCCCTGTCACCCAAAACTGTTTCCCCCGATTGGTATCCGTGACGCCTGCAATGCTTCATATGATTTTGTAACTTTTAATCACTACGAAATTGGGACAGGCATGTTAGACAGTAGTATCGTACCCCTAGATCCTTACACCCTCCCAGAACTCTACTGATATCCGTAATGAGATTGAAATGACCAATTGAATTGGGTTGACTAGGTGGTGTATACAGCAACCAAACCCTGTTTTTCAGCGATTCAATCGACGGGGCCCTTACTGGGAATATCAACTCCTTTTTATTAGTACGCACTCCCCCTTCAAATTCTGTTTCATATTGGAGTACAGTAACACCAATATTTAGATGGGCGTTGGCCCTTTCAAAAGTATCTATTGACCTGAGTGTTACTGGAAATTTTCCCGCTAAACAAGAGAAATCTACAGGGGGAAAATCAGACCCCTCTTTCCCATGCACGGCCCAATAGTCCAAATTTTTATTTGTAGCGTCACATGCTAGAGGTTCGAAAGCTGATATGAGGAAAGCGTACATGAAATATTTTTGGTCTGTTTCGAAACAGATTCGTTGAACGCCCTTGCATGCTTCTAAATCGGGATTCTATTTTAAAACTATAGACTCTGTCCCCTGTCCCTCCTCTTAAAATAAAATCTTTTTTAACTTTACATATATTTACACTTAAATTTTCAATAAATAAAACTACGGAACCACTACCATTTTCATTATAATTTTCGTGATATGTGATAATGTTGTCGATCCATTGCATAAATATTGTCTCATAATTCTCCAAATGAGAGTACAGCTCCAACATCTCAGTGTGTACATAATGATCGTACTCCTCAACGTGTCCCTCATTCAGATAAAATATTTTTAAAACAATTGAGACCTTAATGGAGTCCCTACCTCCTCACAACTGAATCTGGTTTTCTAAAAGTGCACGATTTTTTTCTACATATTCATGAACGATATAAATGGGTTCGGTTATAAAATTTCCCTCCATAAGTGAATTAAACGGATCCCCAAAAGTTACGGTATAAACGACTATTGTATTCAATATCGAATTTGTTTGTTGAAATTCTAGTAGTGTTGTGAATTATAAAACATTACCTCCTCCCCCTTGTATATTACCCTCCCCCCTTGTATATCATGACCCCTCCACCACTTTGTTCTACAAAAGGGCTGTGAGAATCCATCGAAGTCATTTCATTTTCAATAAAGTTTGGTTGAACTGGGACTATATTCATTAAATCTGAGGGGGAAGGGTTCTCATTTAACTCATTGGTAAAATTATCTAAAATTTGTATAGTATTCGGGCTTAGCCAACCAAAATCGCCTTCTGACATACCTTGATCTGGTTGGACTGAACTACCTCCTAGGCTATGCTCAACTGCGCTAGGGACTACATCAAATGAATTGTTAACATCACTAAAGTATTGTCTTAAAAAGTTAATTGACCATTCGGGGTCATCAATAATGTTAGAAGGTGTATCGTCTGAATTATCAGTACCATCACTAAAACACGCCTATAAGAATTTACTACGTCATTCATTATCGTCAACGGCTAGTGTTTCAGTGACTTGATTATGATGAAAATCTCTTGGCGGTTCAATTAAAGTTGCCCCTTCAATGAGTTCATATAATTCTTGACATGATACTTGAGGCGGAGGAGGAGGTAGTGACGATATGTCATGCATTCTAACCTATAAAAAAATAACTTATTTTCAAAGTGTCTAAATCACCCTATTTTTAAAATTGGATTATTATTTTCATATCATTTAAAACATGTGCTTTAAAGAAAAACGCATAGTAGTAGCAATATCTGTGTACATATAGTACCATTTGGTTAGTTCACTGTCCCTCAGACGACTCTATATATTTATCCTGAAAATTTCAATTTAACAGCCATCCCACCCCCCCATATGCATTATGGATATAACATATTTACAATCTAAAACAAGACATAGTAGGTTTTGATTTTGTTCAAACAACTCCCCAAAAATTTCATATTAATACTCTTTATCTGCTTTGGAAATAAACGGGTTCTAACTCTTCAGATCATCTCCTGAAAATAGCTTATTTTCAATGTGTATAAACCAATCTACTTTGTCCTGATGTCCATAAATGCAAGTGTAATGTTTCCAGATTTTCCGGAGCAAATGATAAAATGGTACCGTTAAGTCTCGCATCTCTTGTCGAAGCCTTTATTACGCAAATTAGAATCTGGAATTATGTCTAACGGTACAATTCTCAGTCCTTCAAATTGACTTGGAGGAAAAATCATTAGTGGAAATAAAGTTTGAAAACTTACATTTAGATTTGCAGCTAGCATGTTGAGGGCTGTAGGGGCCACATTCTCACCTTGTTTGGAGGGCGTTGGTCTTGAAGGCCCACCATTCTTATCATAAACGATGACTGTTGCTCTTGAAGGGCCGGCGACTTCACCGTCTTGCGTGTGGAAAACAGGTGGGGCAGCATTTCTCCTTTGGGGTTTGTGGGCATGGATGAACCAGCCAACTCCAACCGCTGCATGGGAGTAGCATCATTAACCCTAGCCCTCTTTGACGGAAGGAGGCATTGCTCGTAATTTTCCTTAAAAAGAAGAGAAAATTTAGTATAAAATGACGACAGAAGAAAAATTAGTACCCGCTTCTAGAGAAAAATTAGTACCCCGTTCTAGAGAAGAAAAACAGAATTTACTGGAAGGCATAATTTTGTTTAGAAAGCATCTGCCATTGTCCAAAAAAGACCTTCCTCCCCCCCCCTTTTTCAGCAAAGCAAAAAGTAAAATTTGCGAGAAATACACCGCGACAGTCAGTAGCTCTATGGTAAAAATGCTCCTATTATTACCATTTATAAAAAAAATTAAATACACTGCATGCAGGGAATAAACCCGTCAAAAAGTAGTCATGTGTTAGAAATAACTGTTCCTATTTTTACCATTTAGAAAAAATTTAAATACATGCCTAGAGATGCAACGACTTTAAAGCAAAATGAGCTCTATTTTAAAGCTTAAAAACTATCATTATTCCTCTAGGGTCAAAAGCTGTATCAATTTAGATCATTTAAATGGACCTGCGCTCCAATAAACCTTCTCATGACAGGTATGTATCTTTTTATTAGCCCCCCCCCCCATATACACACTGAGTACTCAAAATGGAAGCAATTAAATTAAGTATATGAAAATGTTTATCATAAGCAACACCTGACCCCTCTTGTAATTCATAAAAGTTAGTGTAGAAAGATATATCGCTAATTTGACCGGAATAAAAGCATCTTTGTGAAACCATTGTAATGCTTAAGCGCAAATTTATAAGATTTAACAGGCCGGATGTGCATTTGAGGGGGCACAATAATTCAAGTTTTAACCTGTTTACTGCGCTGATTAAGCCACCCTGAAGTATTAGCGGCTTAGCGTCATAGGAGAGTGATATACTTAAGCCAAAGAGTTGACGGATGTTAGTTGACCCTTTTAGCTAGAATATAGAAAACATAAAAATTGTACATATTTGGCGAAAGGGAATTATTTCCAATGAAAGAATTAATCGTTAATGCTTGGGTTTTTTTACACAGTAAAGAGAGCGTATTTACGCCTTCTAACGACTATAAACATTGCGTAGTGGATATTTTTTTAGGGGGGTGGGGGGTATACCCTGAATTTGAATATATTGGAGGGGGGCTACAAAAAATTATATTATTTGGAAAAACCTAAAAAATTTACTAAACAGGACTTACATTATAAATCTGTGCAGCTAAAACTTCCAAGTCCACAATGTTCGATGTTTTCTCCATAATGTCTTGAGACAGTATATTACTTGAACCTTAATGCATGTTCATTATGCATTAAATCTCAAGGCTGAATTGTGATGTAAGAGAAATCTTATGTAAGTCCATTGACCTAGAAATAGGTGTCAATGATCTTGTCCCGTTAGTATTTCCGACTCCTATGATTGGCCTAGAAAGAGACACATGATCTTGTCCCGTTAGTGGATCAATAACATTGTACCGTTAGTATTCAGTGCGCATGTGCATTTTCCCCGCAGTATTTCCAAGTTCCCTGATTGACCTTGAAAGAGGTACTTTTAAAGTACTAAACAGTACCTTTCTTATCTAGCAATGATGTAAACTTCGTACAGCGCTGGCACTGTCATCCCTACTTTTGTCGACTCTACGTTTCCTTCTGTGTCTATCATTTCAAATCCTCGGTACAAGAGTTGAATAACCACTATCAAACTAAGCTGTTTTTCTTGTAGTGAATCAGGGGAATCAATTGGTAATTGGTGCTTAGTCAAAGCATCAATGGAATTCTACATACTATTATAAATGGTTGCTAAAGTTGGCCAATGTCATTATGTACAGTAATTTGGAAATCAAGATATGCTATTTTGACAACCTTGATGCATCTAGTGTCTTTGGATTTTTGTTTTAGCCTCCCCCTTAGCTTTCTCTGAAAGTTTCAACCTAATACCGGAGGCCATTTCTGAGATCAATATGGGTACATTTTCCCTTGAAGAGAAATAGTCATATCGTTTTATATTTAAAAGACGTCAGAGATGCTTCTCAATCCGCACAGAATATCAGGATCAGTTAATTACTGGATTTAAATTTTTTGCCCCGGATTTCATTTTAGGGGGATAATTTATTTAGGCTCCTCTTTGTCTGAAGAGCTGTGATTGCAAGTTTGAAAATGGAAATCAAATTTGTGTAAGAAGAGGGATTATGCCACAGTGAAGTTATACTTTCTTTTATGTTGAGGTGCCAAAAAATATTATATTTTTATTATTATGTATATATTATATTATATATTTTTTATATAATATCATTTATTTATGATGATATGGTCTCTTCCCCTAAAAATTAAAGAATTTTGAAAAAATAAACTTAAAGCAAGGGGGGCAAAAGATCAAGAAGGCAACTTTTCTCCCCAATTGACACTTCAATTTTTTAATATTTTTGAAAAATAATTCATTAAAATACTTCCTTGGGTGTCTTGGCCTCAGGCTGCTTGGTACTGCCGTGAGTTGTTAGTAGTAGTAGCATAGTTAATAATAGATTGGAGACCAATAATTCCAATGATTTAAGTACGATGTTCTTTTTGTGCAGGTTACAGCTGCAATTTTGTCGCAAAATTCGTTGCTTCTTAGGGGAAAACATATACTTTTAGGTGTTACAGCTTTAGCACACGAACGGACGGGTTTTGAAGTTACCGCTTAAAAGGGCAATAGAAAGGTAATTAAATTTAAAGCTAATTTCATCTGGCCGCCACAGGAGATAATAACATCACAGGGAGAAACGAAATGGAAAAAGCTGTGTTTTAAAAGAGCCTTGTCTCGCTAGGATTTAAATATACATTTTTGTCCATAACACATAGCTTCTTTCATAGAGCTTGTACAAATAAAAGTTAGCAGTTGCCATTAGACCCCGGCGCAGCACCGATAAGGGAAGGCCAGCGGCGGCGGGGCCACAAATAGCAGTGGCGGTGCGCCGCCGGCACACCGCTGAAGATTTTTTTGCGCCCCCGCTTGTGAGATGTCGGTGGCGCGCCGCCAGTGCGATCAATTTTGACTGCAAACAATAAGGTTTTCATCAGTCTTTCTCAAATCCCAGCTTTAATTTATAACAGATTCGGGCCTATTCATGAGTTAGAAACTTAGCAAGTCGCTGGCTGGACGCTGGTCTTCTTCGTTATTCATCAAGAGAAGTAGAAATCTAGTAGAAACAAAATGGCTATGGCGTTTTTGAACCCTTGCACAATAGTTGAAATAATAGATAATACATTCGCCGTGGCATTCAATAATAAAGCCAGTCTTATATTTATGACCAGTTATTTGGCTATAAAGCTCAAAATAACAAATAAATAAACTTCCACATACCCCGTAATAAACTCCAGCCAGTGAAAATAAGACAGTCTTTGTGTAGAAAAAAGCTATTCGACCAAAATTCTATAAAAGTTTCATAATCTTTAAAAAATATTTATATAAAAAATTAGTGAAACCTTCAATCTGACATATTCCTTACGACACGCGGGATTTAACCGTCGGACCTAGAATTAGCCGGCGCGCCTCTTTCCTCTGCGCTATCGTAAGGTGACATGTGTGATTCTTCTAACATTTTATTTATTTATTTTTGACAGAAAAATTTATTGGTTGACATATATATGTGACTATGACTAGAAAGTTCAGGGTATCAGTTATAGTAGTATACGCCCCTGTAGAACCGACTGACGGAGATACTAGGGACTCAGATGAATTTTACTTACAGTTACAGGAGCAAATAGACAAAGTCCCAGGTAGAAATATGATGTTATTACTGGGAGATTTTAACGCCCAGGTTGGTAGAAATAGGGATAGATGGTATTCCAGCCTAGGTAAATTTGGTGTAGGAAAAGAAAACAGTAATGGATACAGACTTTTGCAATTTTGTAGGTATAACAATCTAGTTATAAGCAATACGGTGTTTGGTCATAAAATGGCTCATAAGTTAACATGGTATTCACGTGATTGTAAGACAGCAAACCTTATTGATTATGTTATAGTAAACCGAAGACTGGCAGGATCAATACAAGATACTAGGGTATATAGGAGTGCTGTTATTGATGTTAAAAGTAAAAATCACCATCTAGTAGTGCCAAGGGTTAATTTAAAACTGAAATATCGGAAGGGTAACTACCTCCCGGGAAGTTATGATGTTGGTAGACTCCAGGATGAGAATTTGAGAGAAACTTTCCAGGAACAGTTGAATGCTAAACTTGAGAGTTTAAAGTTTGATAATATGGAAGATGGTTGGAATAATTTTAGAAAAATAATTTGTGAAGTTGCTGAAGGTGTATTAGGGAAGAAAGCTAGAACTGCAGCTAAGAATATTAGTGAAAAACTTTATGTTTAATAGAAAGGAGAAAGGACTTGTACAAGAATTATCTGAGTGATAGATCGTATGAAAACAAAAGAAATGTAAAGAAAGTGGAGAAAGCATTAAAATGTGAGCTAAGGAGGTGTGAAGTGGAGGCCATGGATAAAATTGCCAGGATCTGGAAGATGCAGCTAGACGGCATAATAGCAAAATATTGTACGGGCACGTTAACAAATTGAGAGGTAGTAGTCAATCCGGACTAGTCCCAGTTAAAGATAGGAATGGGGTCGCAATTAGCGATAAGGAAACAACTAAAGAGAGATGGGCCGAACATTTTGAGAACTTGCTTAACCGAGACAGAGTTGCAGGAAAAAATATAGAGGAAAATGAAAAAGTTCGTGATACTTTGGATGTGAAGGAAGACTTGTTTTGTGAGGAGGAATTAGCAACAGTACTAAAAGGATTAAAGAATAATAAGGCTCCAGGTGCTGATAGGGTGGTAAATGAGTTTCTTAAATATGGTGGCTCTGAGGTTAGAAATAAGTTATTGAAGATTATGAATATGATTTTTGAAAAAGGGGAAGTAACTAACGACTTTAGGAAAAGCTTAATTAAGGCACTTTATAAGAAAGGTGATAAAAGTGAGTGTGGTAGTTATCGAGGCATTAGTCTGGTCTCTGTAGGTAGTAAATTACTTAGTAATATGATACTTTTTAGACTGAGAGATGCGGTAGACAAAGTTTTAAGAGAAGAGCTTTACGGTTTTAGAAAAGGTAGAGGATGTGTCGACCAAATTTTCACTCTTAGGCTAATAATTGAGAAGTGCCTGAGTTTTCAAACACCTTTGGTCCTCAGTTTTATAGATTACAAGCAAGCGTTCGATTCTGTTGATAGAAGAGCTTTAGTAAAGGTTTTATCCTTGTATGGTATACCAGACAAATACATTAAAGTGATTAGTGCTATGTACGATAATAACACTGCTGCGGTTAAGGTAGGAAATGAGGTTAGCAGCTGGTTTTGTATTAAATCAGGGGTTAAGCGTTTCTATCCCCCTTTATATGGATTATTTTGATGGACTTTGTTTTAAGGAGCACAGGAAAGGCAATGGGAGACCACGGAATCAGATGGGGAGGAAAAAGTCTCCTGGACTTGGATTATGCTGATGATTTAAGCATCCTAGATGTAAGTGTGAGCAAAATGGATGAAGTTTTAGAGGTTTTGCGAGTTCAGGGTGCTAGAATTGGTTTGAAAATTAATGTTAGGAAGACTAAGTCACTAAGGCTAGGAATAAGTGAAGATGAAAAGGTGACTTTGGGTAATGACAAGATTGATCAGGTGGGCAGCTTCACTTACCTTGGTAGTATTATTAGTAAAGATGGTGGGAGCAGTGAAGATGTTAAAAATAGAATAGCCAAGGCTCAGGGTGTTTTTTCACAGTTAAAAAAAGTCTGGAAGAATAGGAAGATAATTCTGCAAACCAATATTAGAATATTAGAAGCTACAGTGATGACAGTGGTCAAATATGGCTCTGAAGCATGGACGCTCCGAAGAGCGGATGAAGATTTGCTAGATGTTTTCCAGAGAAATTGCTTAAGGATTGTTCTGGGTACCCGGCTGACTGACCGTATTTCTAACAATAGACTAGACGAAAAATGTGGTTCAATACCGCTCTCTAGGGCTATAATGAAAGAAAGGTTGAGGTGGTTAGGGCACGTTGTACGGATGAAGGACGACAGATTGCCGAAGATTGTTCTTTTCGGCTAACCATCTAGGGCTAAACGAAAAGCAGGTCGTCCCCGTCTGGGGTGGGAGGACGTCATAAAGGAAGATTTAAAGGAAATGGGAACTTCGTGGGCGGGTGTAAAAAGGGAGGCTTTGAATAGATTGGGGTGGAGGAGGATCCTGCGTAGCTGTGTTGGCCTCAGGCGGCTTGGTGCTGCGGTGAGTTGTTAGTAATAGTAGTAGTAGTATAAAGCAGAGTTGAGAATATATTAAATCAATGGAAAATGGAAATCCATTTATTTAAATCAATGGAAATTCGGAATCTATGGAATATATTGCCTCTTTATAAGATGATGCCTCTTTTTATATAATTAATTAAAAAAAAAACTTTTCCCACAAAATAAGTTTTTCAAAGAAAAATAAAGAACTCCATTAAACCAAAAATGAGCAAAAATAAAATCAAATAATCTACCAAGCGTGAAACTGCCACAAATCACCATCGATAAATAAATGAAACTCAAAATGAACAGAAATTACAATAAATAATCGAGTCAAACTCAAAACAAGCAGATATTAACATAAGTAGGGCTCAAAACCCATATGCCTTCCCAGGGCCTGAACATAATTTGCACTTTAATGAAAAAATATAAATGTTTTTACTTTCATAACTTTAATAAATCAAATAATATTAACATTTTGATTGCTAAATATCAGTACATACATATTAAACTGAAAATGCATATTCATTTGTATTTTTTTCAGTAAAGTGCAAATTATCTTCAGGCCTATGGAAGGCATGGGGGTTTTGAGCCCAACCTATGTTAATTTCTGCTCGTTTTGAGCTTGACTCGGTTATTTATTGTAATATCTTTTCGTTTTGGGTTTCATTTATTTATCGATGCTGATTTGTGGTAGTTTCACGCTTGGTACATTATTTGATTTTATTTTTGCTCATTTTTGTTTAATGGAGTTCTTTACTTTTCTTTGAAAAACTTATTTTGTGGAAAAAGTTTTTTTTAATTAATTTCTGTTCGTTTTATAATGACATAGTCTTTTCAGGAAAAAGGAAAATAATACTTAAATCTTTTCGGGTTTTTTAAGACTTTGTAGTTTGGCCTTCTGTTTTTACGCTGGAGAAAAAATTTCAGCAATTTTTAACAACATACACCAAATCCTAGGTACAAGGGTTAGAATAACCAATAGCATATTAAGCTTTTTTTTTTTTTTTTTTTTTTTTTTTTTTTTTTTTTTTTTTTTTTTTTTTTTTTGTAGTGAATCATTGGAATCAATTGGTAATTGGTGCTTAGTCAAAGCATCAATGGAATTCTATTTATTATTATAAATGGTTGCTAAAGTTTACTAATGCAACATGTACAGTAATTTGGATATCAAGAGACAAGAGATACCCAGAATTTTTTTTTTCGGAGGGAGTTTTACTCAAAAAAAATTTCGGGGGGTGGGGGCACACAAAAAACCTCAAAAAAAGCATACAAAATTTGTTTATATCCATTTTGTTACGTTTTGACGAGTCATACAGACATTTTTTTGGGGGGGGGGGGGCTCAAACCCCCTACCCCCCCTCTGGGTACGGCCTTGCTCTTATGTATATAAAACAAAAATGCTAAATATGAATGAAAATAGATATGCTGCATAAAATTATTCTGAAGATTTTATCCCAAAAATTTACTATACTGAAAAAATTAAGGATGTCACCAATTCTGATTGGTCTGTGTCCTTTTTTTTTACTGCGCTCATTCAATCAGAAGTATGATTTATAATCGAAACTTAGCGAAAAAAAACTGGATTAATAAAAGTAACAATGCCATTTTAACCTGAATCAACGGGTAGTAGCGTTGAAATATTAGTACGAAATTGAAAAAAAAAAACATAATATAGTATAAACAACTCTGAACAAATAATTATAAACTCTACTCTGAACTATAAAAAAAAAGTAGTTACTTTTTACGGCAAGTGTAGTCAAATTTCAAAATAAATTTTGTTTCGCTGTTACTTGGTGAGCTTTATGAAGGACAATTTAAACCGTTTAATGAACGCTCTAGAGCCTGAAAGTTTCTTCAGTATTATCTTACAGTTACCATTATCTTACCACGGATGGGTTCAATGTAGTCTCTTTCTGAACTCAATATTTTACCTCTTTTGTATACAGGGTGGGCGGAAAGTAACTCCCTATTTTAAATTACTTATAAATTATATATAATTTGTTACTGCCTGTGGACTCACCCGCTACACAGTGCGAACTGTGCTCAAGAAAGAGTTGAACTGGCGTGCGTGGAAGCCGCACTACTGCCAATCACTCTCGGATGAGGACTGTGACATTCGCATGGAGTTCGGAGAAATCATGCTGGCTTGGCATGAAGAGTGGCCCCATCTCTTCCGCAACATTCTCTGGACTGATGAGGCTGTGTTTCACGTCGGAGGCTTTGTCAACCGTCA
This sequence comes from Artemia sinica, assembly GCA_027921565.1. Classification (NCBI taxonomy): domain Eukaryota; kingdom Metazoa; phylum Arthropoda; class Branchiopoda; order Anostraca; family Artemiidae; genus Artemia; species Artemia sinica. Next base: position 26,280,360 of record CM051269.1, read on the forward strand.
CAACTGCCACTACTGGGCAGGAGAGGATCCTATGATGACAGTTGAAAAACAGCAAAATCGACCCAAAGTAACGGTGTGGTGTGGTATCACCTCAGATCAGCTTGTGGGCCTATTTCTTCTGCGCAACACCATGAATGCTGAAAGATACCTTGATATGTTGCGTGATAGAGTCTGGCCAGTTGTCAGCACATGGGAGAACATCGACGAGTTGATATTTATGCAAGATGGCGCCCCACCACACTTTGCTCTTGTTGTCCGCGAATGGCTGGATGCTCGCTTTCCGGGGCGTTGGTTGGGACGTCGTGGTCCACATGAATGGCCATCCAGGAGCCCGGATTTGACACCCTGCGACTTTTTTCTTTGGGTTTGGGTAAAGGAAGAAGTCTACCGCTCCAAACCAAAGAGACTCGAAGAACTGGAGGATCGAATTAAGGGAGTCATGTCCACCATCCCAGCGGAGTTTCTGAGAAAGTCAGTGGATGCCATTCCTGAACGTTTGCAGCAGCTGGTGGAAAGATCTGGGGCACATATTGAATTTTAGAGATAACTTACCATTTATGCCTACCTTGTATGGTTAATTTTTTTGAGAATAAATAAATATAATGTACATTTTTTTATTAATCAAAATAGGGAGTTACTTTCCGCCCACCCTGTAGTAACACTAACAATGACTAATGAATTGTTCCTTCGCTATTTTTCTATAGTGTGGTTTTTCGTTTCAACCTTTTAAACTACGGTTTTTATATTTTCTTAGTAAGTTATTAGTATAGTTATTTCAATTTTATAAACTTTAATTTTTGTGATATCTACGATTGTTCAAAGAAAGTGCTTTCTAATTTCTTGTTCTCTAAGAAAGCTTAAAGGAGTAGCTATAAAATAGATAAAACAAACGAATTTCCACTAAAGAGTGGGCGATGGGAAACGTTTGATTCCATTTTTGAAAGTGGGCATAAAAGGTATACTTTTCTTTTTTTTCTCTTTCCTTTTCTGTGTATAAACTAGGAAGAATGAACGCGTTAGTTAAAAAGTAGAAAAAAAAATTGTTATGTTTACCTAACTATAGGCTATAGAAAACTCTTTATGCTACCCGAAATAAAAGCTTTTGTTAGTAGTGGCAATAAGTTAAATTACTTTGATCTTAACGATTCCTTGCATTATCACGTTTTTTAAAGTTCTTAAATCGGATGAGTCACAATTTTTACTCTTGAAATTTATACTAATCCCAAGAAAACTTTTTGTCATTTGTGACCTTCGAACAGTTTCTCTGTTCACGCTTGAAGAATCTAATTTATGAAAAACTTATACATATACAAAAATAAAATTTTGAATACAAAGATTATTTCAAAGTTCACTTTCTTACAATAATTGTTGTGTTTATGTCACTCTATAGGATATCTTTTATTAAGTGAATATATTTTAAAACTCATATGAAAATAATGCATCTATAATCCTTTATAAAGGACCTAATTTTCTTGTTTTTATCTCACTTTTATAGCCCTCTTTCTACGAATACGTGACATCCCTTATAACTATTTCCAGATTCTATTTGACAATTTTTCCGTTTTACTTTCTACAGGTTCTTGGCCATGGTTAGCAATCTTGTTAGATCAGAGATCAATGGCATATATTTGCGGAGGGACACTCATGACAAGTAGATGGGTACTTACAGCAGCCCTCTGCTTGAGAAGCCGGAGTCCTCAAAGGTAAACCTAAAAAAAATATAAAAAAGGTAACCTTAAAAATACGGAAGATTAACATATAAAGTATTCATCAAGAAAGACGTAATTTACTTGGCTGGTAGGTTATCAGATCCAGGTCTAACGACAATATTTACTGTTTTCTCCTATGCATGGCTCGCATAATTGCTGTAAAGTTAAACTATGGTCCCCGAAGATAGTCTACCATTTTCCTGGTATGAACTCAGATTTATCGGGTTTATATGAACTCAGGAACTCATATAAACTCCGGCTTATTAGACTCAGAAAAAACTTCAGTTAATTTTCCCAAGAGAGGTAGCTAATTTTAACCAAAATCGAAAGGTTTCTGACGCGTAAGTAGGTCTTTTACTGAATCAAAGATTTTGAGTTAAGGTATATATACAAAAAAACAGAACAAACTTACAAAATAATTATCAATTACAAAGTAAATGAATGATTTCGATCAACTAATAGCCTCATTTCTGGATAATCCATGTTATTTTTTTTCTATAAATAACTGTCAAAAATGTGAAATTCTTTTGTGAACTGGACAAATTTTGGTGTAAGTACTCCTAGAAAAGTTTATTTACTGACACCGTTGGAGCCCAACATTGTAATATTTCAGTTAGGACACTTTTTAACTAAGATGGTGACAATTAGTAGCAGTCAAGGTTAAGGCACCTCTCATAGAAGGTGAGAAATTAGATAGATTAAATTAGAACGAGGTCATTGAAAAAAATCAGCTATTTATTGTTACTTTGTAATTGATAATTATCTCGTAAGTTTGCTCTTAATTTTTGTATATATGCCTCGATTCAAAACCTTTGATTAAGTACAAGACCTACTTACGTATCAGAAACCTTTCGCTTTAGGTTAAAATTAGCTAACTTTCTTATGGAAATTAACTGAAGTTTTTTCTTAGTGTAATAAAATTAACAAGTTCATACCAGGAAAATGGTCCATTATCTTTGGGAAAATAGTTTATAACAAGTGGCATTTTACAATAGTAATAAGTAGTACTTTAGTGTCACTCATTTAATTTCTCTGTATTAATACGATATCATCTTTTGTTCAGGTAAAGTTTATAGTATTTATCGTAAAATTCTTATAAACACACTCTTGCCCTTGGAAGTATTAACGTCAAATACAAATCTGATTTAGTTCAGAAGATCATGGTTGCAATAAAAATGCAACCTAGTAAAGATCGAACCATCCCATAGTAACGGGAAGTTCTAACGAGTTTTCTGAAAAAATAACTATCTTGTGAGAAAAATAACCATTTAAAGCTTGTCCAGGAACAGTGGTTATTATTTCAGTGAAATTCAATGTTAAAAGTATATTCTGAAAACGAATTTCTGGGGATTTCGAAAAGAACTTAAAACCCATCAAAAATTGTGGTAGATCGATCGAAAAGTACCCCGTTAGACTAACCAAAATTGAAAACCTTAAACAGGAAAATTACCAACCCCCTTGAACAACAAGGAAAATCTTTTTTGAGCAGGTGTAGTACTGGTGTCTCCTTCTTATTCTACCAATGCTAGCAGGCAACCACAACATCGTAATAGATGTTCAATGGAATGTTCAAAGGATACTAATTTAATCTAAGTGTTTTTTTTTTTATTCATCTCAGTAAAGCCATCAATAAGTGACTCTTGGCACCAACAGTTGCATCTTTTGGTGTCACTTTTTGAGTAGAAAAGCTGGGAAGTATAAAAAGTGCAACATTATAATTTTCAAGATAAAAAAACGTTAAGAAGTTTACCATCCCCCCTTTTTTATACTCCTCCATCCAGCCCCCTAGTAAGTTTCATAAATCCTTCATTTTTTCTATTAACTTGCGACCTTGGAAAAATTGTGCTTCTTATTATGTATGAATATTTTGTTAAGAAATTCTGTTTATGCACGGTGACTCAAAAGTTCAAATACTTAGGAGGAAAAAAAATTTCCGTGTGAAGTCTTAGGAGGGATTTAGAAACGATTTTTGTGCAATTACTTAAAATGGTGAACATATAGACATGTTTAAACCTCTGCAGAAAAGGGAAAAGTGACAAAGTTTCGTTGCTCATAGCTTTCAGTGGATCGAGGAGTTCTAAAGATGTAAGAACAGGGTAATTCAGTCTTATCCTAGTACGGATCTGCTTAGCAAGATCAATAACATAATCAAGGCAGGCTTTTCAAATGGCTTGCAACCAGTGACGTCGGTCTTCCACTGACAAGCTTTCAAGGTGCAACTCGGTATTCATCCCAACTGTGATATTTTCAAGCTTCAAAAAGTTTTCAGGACTGCTCACGTTCAGGGAAGTAAAGTTACCTTTGAGCTTCTCAGGACGAAGGAAACACTGCAGACTAGACAAGTAAAGCTCACGGGAACGTCTCAGAAGGCAATGAATCCTTGTTCCACGTGACTGGAACTCAGGGTTGAACTTATTAATCTTTGCCAGTATATACGAGAGGAAGTACAAGTAGACATTATTCACACCTATATCCATCGCACTTAGCGGCTTTTTGACTTTATCCCTTGCAGAGCTGTCCGACGATGTTAGGGACAAGTCTGTCAGATACAAATGCAAGGCTGGCCACTGTTCAAGTAATCTATTAATTTCGGCTTCAAGAGACAACCAGTTTGTGCTGCTAATCTGCAGAAGTCGGTGGTTGGCAATTTCACAAAAATCCTGGAAAACCTTCCGTTCCAACTGTTTCTTAGGGTTTGCGCTTATGAAGTTGATGAGTTCCTTCACGAAAGTTTCGATTTCAGCAGGTAAGTGCTTCGCTGCAGCCGAAGCACACAATGCAGCAGTATGGCAAGTGCAACCAAGGACAAACAGCTTCGGATTTTCACACAGCAGCTGGGCTGCGAGGCCGTTTTTCACTCCCCATATTGACCGACTCATTATCAAGATCAAGCCCAATCATATTTTCTAATGGAACGTTAACTTTCTTAAAGTACTTCGTCAGAAGATTCTTTTGCCCACTTGCAGTTGCGTCGTCCACCACTAGTAGTGCCAGGAATTCTTCCCTCGCGGTATTCTCACTGTCTACATACTTCAGAATAACAACTAAGGACTTTGTATTTGATCTGTCCGTGCTTTCGTCGGCGATTATTGGAAACAGATGCTAAAGTGTCCTCGCCATGAGATCCTATAACATTTTTAACAATGTCAATTTAGTTCGCTTCATTTCAATATCTTGGCTGTAGCTGAATCCCCAAAAGACTTTTTCAAAACGGGAGGGAGAGTATCAGTTTTTCTCAAAGAAATATCTTCAGCTGCAACCCATGCTGCAAGGCGTAATTCAGCAGCTGACGCCATCCTTTCACTTCTCCTTTTCCTACCTTTGCTCATTTCCGACTGCTCCCTCAACTGTCAGTTGTCCCAATGCTGCTTTTACATTCTTCTTATGAAGCTGATTAGTCGCGTGAATCTTCATGACAGTCAAACTTCCCGTCAGCTTTTGCTGACAGTATCTGCAATAGGCCTTTTTGGTTCCGTCTGGCGTTTGAATAAGGAAAGGTTTCAGCACTGTATCAGTCAATTACTCTGCTTGAAACTTCTCTGCATAGTGTGTCCTCTTAGACCTGTGACCAACAGACTTCACATGAGTCTCTGAGTCCTCAGCCAGATTGATTGAGGCATATGTAGATGCAATTTCATCGGATTCCTGCTAAACGCTGCTTTCCAAATTTCTATTGATTCTTGAACACAGTCCAGCCCAGTATCTTTTGGGGCAGCATTGTCCGTCTCAGAGTTAGCAATCTCTAGTCTCTCTTCAGGACCGGACTTTTTCTCCATAGAACATCTTGTAGATATTCTAGTAGAATATCCGTAGAACATCTTGATTCCTGTTTTAGCGAGAGACTAAATAATTTTTTTAGGATTTAAAGGACCACATACCTCGAGGTTGACGATTGAAGCTCTAGAAAATTAATTTTTTTTTTTTTGAAAAATGTTAAGTATAATATTTTTAGAATAAAAGTGCGGCTAAAGGAGCATAATATCACATCAATAAATGATGGTCTGCATATAGATGTTGGCGTGTCACAACTGCTCATCCATCCTCAGTATATAGAAAAAACACATACGAACGACATTGCATTGGTTCAGCTTTCGAGGATGATCCCTTTTAGTGAGAGATTGAGACCTTCGTGCTTACCTTCCTCCCTTGAGTGGGTGAATACTGACTTGACAGGGGCAAAAGCAACAGTTATTGGATTTGGCCGAAGATCGTTTAGTAAGTAGCTTTAAAATATATTCAAATTTTTCACTTTTACGTACAAATGCTGTTATTATTTATATTTAAGAAAACGCAAATTTATGTGCAAAAAGATCATGGGTGAAATTAAAATGTTCAATAGATGGTTTTCAAGTTACAAAAACCAATTTATCTATATGTTCTTAGTTTGATATAAAAATTTTGTTCGTTTTCAGTTTTTTTCCTTTCCCCTCTTTCTTCTTTTATTTGTGTGTTGCGAGAAGACAATTGACACTTAAATTGCCTCGTCAAATTTCGAAAAACGTATCTTAATGTTTTTCCTTACTAAATCACGTGTTTGAAAAAGCTAAATTTCCTTTTGTTTTGTCTATTTATTAATTAACAAAACTTTTTCCACAAAATAAGTTTTTCAAAGAAAAGTAAAGAACATGAGTGAACCAGCGAAGTGTCCGCTGAGCAGCTACGCCATTTTAACAGCATGGATTTTCATAGGGTCTTTTGATTTAGTGCAACATTCCCTGAACCTTTACCATTTACACCCTAAGCCTTTTCGAAACCAACAAGGAACAAAAATCCTTCCTTCCCCTTAATAGTTACTTTATGCAAACAATGGACAAATTGTATAATTTGTAGTGATTACCCCGTGGACTGGACAGGGGTCATTTTATTTGTGAGGCATAGTTATTGAACTTTTTGACTATTCTGAAAAATAGCTATTTCAGACTGTTGTTAAGTGTTGTCAAGTGATAATCTAAAGTGGGTGAGGAGGGGGAAGGGTGCCATCTAATCACTTTGCAACATCTTTCTCAACACGCTCTGAACTTTTATTTTAATACTTTAGCGTTTTCAGACACACCCAGGATCACATTTCTCTCCTTTCCCAATAATAAATCATGTATGTAATAATTCCCCAACTTCCCGCTCAATATGCACTAAAAGCTCCAAGTCAATACCCTCATCCGTTATTGAGTCTATACATATACGTCCTTTTGACAACTATTATGCACATACTGTGTTTTGATTTTGCTCAATATTCCCCTCCCCAATTCTGGAAAATTTCATCTTAATACCCTAAGCAGTTTTGGCGACCTGGGACCAAACAAGCCCTTCTTTCCCAACCACAAATCCAATGTGCAAAGAATCTACAACTTGCGTTGCTTATGACCCTTTCTCTAGGAGCTCTAGGGGGTCATGTCATCCTTGGAAGCACAACTATTTCACTTTTAAATTTTAAACTGAACAAAATGACTATCTAAAAATTATGATCGAATGTATTTAATGAGGGCAGCTAAAAAAGGTGTGTGGGGACTGGCTACCCTCCGAACTATTAACTACTACTACTAACAACTCACCGCACCGCCAAGCCGCCTGATGCCAACAAAGCTACGCACGCTCCTCCTCTGCCCAAATCTATTCAAAGCCTACCTTTTTACACCCTCCCAGGAACAATCATAGCTAGAGAAATTGAAAGTTTGAGTAATTTCAAATCTTTGGTGCTCTTTCATAAGCACAGTAGATACTTCTCACAGTTTTGTGATTGGTAGAGTAATCGGTTACTTCGTTTTTATATTCGATCAATGCGTCCAACTCTAAATATGTTTTGTTTTTTTTACTTTACTGATGACGGCTACGAGATTTAGCCATATAATTAGAACAATAGCCTGTTGGAATTATTGCGTTTTAGGAAAATATCAGTATTTCAGTGGAAAATCAAAGACCTAAATAGAGACAAAAATTAGCCATTTAAAATACATTTCACAGGAATTCAAGGCTATTAGTGCCACTGACAGTGCAGCGTTATCTGGCTAGACATTTTATTTTTTTTGTCTAGATTATCAACTTCTACATTTTAATTAACGGCCCGAGTCACCTCTGCTAAAGGCTAGTAAATGAAAACGAAGAGAACAAAAAACCAAACGAATATTTCGCCCGTATGCAAGAAGAGAAAAAAAACTAGAAATTAAAACTAAAAAAATATAGCTAAACATATATATATATATATATATATACATACATATATATATATATATATATATATATATATATATATATATATATATATATATATATATATATATATATATATATGTATATATATATATATATATATATATATATATATATATATATATATATATATATATATATATATATATATATATATATACATATATATATATATATATATATATATATATATATATATATATATATATATATATATATATATATATATATATATATATATATATATAACTAAAATAGACTAACTAAAATATATAACATACAATTATTCACATATACAATTGCCAGATACCTTCATGAAACCAGAAAAGCATCTGGATAATAAATCTAAAATAACAAATAAAATTTGTTTTTTTCAAAAGAATGAAGATTCTTTTGATTTAAAATTCTTTTCTTGGTGAAGTAAACAAACTTAACATAAAATATAAGAAAAGTTGACGCGATAAAAACTGGATTCAAACAATGGTATGAAAAAGGAAAAAAAGTCGATTGCAAATATTATATTGAGGTTTCAACAACTAGTTCTGTGAATTAGGTTGTCAATTTCATTTCCGTGGAGACGAATTAGAATTTCCGTATCATTTAAAAGAGACAATAAAGCCATCTTTTACTTCACAGAATTTCCACTTATTTTAATTCTTATTGCAGCTGAAGGAGAACTAAGTGATGTAATAAAGGAAGTGGAGGTGTTTATTTTTCCCAAACTTTCGTGTCTCCAAGCTTATTCTCGGTTTAAAAACGTGTTAATCACCAGCAACACTATTTGTGCTGGTCACCCATTTGGAGGAAAAGACGCATGCAGGGTGAGTTGAAATTGAAGTAAAGTAATAAGAAACAGAAGTATTATATCTTCAGCTAAAAGTCAATTAGGAGAAATCAGTGGATTTACTTCACGAAACATTTAAAAATGTTAACAAACCATTGGTCCAATTCTATTGTATTACCTGGAACTTCTAGTTGTCAAAGAAAGCTGAAAGCACGGCCGCTTAAGTATCCTCCTTACTGCTAGGTAAAAGACAAGAAAATATAGGAACAATGGGATTCACAATACTTATGGAAAGTTTTTCAATAATGTTGATTCGTATTTTTTTTTTAACAAAATTGGCAGTAGTTTAGTTCTGTTCATCAGGAAAGACCTTACAAGCAACGAAAGAGCTTCATAGTAATTAATCTAAAAACACAAAGTTTTTCCAGGGGGAGTAAAGAGCGAAGTTGAAACTTAAAACGGACAAAAATTATTGCTTCACAGCCTATCTAATATATATCAATCAAATTAGCAAAATAAACCAACGAATTATGTTTCCCTGTGTTTCTAGGATTATAGAAAACTAGCGCTTTACTGAAAACACACAAATCAAGTATTAAAAAGAGGAATATTGATTTGGGAGTGAAAAGTGAGTATGAAGCCTGACAACAATAAACTAATCTATAAAGCTTTTCATGGTCTCACACCAGTTGTGACATCAGTAACTTTCCATACAATTAAAATTATTTTAAAAACATAAGCGTAAAATTAAATATATTTTTTAATAGCCGCAAAGTCATTGAACTGCATACGGAAATAATGGATTGATTTATCAGGTAGCATTTTGGTATAATAGTCAATAGTGGTATAAGCTATAATATTAGTAGTGATTAATAAACAATCTTCAAATGTAAGACATATGCTTTAGTACCACTTGAAATGAAGATCAAATAAGACATAATATGAACTCTGAAAATGTGATTATTTGTCCCTATACAACAGTGAATTTCAAGCTAAGATACAAATTCTAAAGCCTAATCCAAATGCTATCCTAATGCTGCAGTCCTAATCCTAATGCTATCAAGATGGCTTTACTTCGAACTTGTCTACAAACTAACCATGACATGTTCTTTTTAAAACCAAAACGACAGCCAGGCATTGAAATGAGCCATTGTGCATAAGTGATACAAAATTAAACGAGAAAACAAAATAAAGCAACAATCCTAAAATGAATTATCATAAATATTAAAAGGGATTGATACTAAGAGGGATTGATAATATTTTTATTCTGTAAAAAGTTTTCTTAATCAGTTTGCTTTTACTGTACCAAAATTCCTATATTATTTTGTGTTTTCAGTAAAGTACTAGTATTCTATAATCCTAGAAACACAGGAAAACATAATTAGTTGGTTTATTTGTACTACTTTGATTGATATATATTAGATAGGCTGTGAAGCAACAATTTTTGTCCGTTTTAAGTTTTAACTTCGCTGTTTACTTCCCCTGAAAAAACATTGTTTTTTTTAGATTAGTCTTTGCTCGTTTTTTATTCAACTTTAATGTAGAAACAACGCTGCCATGATCTTTTTTATATTATACGGAATAATGTATGCTCGTTTTAAGTTTTATTGTCATTCCTTAGCTTCAGTTGAAAACTTATGGAGCTGTCTAAGGGCGCGTTTAAAAGATTATATGTATCCCTAATCACTTTTTATAAATTTAACTTGATAGCACATTCCCATTAAGTACACTTTTTGTTTTTCCGCCCATGTTTTTTCAAATGAAAAAAGTGTCTTTTTCAATGAAACAACCAAAAAAAGGTGTTTTTCAAAACCTAGGTAGGAACAAAAAATAAGGGGGCAAGGACGTCCCTTCCCCTCAATTACCGCCATGAGTACTAGCACACAGGCTTCATCACAGAGTAAAGTTTGAAGGTTTAATTCAAAACTGTTGATCCAAGCTTAATTTTTGGTAGATTTTTAGTTGAAAAGTTTTTAGTTGTAGTTAATTTGTTTTCGCAATAAATAATAATTTATTTATAACCCACAGAACAAACAATGTGAAAAATAGTGGAGTAAAGAGAAAAAGGAAAGAAAAATAAACACACACAGCACTTAAAGTAAGATAAACAAATAAAAAGAAAATTCAGCGGTACAAACGAATGAGGCCACAGTTAGGGGACAGTTTTCATAGGCATTTGCAGACAGTTTTATATATAAATCCCGAAGTTTTTCACTTATATCAGGTGCATTATACTTTTTGATAATACGGCGATTACGAAATGACAACGGAAGATACAACAAAATTTCCTATGCCGATAATAGTATTTCCTTAATTTAGATAGGTTTTTCTACCAAAGCAAAATGTAAATACCTGAAAGGTACAAAATAGCATGGTCACAGAAAACAGAATACAGCCACACTAAAGCTTTGCGATTGTATTTCGACAGATTTGCAACAATCTTGGAAAAGCCACATCTAATCTTGGTACATGCGTCCCTAACAGCTGACTGGCGAAAACAAAACATATTATTACACAGAGTAATACCAAGCCAACGTAGGCTATCAACTGAACGTATAGAAGCATAATTTCAATTCAAAGGAGAATTCGTAGCATTACCGTTGAAACAAAGATACTCGCACTTTTCAAAATTTAAATTAAGTCCAATATCTAAAAAAACTTTTCTCACATTATCCACCATTTTAGCTCATTAACACTAACCCCGTTACCATTCGTTAACCAGTGTCAGATAGCAATTCTTTCACTAGGCAGTTTTTTTCAAAACGCGTTTTTTAGCTTTTAGTTACTATGGGCTGTGGCTCGCTCTTTACTAGGTTGCAGCTACCGCTGCAACCATGATACCAAACAGTCGAGAAGTTTGCTGAATGTACGATCTGAGCAAACAGATATCATAACCACAAGGATAAATGACGGACGACAGAATGCATTGGACTTGTATAATTTAGGCTATATATTTGCACATTAGGGGGAGGGGGGTGAGGTTAGATTGAATTAGGTTTTTAAGCTTTTTTTATATTTATTTTACACCCCCCCCCTTTAATGTGCAAATATTTAGCCCAAATTATATCATTATATAAACTAAAGTATTATATTTTCATCATGTTAAGGCATCTTTCATTATGATTAACCTAACAGCACTTCTTGAGTGTGTTTAGTATTATACATAAGTACCAGTAATTTTTCTTTCAAGAGGGCATAGACTAATGCTACCCATTTTATTTGTTTTTTTTTTTTAAGTTAATGACTAATGGTGCAATTTATAGGACGGACTTAGAAAGGGGCGTAATTTAATATGGGACAAGGGGGAGGCAACTGCCCCATCAAGACCCAAGTTTGCCCCCCCCTCCTATCTCATTTTTCCCCCAGCTGAAATTTAGTTTCTGTAAAAAAAAATCATGTCAAAACTAACATAAGCCTTCATAATTCAAGAATCCAGAGAAACCTGTCAGTTTTCTTTAGTATTAAATAAAAAAAAACAAGTTTTTTTAACTGAAAGCAAGGAACGACTTTAAAACTTAAAACGAACAGAAATTATTCAATATATGAAAGGGGCTGTCCCCTCCTCAACGCCTCGCTCTTTGCGCTAAAGTTTTGTATTGTTAAAAAAATAGAGTTGTGAGAAAGTCAAACTTTAGCGTAAAGAGCGAGGCGTTGAGGAGGGGACAGCCCCTTTCATATACGGAATAATTTCTGTTCGTTTTAATTTTTAACGTCGTTCCTTACTTTCAGTTAAAAAAACCTGTTTTGTTTATTTAATTTTTGAACTTTTTTGAATTAAGTGCAGGTTTTGACTTTGGCTCACCGTACTTGAATAATTAAAACCAAATTTGTATATTATTTTTACTTTTATTTCGTAAAATGGCGTTCTCGAAACTTGTTAATTTTATTTATGAACGTTTTTATTAGTAATAAATATATGTAGCCTACGAATTAACTTACGTAACGAACTTCTATATTCATAGATTTTTAATACGTATATTAGGGGGTTCTCCCCCTAGTCAATACCTTGCTCTTTAAGCTAAAGTTCCAATTTTGGTCCAATTCTTTAAAAATGAGCCCTTAATCACAAAGGCCGTTAATTTGAATAAATAGCTCTTATGAAAGTACTAAAAAATATTTGGCTTAAAGAGCGAGATATTGACTAGGGGGTGAACCCAATCATATACGTAATATTTTCTGTTCGATTTAAGTTTTGATGTTGTTCCTTACTTTCAGTTGAAAAACTTGTTGTTTTTTTTAAATTTCTGATCTTTTTCTTTAATAATTCTGTGAAATCTGGCACCCCCTTCATAGCAATGTCCCTTCCCCCATGAATACTTCCTTCATGAAAAGATGCTCCCATATAACCCCCAACCCCACCCCACCCCCCTCACCTACCAGAAAAAATCCCTCCTGAAAACCTCTGTATACTTCCCAATAACCAATACTATTATACCAATACTTTTACCAATATACATTGGGTAAAGTTCATAACTTTCAGCCTTCCCCCCGGGGACTTCGGGGAATTAAGTCATCCCAAATGACATAGTTATCATATTTTCGACCGTGCTAAACAAAATGACTATCTCAAAATTTTGATCGGGTGACGTTGGGAAAAAAAATGAGCATGGGAGGGGGCCTAGTTGCCCTCCATTTTTTTGGTCCCTTAAAAAGGACACTATAACTTTTAATTCATCATTCCAATGAGCCCTTCTACGATATTTTAGGACCACTGGGTCGATAAGATCACCCCTGGGAAAAAAATAAAAACAACAAATGAACGCGCATCCGTGATCTTTCTTCTGGCAAAAAATGCAGAATTCCACATTTTCGTAGATAGGTGTTTGAAACCTCTACAGTAGGGTTCTCTTATACGCTGAATATGATGGTGTGATTTTCATTAATGTTTTATAATTTTTAGGGGATCTTTCCCCCTTTTTTATAAAATCAGCCGAATTTTCTCAGGTGCGTAACTTTTGATGGATAAGACTAAACTTGATGAAATGTATATATTTGGAATCAGCATCAAAATCTGATTCTTTTGATGTATCTATTGGTATCAAAATTCCGTTTTTTAGAGTTTTGGTTACCTTTGAGCCGGGTCGCTCCTTACTTACAGTTCGTAACCACGAACTGTTTGATATCTTTGCCTCTATGGGAATATATGGCTTATTTTTCCATTTTCACATGATTTGGGAAAATTTTATCCAACTCCCCCCCTCCCAATCCTCCTCAGGATTTTGATGAAATTACCCTACTGGACGAAGATATGAGCAATATATTTTATATGAGCTATTAAAAGTCTGTCTAGATACATGCGATATTAATACACCCAACAAAAATACGCGCAAACCGATACGCGTAATATAAATACGCCCGATACCGATACAGTATGCAGCCCTTTCTCCAGGGACTATGGGGGGGGGGTCGTATCATCACCAAAACAAAAGATATTTGACCTTTGAACTATGTTGAACAAAATGACCATTTCAAAATTGTGATAGGATGACTTTGGGGAGAGGGGACCTTCTAGAAGGGAGTCACTTAATCTTTTTAGTCACTTAAAAAAGACACTAGCAAATTTAATTTCTGTTTGAATGAGCTATTATACATCTCTCTATGATATTCTGGTCACCCCCTAGCCCTGCTAGAAAAAAGAAAAAAAAAGAAAAAAGAACGGGAGACACATCAGTGGTACAACAAGGAAAAGGTCATTTTCTTTGTTGTTCAAGGAGGGGGACTGTAATTTCTCTATACAAGGTTTTCAACCATGGTGAATCCAATGGCACACTTTTCCTTTTGATTTGACGCCATTTTCAAGGGGTTTTAGGATTTTTTTTCAAAATCATCCTACATATTTCTCGCGATAGACTTTTACTTTTAAGATGAACCAAAATAGTAGTTACCATTGCTCAATCAGTGTCAGATGGCAATTGTTTCAATAGGCAGTTTTTTCCTAAACATGATTTTTGACTTTTGATTTTGACCGTGTTAAAGAGTTTATAGTAAATTCTCCCAGCGTACTAATGAGACTTACTTAGGGGGCTGGGAGGGGGAGTATACGGGAGGGGTCCCTTGTAAATCTCTAGTTAAGGGTTTTAGACCATAACTATCACAATGGTAAAGTTTTATACTTTGAAGCTTTTCAAATTAAGAAGTGGCACGAAAGGTGCCGTTTTTTGTGCTATTTGGAACTTTCGAATGGCAAAACTGATTAAAAGCACGTAAATATGAGCAATAGATTTCAAATCAGCCATTAAAACATCTCTCTAAGAAGTTCTGGCAGCCCACTAGCCCCTAGCTTTTCCAATTGAGATATGGCATCAATAGTGCCATCTTTTGTGCCATTTGGCAGTTGCAGATGGTGGAATTTATAAATAAAAAGTAGATATGAGAAATAGCTTTAATGTGAACTATTAAACACCTGTGTACGATATTATTGTAGCCAACTAACCCAACCCCTTCAGAAATGTCACAGAATGTGCCATTTTTGTGCCATATGAAACTTGAAGATGGTGGAATTTATAAAAAGCACATAGACGTTAGAAAAAGCTTTTGAAAGAGCCATTAAGCATCTCTCTTTAATGTTCTGGTAAACCGCTAACCCTGAAAAAAAAAACAGAAAAAAAGGGACACGGATCAGTGCTACCCATATAAAAAAGTGATTTTTCTTGTTTTTCAAGATTGGGGACTGTAACTTCCCTGAATAAGGTTTTCGACTGTGCTGGTTCCAAAGGTACACTTTTGTTTTTGATATGACGCCATTTTTGAGGGGTTACAGATTTTTTCTCGAAATGACCATAAATTTCTTTTCCCAATAAACTTTTATTTTTAATAAGAACCCAAATGATAGTTACTATTCTAGAATCAGTGTCAGATGGCATTTTTGTTTTCACTAGGCAGTCTTTTTCTAAACGCATTTTTAACTTTTGGTTTCTATGGGCCGTGGCTCGCTCTTTACTGGGTTGCAGCTGCAGCTGCAACCATGATAACAGCTGAAAAAGAGCAGGGAAGAAAACTCAGGAAACTGCTTTGAAAATTGTCAAACCTGATGAAATCTATTAGATAATTTGTTTTAACCGAAGAAATTGTTTTCAGAAGGTAGTTATGGGTTTAGTAAACGCTTATCTATGGTACCTTGTCCCAGTCTGAATGTTGTTTTTTCCTCGCTATAAGCTTTTATCTTATTCCTGCTTCAGAGCATTTTCAGGTGACAAGGTTTTAAAGAACCGTTTTTTCCTTTGATTAAATATAAAAAAAATTTTTTTTTTTAATTGAAAGTAAGGAGCAACATTAAAACTTAAAACGAACAGACATTATTCCGTATATGAATTATTCCTCCTCAACGCCTTGCTCTTTACGCTAAAGTTTTTATTGTTTTAAAAATAGAGTTGTAAGAAAGAGTTTAACTTTAGCGTAAAGAGGGAGGCGTTGAGGAGGGGACAGCCCCTTTCATATACGTAATAATTTCTGTTTGTTTTAAGTTTTAATGTTGCTCCTTACTTTCAGTTAAAAAAAACTTGTTTTTTTTATTTAATTTTTGACCGTTCTTGAATTAATGGAGGTTTTAATTTTGGCTCACCGTATATGAATAATAAAAAAAAATTGCAGATTAATTTTACTTTTATTTGGTTAAATGGCTTTATCGAAAGTTGTTTAATTTTATTTACCAACGTTTTATTAGTAATAAACATATGTAACTTACGAATTAACTTACGTACCGAACTTCTATATCCATATATTTTTAATACGTATATTAGGGGTTTCACCCCCTAGGCAATACCTCGCTCTTTACGCTAAAGTTAGAATTTTGTTCCAATTCTTTAAAAATGACCCTTAATCACAAAGGCCTACAAAATCTTTGGCTGAAAGAGCGAGGTATTGACTAGGAGGCGAACCCAATAATATACTTGATAATTTCTGTTCGTTTTAAGTTTTGATGTTGCTCCTTACTTTCAGTTGAAAAACTTGTTTATTGTTTTTTGTTTGATTTCTGATCGTTTTTTTTAAATAATGCTGGAAAATCCGGCGCCCCCTTCATAGCAATGTCCCTTCCCCAATGAAAGCTTCCTCCATGGAAAGATCCTCCCACATAAACCCCGACCCACCACTACCAGAAAAAAGTCCCCCTTGAAAACGTCTGTATACTTTCCAATAACCAATACTATCTGTAAACATTGGGTAAGGTTCATTTTTTTATCCCTCCCCCCGGGAACTTTGGGGGATTAAGTCATCCTAAAAGATATATTTATTATAGTTTCGATCATACTAAACAAAATGGCTATCTCAAAATTTTGATCGGGTGACTTTGGGAAAAAAATGAGCGTGGGAGGGGGCTTAGTTGCCCTCCATTTTTTTTCTCACTTAAAAAGGGCACTAGAACTTTTAATTTCCATTCGAATGAGCCCACCCACGATATTATAGGACCACTGGGTTGATACAATCACCCCTGGAAAATAAATAAATAAATAGACCTGCATCCGTGATCTTTCTTCTGGCAAAAAATACAAAATTCCAGATTTTTGCAGATAGGAGCTTGAAACCTCTACTGTAGAGTTCTCCGATACGCTGAATCTGATGGTGTGATTTTCATTAAGGTTCTATAGCTTTTAGGGGGTCTTTCACCCTTTATTCGAAAATCAGTCAAATTTTCTCAGGCGCGTAACTTTTGATGGGTAGGACTAAACTTGATGAAACTTATCTATTTTAAATCAGTATTAAAATATGTTCTTTTTATGTATCTATTGGGCTCAAAATCCCGTCTTTTAAGGTTTCGGTTACTATTGAGCCGAGTCGCTCCTTACTAACAGTTCGTTACCACGAACTGTTTCAAAATTCTTCAGGGAAACAGAAAGAGCAACTTAACCACTGAAAAAAAATGAGCATATGCTTTGATTTACGTGTAGTCTACTCACATGTAGTATTTAAGGTAATAGTGTCCTTGGGTGGCCAAGAGGTTGAAGGGACAACGAAACCTCACTTGGATAAAATTAAATGATGTAACTTTTTTCTGCAGAGTAATCTCTGCTTCCAAAGAAGTATTCAGTCTTTGAGATTGGCCATAACATCTGATAAATATCAAAAGGGTCTCATGATACATCCAAGTTATGCAGCAAAATAAAGATAAAACTTTAAAATGGCACCAATGACCAACATATATTTCAAATGTCTCTGAATCTAAATAAAAATTACATAACGTAGATGAATAACCCCCTGAATTATTATTCTTTGTTTTATATTAATCGTGTGTTTCTTCTGAAGTAAACACTGTTCAGATTTCTAGGAAGCGTAAATGTTGCTTAGGGGGTATCTATCCGTAGTAAATAACAAAAATCATATATTAACCGATTATAACGAAAAACATAATGTTTTTTTTAAAGATCAATGGGTCATGTACATGTGTGCATTTTTTTGTTTACTATTTTGAATTCTCCAATTAATATTAGCAACATTAACCAACGAGAAAAATTATCGTTCTGATGTCCACCCAACCCTTAAAAAACATAGTAGTTGCAGTATTACTTCCATTTGTATTACCTTTAATTCATAATATCATTCTAGGGTGACTCTGGTGGTCCTTTGCTCTACCAAGTGAGTGGTAGATTCTTCGTCATTGGTATTGTGTCAATTGGTCATTTATGTGGCACCGCTAGCTTCCCTGGCGTTTACACGTATGTTCCCAACTATTCTGAATGGATTATGTCTAGCATTGAGCAATGAATGCACTTTATTCATAGTATTTTCAGATTATTTTTGTACTAAAATAAAAGCTATTTTTGAATGAGTGAATGAATTTTCTTACTTGTAGAAAGGAGTTAAGGATTTTTTTTTATATCTCTCTCTCTCTATCTATCTATTCAATTATCAATCTGTTTCTATCTCCCTCAAAGTCTTAACCTGGTCCGCCAGACGTAGTTTGTCATTAATATAGCAGAAAAAAACATAATGGCTTTTGATTTTTCTCATTACTGGACCATGAGTCAAGTCTAATGAGGGCTTATAGTACAAAAACTTTCGGGTGGATCACACACTAGCAATTTCTAGTCCTTCCACGTACAGTTTAAATTCCCTTTGAGCTCCCTCCAAAACTACCTTTCAACTCCATCCCACAAGCCATTCCCGAGACATTGCAGGTATGCTATTAGTAGAGTAGTACCTTATACTTTACTTGAGGCCCTAGGAATTACCATGCTATTTGCACAGACGTATAGGAAAAACATTTCCAGAGCATGTATCTATGGAATTTGGGTAGATTACGTTCCTTCCAATGTTATTGGGACCTCTACACGTGATTAAAAACATGTTTTGAAACTATAGAAACTTACACCTGAGACACTACAGTATCACGTGGACATTGCAGAAAAGCGACTGGTTTTTCTGATTTTTTGGAAGATTGCCTTAATTTGAGAGTAGTTTCTAATTAAAAAATTGGATGCTACAATGAGAATTGTTTGATTGACATTTGCAAAAAGGGGTAAGGGATTTGCAGATTCGAGTGTAACTCGAGAGTAGTTTGTTATTAAAAAATTGGAAGCTACAATGAGAATTGTTTGATTGACATTTGCAAAAAGGGGTAAGGGATTTGCGACTTGGATTGTATGAAGGTGGAAAAAAAAGAAAAAAAGGGTTAAACTGATTATCAGTTAAGGTAACCCCTCGGGGTTGTTAACTCAGGCAATTTGTTATAAATTTGAGACAACATCAATCTATGAAAATGGTTAATGATGATAGAATGACATTGTAAGTTGACCTAGCTTTACCTCTCCGATGTGTTCTGTGTAATACACAAGTTGTGTTTGAACAGTGTTGTCAGTTTAAAATAGGGTCCAGAGTTATAGTATACTAAAATTTGATACTAAGAGAGATGTAGATGGCAAGAAAATAATTTTAATAAAGAAATTCAGAACAAACCTTAGAAATCCTTGCAAATCAAGTAGTAAGGTGTATGTGAGTACGAACCATCAAGGATCATAAGCACCAATGACCCTAACCCGCAGAGACATCAACCTCCCATAGGTCCCCTATCCCCAAACTCGAAGGGTGCTCCCTCCCCTCCAACTTTTTGGCCCCCTCCCCCCATTTTTTTTTGATTTTTTTTTCTTTTTTTTGGCAATTGACATTTTTTCTGATAACAAGTATCATTCATTACGATCGTAGCTTTCAAATGTGAAACTTAAGTCAATTTTTGGATCGAAAAATAAACTATTTCTGTAAAATCTGAGTTAATAAGAATTTTTGGCCGTAAACTCTAGTTCTTTTGTAAGAAAATTATGGAAAATACAATTCTCTGGTTCAAATGTGAAACTTAAGTCCATTTTTGGATCGAAAAATAACACTATTTCCGTAAAATCTGAGCTAATAAGGTTTTTTGACCGTAAACTAAAGTTTTTTGTAAGAAAATTATGGAAAATACAATTCTCTGGTTCAAATGTGAAACTTAAGTCCATTTATGGATCGAAAAATAAAACTATTTCCGTAAAATCTGAGCTAATAAGGGTTTTTGACCGTAAACTCTTGTTTTTTTGTAAGAAAATTATGAAAAATACAATTCTCTGGTTCAAATGTGAAACTTAAGTCCATTTTTTTTATCGAAAAATAAAACTATTTCCGTAAAATCTGAGCTAATAAGGGGTTTTGACCGTAAAATCTAGTTTTTTGTAAGAAAATTATGGAAAATACAATTCTCTGGTTCAAATGTGAAAATTAACTCCATTTATGGATCGAAAAATAAAACTATGTCCGTAAAATCTGAGCTAATAAGGGTTTTGACCGTAAACTCTAGTTTTTTGTAAGAAAATTATGGAAAATACAATTCTCTGGTTCAAATGTGAAACTTAAGTCCATTTATGGATCGAAAAATAAAACTATTTCCGTAAAATCTGAGCTAATTAGGGTTTTTGACCGTAAACTATAGTTTTTTGTAAGAAAATTATGGAAAATACAATTCTCTGGTTCAAATGTGAAACTTAAGTCCATTTTTGGATCGAAAAAATAAACTATTTCTGTAAAATCTGAGCTAATAAGGGTTTTTGACCGTAAACTCTAGTTTTTTTGTAACAAAATTATAGAAAATACAATTCTCTGGTTCAAATCTGAAACTTGAGTCCTTTTTTGGATCGAAAAATAAAACTGAGCTAATAAGGGTTTTTGACCGTAAACTCTAGTTTTTTTGTAACAAAATTATAGAAAATACAATTCTCTGGTTCAAATCTGAAACTTAAGTCCTTTTTTGGATCGAAAAATAAAACTATTTCCGTAAAATCTGAGTTAATAAGGGTTTTTGACTGTAAACTCTAGTTTTTTGTAAGAAAATTATGGAAAATACAATTCGTTGGCTCATAGGTGAAACTTAAATCCATTTTTCGTTAAGTCTCAGAGTGAATAAATTCGTTATCAACATCCTTTGTCAGATACATCAAATAAAATTGACAAAATCTAAATTTCAGAATGAATAAATGCTTTAACAACATCCTTTGTCGGATATGTTGGATAAAATTGACAAAATCTAAGTATCAGAGTGACTAAATTTTTATCAGCATCCTTTGCCAGATACATCGAATAAAATTGATAAAATATAAGTGTTAGAGTGAATAAATTTTTTCTATCAACATCCTTTGTCTGATATGCCCGATAAAATTGACAAAATCTAAGTATCAGAGTAAATATTTTTTTTTAACCCCATCCTTTGCCAGATACATCGAATAAAATTGATAAAATATAAGTGTCAGAGTGAATAAATTTTTCTATCAAAATCCTTTGTCAGATAAATCAAATAAAATTGACAAAATCTAAATTTCAGAACGAATATATGCTTTAACAACATCCTTTATCGGATATGTTGGATAAAATTGACAAAATCTAAGTATCAGAGTGACTAAATTCTATATCAACATCCTTTTCTCGGATACATAGGATAAAATTGACATAATCTAAGTGTCAATGTGAATAATTTTTTTTATCAACCTCCTTTGTCAGATACATCAAAGAAAATTGACAAAATCTAAATTTCAGAATGAATAAATGCTTCAACAACATCCTTTATCGGATACGTCGGATAAAATTGACAAAATCTATTTATCAGAGTGACTAAAATTTTTTATCAACATCCTTTTCTCGAATACATAGGATAAAATTGACAGAATCTAAGTGTCGGTGTGAATAAATTTTTTTTATATCAACATCCTTTGTCAGATACATCAAAGAAAATTGACAAAATCTAAATTTCAGAATGAATAAATGCTTCAACAACATCCTTTATCGGATATGTCGGATAAAATTGACAAAATCTAAGTATCAGAGTGACTAAATTCATTATCAACATCCTTTGTCGGATATGTCGGATAAAATTGATAAAATATAAGTGTCAGAGTGAATAAATTTTTTTTTATCAACATCCATTGTCAGATACATCAAATAAAATTGACAAAATCTAAAATTCAGAATGAATAAATGCTTTAACAACATCCTTTATCGTTTTTATGGTTAATTGAGACGAGGTTACGTGCGCGCACGTAACCTCGTCTAAATTAACCATTTTTATATTTAAATTTTATATCAACATCCTTTGCCAGATACATCGAATAAAATTAATAAAATATAAGTGTCAGAGTGAATAAATTTTTTTCATCAGCATCCTTTGGCAGATACATAAAAAAAATTGACAATCTAAATTTCAGAATGAATAAATTCATTATCAACATCCTTAGTCGGATATATCAGATAAAGTTAAAAAAATATAGAGTTTACAGTCAAAACCCCTTATTAACTCTGATACTTAGATTTTGTCAATTTTATCCGACATATCCGACAAAGAATGTTGATAATGAATTTATTCATTCTGAAATTTAGATTTTGTCAATTTTATCCGATGTCTCTGCCAAAGGATGTTGATAAAAAAAATTTATTCACTCTAACACTTAGAATTTGTCAATTTTATCCTATGTATCCAAGAAAAGGATGCTGATATAGAATTTAGTCACTCTGATACTTACATTTTGTCAGTTTTATCCGACATATCCGATAAAGGATGCTGTTAAAGTATTTATTCATTCTGAAATTTATATTATGTCAATTTTATCAGATGTATCTGACAAAGGATGTTGATAAAAAAAAATTATTCACTCTGATATTTATATTTTGTCAATTTTATCCGACATATCCGACAAAGGATGTTGATAAAAAAATATTCACTCTGATACTTAGATTTTGTCAATTTAATCCGACATCTCCGACAAAGGATGTTGATAATGAATTTATTCATTCTGAAATTTAGATTTTGTCAATTTTATCCGATGTATCTGCCAAAGGATGTTGATAAAAAAAATTTATTCACTCTAACACTTAGAATTTGTCAATTTTATCCTATGTATCCAAGAAAAGGATGCTGATATAGAATTTAGTCATTCTGATACTTAGATATTGTCATTTTATCCAACATATCCGATAAAGGATGTTGTTAAAGCATTTATTCATTCTGAAATTTAGATTTTGTCAATTTTATTTGATGTATCTGACAATGGATGTTGATTAAAAAAAATATTATATACATTTATCTTATTTTATTCACTTATATTTTATCAATTTTATCCGACATATCCGACAAAGGATGTTGATAATGAATTTAGTCACTCTGATACTTAGATTTTGTCAATTTTATCCGACATATCCGAAAAAGGATGTTGATAATGAATTTATTCATTCTGAAATTTAGATTTTGTCAATTTTATTTGATGTATCTGACAAAGGATGTTGATAGAAAAAAAATTTATTCACACCGACACTTAGATTCTGTCAATTTAATCCTATGTATTTGAAAAAGGATGTTGATAAAAATTTTAGTCACTCTGATACTTAGATTTTGTCAATTTTATACGACATATCCGATAAAGGACGTTGTTGAAGCATTTATTCATTCTGAAATTTAGATTTTGTCAATTTTATTTGATTTATCTGACAAAGGATGTTGATTAAAAAAAATATTCACATTGACACTTAGATTCTGTCAATTTTATCCTATGTATCCGAGAAAAGGATGTTGATATAGAATTTAGTCACTCTGACACTTAGATTTTGTCAATTTTATCCGACATATCCGATAAAGGATGTTTGTAAAGCATCTATTCGTTCTAAAATTTAGATTTTGTCAATTTTATTTGATGTATGTGACAAAGGATTTTGATAGAAAAATTTATTCACTCTGACACTTATATTTATCAATTTTATTCGATGTATCTGGCAAAGGATGTTGTTAAAAAAAATATTCACTCTGATACTTAGATTTTGTCAATTTTATCCGACATATCCGACAAAGGATGTTGATAAAAAAATTTATTCACTCTAACACTTATATTTTATCAATTTTATTCGATGTATCTGGCAAAGGATGTTGATAAAAAATTTAGTCACTCTGATACTTAGATTTTGTCAATTTTATCCAACATATCCGATAAAGGATGTTGTTAAAGCATTTATTCATTCTGAAATTTAAATTTTGTCAATTTTATTTTATGTATCTGACAAAGGATGTTGATAACGAATTTATTCACTCGGAGACTTAACGAAAAATGGATTTAAGTTTCACCTATGAGCCAACGAATTGTATTTTCCATAATTTTCTTACAAAAAACTAGAGTTTACAGTCAAAAACCCTTATTAAGTCAGATTTTACGAAATAGTTTTATTTTTCGATCCAAAAAAGGACTTAAGTTTCACATTTGAACCAGAGAATTGTATTTTCCATAATTTTCTTACAAAAAAACTAGAGTTTACGGTCAAAAACCCTTATTTGCTCAGATTTTACGGATATAGTTTTATTTTTCGATCCATAAATGGACTTAAGTTTCACATTTGAACCAGAGAATTGTATTTTCCATAATTTTCTTACAAAAAAACTAGAGTTTACGGTCAAAAACCCTTATTTGCTCAGATTTTACGGATATAGTTTTATTTTTCGATCCATAAATGGACTTAAGTTTCACATTTGAGCCAGAAAATTGTATTTTCCATAATTTTCTTACAAAAAACTTTAGTTTACGGTCAAAAACCCTTATTAGCTCAGATTTCACGGAAACAGTTTTATTTTTCGATCCAAAAATGGACTTAAGTTTCACATTTGAACCAGAGAATTGTATTTTCCATAATTTTCTTACAAAAAACTAGAGTTTAAGGTCAAAAACTCTCATTAACTCAGATTTTACAGAAATAGTTTATTTTTCGATCCAAAAATGGACTTAAGTTTCACATTTGAAAGCTACGATCGTAATGAATGATACTTGTTATCAGAAAAAATGTCAATTGCCAAAAAAAGAAAAAAAATAAAAAAAAATGGGAGGAGGGGGCCAAAAAGTTGGAGGGGAGGGGGCACCCTTCGAGTTTGGGGATAGGGGACCTTTGGGGGGTTGATGTCTCTGCTGGTTAGGGTCATTGGTGCTTATGATCCTTGATGGTTCGTACTCACATACACCTTACTACTTGATTTGCAAGGATTTTTAAGGTTTGTTCTGAATTTCTTTATTAAAATTATTTTCTTGCCATCTACATCTCTCTTAGTATCAACTTTTTAGTATACTATAACGTTGGACCCTATTTTAAACTGACAACACTGTTCAAACATAACTTGTGTATTATACAGAACACATCGGAGAGGTAAAGCTAGGTCAACTCACAATGTCATTCTATCATCAATAACCATTTTCATGGATTGATGTTGTCTCAAATTTATAATAAATTGCCTGAGTTAACAACCCCGAGGGGTTACATTAACTGATAATCAGTTTAACCCTTTTTTTTCTTTTTTTCCACCTTCATACAATCCAATTCACAAATCCCTTACCCCTTTTTGCAAATGTCAATCAAACAATTCTCATTGTAGCATCCAATTTTTTAATAACAAACTACTCTCGAGTTACACTCCAATCCGCAAATCCCTTACCCCTTTTTGGAAATGTCAATCAAACAATGCTCATTGTAGCATCCAATTTTTTAATAACAAACTACTCTCGTGTTACACTCCAATCCGCAAATCCCTTACCCCTTTTTGCAAATGTCAATCAAACAATTCTCACTGTAGTATCCAATTCTTTAATAACAAACTACTCTCGAGTTAAGGCAATCTTCCAAAAAATCAGAAAAACCAGTCGCTTTTTTGCAATGTCCACGTGATACTGTAGTGTCTCAGGTTTAAGTTTCTATAGTTTCAAAACATGTTTTTAATCACATATAGAGGTCCCAATAACATTGGAAGGAACGTTATCTACCCAAATTCCATAGATACATGCTCTGGAAATGTTTTTCCTATGCGTCTGTGCAAATAGCATGGTAATTCCTAGGGCCTGAAGCAAAGTATAAGGTACTACTCTACTGCTATTTTGGTATCCTGGATAAACATGTCGTCTTTTGATTCGCCTCTCTCTACTCCGAGGGAATAATTCAAGGTTTGCTTGATCCCTCCAACACTCTTCTAAAGTTTCAATTTGGTCTTCCAAGCCATTCCATAGATATTGCAGAAAATATATTACAAATACTGGGATGCAAATAAAGTCTGAATTTAATCAAATTTACTTGTCTCTCCCGATGTATATTCCTGGTAAATTCTGGAAAATCATGGCCTAGCATAAAATCTCTAAGATTCCAAGGTGCCTGAAAACCAAGACCAAACCTGGCCGCCGTTTTTTACTAAAACCTATTTGTGAAAACTGGATAATTTGTACAGCCCAAGGGCCGTTCCACCTGGGTGGTGTGGGGTCATTTCGACTTCAGAGGCACACTCATTAGACCTTTTCGCTATCCCAGGAAAAGAAATACCCGAAAATCTCAGTCTTGTGCCGTGATGGGGTAGAGTACGTCGCCTTCATATTTGAAAAAGTTAAATAGAACTTCCAATTTTTAATTAGAGGCGAATGGCGCTTTATTAAATCAACGCTGGTGTATTGCCTTTGATGAGAATGCTTTCTTTCTGAAGGATCACAGAATCAAACCCAACGCTATTTTAAACACAGTTCTCAATTAATACTAAGTTCCCAAGAGCCCTTTGAGGAAGTCCGTTTTTTTTCCTGCAAAAAAATATATATATATATATATAAAGCAACAATCCTAAAATGAATTGTTGCTTTTTCTTTAAGAGATTGATCCTATAGGGATTGATAATATTTTTATTCTGTAAAAAGTATCCTTAATTCGTTTGCTTTTACTGTACCAAAATTCCTATATTTTTTTGGGTTTTCAGTAAAGCGCTAGTTTTTATAATAATAAACACATAGGGAAAAATGATTAGTTGGTTTGTTTGTACTATCTTTATTTATATATATAGGATAGGCTCTGAAGTAATAATTTTTGTCCGTTTTTAGTTTCAACTTCGCTCTTTACTTCCCTTGGAAAAGCTTTGTTTTTCCGAATTAATCTTTATTCATTTTTTATTAAAATTTAATATAGAAACAACGCTGCCATGATCCTTTTTATTAATACAGAATACTGTATGTTCGTTTTAAGTTTTAATGTCACTCCTTAGCTTCAGTTGAAAACTTATTTTTAGTATAATTTCTAATTATCACTGATCTAGAGGAGATATGACGCCTCTAGAAAATACTGCAAACAACCTAGACAGCTACAAAAAACTTTCAGTCTATAACGTAAAGTTCATCATCCATACTTAACAAAACAATATATGTGTTTCAGGAACGTTTGTTTTTCAATGAGTAAAAAGATATTTTCACTCGGCCGACATCGCCTGAAAAAGCCATAAGTTTGAAGGTTCAGTTCAAAACTGTTGATCATTCAAGCTTAATTTGTCGTAGATTTTTAGTTGAAAAGTTTTTAGTTTTAGTTAATTTGTTTTCGGAATAATTTTTAGTAAATTTGAGTAAATAATTTGAGTAAGCGATTTATGAAACTTACTAAGAGGGTTTGGAGGGGAGTATTTGTGAGGGATTTTCATAAACCTCCAGTTAAGGGCTTTGGACCATAATTATTGCAATTGTACAGTTTTATGCTGCCAAACTCTTCCACGTAAGAAGTGGCCCCAACAGTGCCGGTTTTAGTGCTATACGACACATATGGATGGTAAAATTGTCAAAAAGCACGTAGATATGAGTAATAGCTTTAAACTGGCCCTTCCCGGGATATGCTTTAAAAAATGAGTGCATCACATTTGCGAAAAAAGTGGATTATCTGAAAATTAATCAAAAGAAGGGACAAACTTGCAGACGATGGAATTTATGTAAACCCAGGGGAGAAATAGATTTTGAATGAGCTCTTAATCATCTCTCTATAATGTTCAAGTAACCCGCTAGGTCTGGAAAAAAGAAGAAAAAAACCGTTTTAATATTTTTTAACTTTTAGTTTCTATGGGCTGTGGTTCACTCTTTACTAGGTTGCAGCTAATGGTTCAACCATGACAAAGATTTCGTTGCAAATTCTCCCCAGAAACTAGTTAATATTGAAATCTGTGAAGTCTAATAAGTGGTAGAATTTTTAAAAACCTAGTAGATATAATCAATAGCTTTTAATTGAGCCATTAAACGTGTATCTACGATGGTGTGGTAGCCTGCTAATGTTTCAATGGCTTACTGACGAGCAGACGGTTTATGAAACTTAATAAGAAGGCTGGGGGGGGGGTTACGGGTGAGGTTCTTGTGAACCTCCTGTTAAGGGTTCTGGAACATAACTATTACAATAGTACCTGTTTTGTACTTTAGAGCTTTTCCACTTAAGAATTGGCACCAAAAGTGTTGTTTTCAGTGCTATATCACACTTACGAATGGTAAAATTGAAAAAAAGCACGTATATATAAGCAATAGCTTTCAAACGAGCTATTAAACATCACTCATATAAGTTCTGCTAGTCCAATAGCCCCAGCTTTTTCACTTGAGAAACGGCACCAAAAGTGCCGTTTTTAGTGTCATTTGGAGCTTGCTGATGGTGGAATTTATATGAAGGACGTAGATATGAGTAATATCTTTTATATAAACTATAAAAGATCTGTCTACGATGTTCTGGTAGCCAGCTAGTGCCGTTCCTTGAGAAATGGCACAAAAAGTGCCATTTTAGTGCCAAATGGCACTTGCAGATGGCGGAATTTACAAAAGCACGTAAATATGAGAATTAGGTTTTTACTGAACCATTAAGCATCTCTCTATGATGTTCCCTGGTAGCCCGCTAGGCCTGTTGAAAAAAAGAAAAAAACGGGAGACAGATCAGTGCTACCGATGCAAAAAAGTGATTTTCCTTGTCAAACAGGTCGTGGTGACGAACTGTAAGTAAGGAGTGACCCGGCTCAATGGTAACCGAAACTCTAGAAAACGGAATTTTGATATCAATAGATACATCAAAAGAATCAAAACTTAATGCTGATTTCAAATATATAAGTTGCATCAAGTTTAGTCCTACCCATCAAAACTAACGCGCCTGAGAAAATTTGGCTGATTTTCAAAAAAAAGGAGAAAGACCCCCTAAAAACTATAGAACCTTAATGAAAATCACACCATCATATTCAGCGTATCAGAGAACACTACTGCACAGATTTTAAGCTCCTATCTACAAAAATGTGGAATTTTGCATTTTTTGCCAGAAGAAAGATCACGGATGTGTGTGTATTTTTTTCCCCCAGGGGTGATCATATCGACCCAGTGGTCCTAGAATATCGTGGTAGGGCTCATTGGAGCGGAAATTAAAAGTTCTAGTGCCCTTTTAAGTGACCAAAAAAATGGAGGGCAACTAGGCCCCCTCCCAAGCTCATTTTCTTCCCAAAATCACAAGATAAAAATTTTGAGATAGCCATTTTGTTCAGCATGGTTGAAAATATGATAACTATATCTTTTAGGATGAATTAATCCCAAGAAGTCCCCGGGGGGAGGGCTGAAAGTTATTAACTTCTCCCAATGTTAACATAAGTAGTGATGTATCAATGAAAAAGACAAGACAGGTAGGGAATTACTTGATCAATGAAAGGGACAAGACAGGTAGGGAATTACTGTATCAATGAAAGAGACAAGACGGTTAGGAAATTACTGTATCAATGATAGGTACAAGACAGGTAGGAAATTACTGCATCAATGATAGGTACAAGACAGGTAGGAAATTACTGTATCAATGATAGGTACAAGACAGGTAGGAAATTACTGTATCAAAGGTAGGAGATTACTGTATTAATGATGGAGAGAGGGGTGGTAAAAGATTACTGTATTAATATTAGAGAGTGGGCAGGTGGGACATTACTATGTCAATGAAAGGTAGCGGGCAGGTGGGACATTACTGCATTAATCTAAGAGACAATACAGGTAAAAAAAGATCCACATTACCTTTTATACATGTATCATAAAAAAATCACCACGCCTAAAAAGTCATATCTTTTGTTGTTTTTTTATGTTATAATTACAATCAACATACCTTGAAAATTCGTGCTGTTCACAGTACAATGATTTTTATATTAAAATTTCATGTTTCTGTTAAAAGTCATGACTGTTTTCAAACATTGATGGTTGTTTTCCTGGTATGGTTAAACGAATTTGATGGTTACGAAATTCTGTCTGTTAACCAATACGTTAGACGTGTTTTTTTTTATCAAGAGTAAAAAACTCTGATGACGAGTTATTTTCTCAGTTCAAAAAACATTCCTTAGAAACCCTTGGAAATCAAGTAGTGAGGTGATTATGAGTATGAACCATCAAGGACCGTAAGCAGTATTGACCCTAGCTACCAAGGACCTCAACCTCGAAAGCCCCCCGATGCCCACAACCTCCAAGGGGCCCCTCCTCCCCCCGCCAATTGTTTGGCCCCCTCCCCCCTTTTTTTAACATGGTATTTTTTCAATTTTTTTACATCTCTTAGAATGACATGAAACATACTTTAAACATAACAAAAATCACATTTAACATTTTCCAAATTCAAAATGAGAATGATATAGGAATGTTAGTCGTGACTTTTACTGTTAGAAAAATATAGTTTGTAGTAGCACTTTTCTTTTGGACTAAATTTTTTTTGGACTTCGAGATTATTCAACTTTTTTTTCGACATCATTTGTCGGATACGTCTTAGAAAATTGACAAAATCTAAGTATCAGATTAAATAAATTCTTTATCAGAATCTTTTGTCAGATATGTTGGATAACATTGTCAGAATCTAAGTATCAGAGTGAGTAAATTCTTTATCAACTTCATTTGTTGGATCTGATATTAAAGCAGTATTGACCCTAGCCACCAAGGATCTCAACCTCGAAAGCCTCCCAATACCCCCAACCTCCAAGGGGCCCCTCCCCCCCCCAATTTTTTGGCCCCCTCCCCCCTTTTTTTAACATGGTATTTTTTCAATTTTTTTACATCTCTTAGAATGCCATGAAACATACTTAAAACATAAAAAAATCACATTTAACATTTTCCAAATTCAAAATGAGAATGATATAGAAATGTTAGTCGTGACTTTTACTGTTAGAAAAATATAGTTTGTAGTAGCACTTTTCTTTTGGACTAAATTTTTTTTGGACTTCGAGATTATTCAACTTTTTTTTCGACATCATTTGTCGGATACGTCTTAGAAAATTGACAAAATCTAAGTATCAGATTAAATAAATTCTTTATCAGAATCTTTTGTCAGATATGTTGGTTAACATTGTCAGAATCTAAGTATCAGAGTCAATAAATTCATTATCATCCTCATTTCTCAGATACATTGGATAAAATTGACAAAATCTAAGTGTCAGAGTGAATAATTTTTTTTCAACATCCTTTGTCAGACACATCGGAAAAAATTGATAAAATCTAAGTATCAGAACGACTAGATTCTTTATCAACATCCTTTACCGGATATGTTGGTTAACATTATCAAAACCTTGGTGTCAGAGTGACCAAATTCTGTATCAACAGCTATTGTCAGATTTATCAATGTCATTTGACAGATACGTTTGATAGTGTCAGAGTGAGTAAATTCTTATCAATGTCTTTTGACAGATATGTTTGATAACACTGACCAAATCTAATTATCATAGTGAATAGATTCTTTATCAACTTTTTTGTCGGATACATCAGGTAACATTCACACAATCTAAGTATCAGAGGGAATAAATTCTTTATCAATGTCTTTTGACAGATATGTTTGATAACACTGACCAAATCTAAGTATCATAGTGAATAGATTCTATATCAACTTCTTTGTTGGATACATCAGATAACATTCACATAATCTAAGTATCAAAGTGAATAAATTCTTTATCAACACGCTTTATCAGATATGCCTGATAAAATTGAGAAAATCTTAGTATCAGAGTGAATAAATTCTTTATCAATGTCTTTGGACAGATACGTTTGTTAACACTGACATAATTTAAGTATCAAATTGAACAAATTCTTTATTAATATTCTTTATCGATATCATTGATCGGATACGTCAGATAACATTGGCAAAATCTATGTATTAGAATAAATAAATTCTTTATCATCATCCGTTGTTGGATATGTCATAATTGAAAAATTGTAAGTAACAAACTCTTTCTTGAATTCACCTCTTGGATACACAATACAGACATACCATTCATGAAATTATAAAAATTGTAAGTAAGTAACAAACTCTTTTTGAATTCACCTCTTGAATGCACAATACAGAAATTTCATTCAAGAAACTATGAAAAAATTGTAAGTAAGTACCAAACTCTTTTTGAATTCACCTCTTGAATGCACAATACAGAAATTTCATTCAAGAAACTAAAAAAAATTTGTAAGTAAGTAAGTAAGTAATAAACTCCTTCTTGAATTCGCCTCTTGGATACATAATACGGATATTTCATTCATGAAATTATGAAAAAATTGTAAGTAAGTACCAAACTCTTTTTGAATTCACCTCTTGAATGCACAATACAGAAATTTCATTCAAGAAACTAAAAAAAAATTGTAAGTAAGTAAAAAACCAACAAAGAGAAAAATCTCTAAAAAAAAAACAAAACAAACGAGACTGTGGCCAGTGGAGAGAAAAGAAAACAACAGAAACAAAACAACGCGGTCATTTTGCCTGTATACAAACAAGGCGTCTTCAGCACGAAAGACACACAAGAAGAACAAGGTGGTTTTATTGGTTTTTAGTTTTATCTTGTTTTTTTTTATCTTGTTCTTCTTGTGTGTCTTTCGTGCTGAAGACGCCTTGTTTGTATACAGGCGAAATATCCGCGTTGTTTTGTTTCTGTTGTTTTCTTTTCTCTCCACTGGCCACAGTCTCGTTTGTTTTGTTTTTTTTTTAGAGATTTTTCTCTTTGTTGGTTTTTTTTCATGGCTGGCCAGTTCGGCTTAAGATCTTTCGTAAGTAAGTAAGTAAGTAAAACACTCCTTCTTGAATTCGCCGCTTGGATACACAATGCGAAAATTTCATTTAAGAAAATATGAAAAAATTGTAAGTAAGTAACAAACTCTTTCTTGAATTCACCTCTTGGATACACAATACAGAAATTCCATTCAAGAAATTATGAAAAAATTGTAAGTAAGTAACAAACTCTTTTTGAGTTCACCTCTTGAATAAATAATACAGAAACTTAATTCATGAAATTGTGAGAAAATTGTAAGTAAGTAACAAACTCTTTTTGAATTCACCTCTTGAAAACACAATACAGAAGTTTCATTCAAGAAATTATGAAAAAAATTGTAAGTAAGTAAGTAAGTAACAAACTCTTTCTTGAATTCGCCTCTTGGATACACAATGCAGAAATTTCATTCAAGAAATTATGAAAAAAATAGTTATTAAGTAACAAACTCTTTCTTGAATTAACCTCTTGGATACACAATACAGAAATTTCATTCAAGAAATTATGAAAAAATTGTTAGTAAGTAACAAACTCTTTCTTGAATTAACCTCTTGGATACACAATACAGAAATTTAATTCATGAAATTATGAAAAAATTGTAAGTAAGTAACAAATTCTTTTTGAATTCACCTCTTGAAAACAATACAGAAATTCCATTCAAGAAATTATGAGAAAATTTTAAGTAGGTAATAAACTCCTTGAATTCACCTCTTGGATCCACAATACAGACATCTTATTCAAGAAATTATGAAAACATTTTAAAGTAAAAGTCCAAAATAGGAATAAAATCTTTTTTAATATACAGTTTATAATAAATTTTCACAAAAATACCAGGTATTTCGGTCACATATACAGTGACCGTCAATATATACATGACGGTCACTGTATATGTGACCGAAATATCTCGTATTTTTTGTGAAAATTTATTACACACTGTCTAATAAAAAGGTTTTTATCCCTATTTTGGACTTTTATTTTATCGCCATGGAAAGGCAGTGTGGTCTCCGAAATTATCTACGAAAACATTTTAAGCAGGTAACAAACTCTTTCTTGAATTCACCTCTTGGATACACAGTACAGAAATTTCATTCATGAAATTATAAAAAATATCAAGTAAGTAACAAACTCTTTCTTGAATTCCCCTCTTGGATACACAGTACGGAAATTTGATTCAAGAAATTATGAAAAAATTGTAAGTAAGTAGCAAACTCCTTCTTGAATTCGGCTCATGGATACACAATACAGAAATTAAAGTTAAGAAATTATGAAAAAATTGTAAGTAAGTAACAAACTCTTTCTTGAATTCGCCTCTTGGATACACAATACAAAAATTTCATTCATGAAATTATGAAAAATATCAAGTAAGTAACAAACTCTTTCTTGAATTCCCCTCTTGGATACACAGTACGGAAATTTGATTCAAGAAATTATGAAAAAATTGTAAGTAAGTAGCAAACTCCTTCTTGAATTCGGCTCATGGATACACAATACAGAAATTAAAGTTAAGAAATTATGAAAAAATTGCAAGTAAGTAACAAACTCTTTCTTGAATTCCCCTCTTGGATACACAGTACGGAAATTTGATTCAAGAAATTATGAAAACATTGTAGGTAAGTAACAAACTCCTTCTTGAATTCATCTCTTGCATAGAAATTACAGAAATAATACAGAAACTCATTCAAGAAATTATGAAAAAATTGTAACTAAGTAACAGAATCTTTCTTGAATTCACCTCTAGGATACACATTATAGACATTTTATTCAAGAAATTATGAAAAAACTGTAAGTAAGAAACAAACTCTTTCTTGAATTCACCTCTTGGATACACAATACCTACATCTCATTCAAAAATTTTAATTAGGTAACAAACTCTTTCTTGAATTCACCTATTGGATTCACAATACAGAAATTTCATTCACGAAATTATAAAAAAATTGTAATTAAGTTACACACTCTTTCTTGAATTCACCTCTTGGATGTACAATACAGAAATTTCATTTATGAAACTATGAAAAAATTGTAAGTGAGTAACAAACTTTTTTTTGAATTCTCCTCTTAAATACAAAATACAGAAACTTCAATCAAGAAACAATGAAAAAAATGTAAGTAAGTAAGTAACAAACTCTTTTTTGAATTCCATTCTTGGACACACAATACGGAAATTTCATTCAAGAAATTATGAAAAAATTGTAAAGAAGTAACACACTCTTTCTTGAATTCGCCTCACCGATACACAATACAGAAATTTCAATCATGAAATCATGAAAAAATTGTAAGTAATTAGCAAAATCTTTCTTGAATTCACCTCTTGGATACAAAATACAGAAATTTCAATCAAAAAATTATGAAAAAATTGTAAGTAAGTAACAAACTCTTTCTGAATTCACCTCTTGAATAGACATATCAGAAGTTCCATTCAAGAAATTATGAAAAAATTGTCTGTTGAATTTAGTTTAGAGTGGTTATAGATGGTAGCACACCAGCTCAGACACACAGTAATAGTTAGAAAGATATGTAAAAAGTTAGGTTAATTTAGGTTCACTTGTGGCGCGCCACTCTAAGTGAACCTAAATTAACCCAACTTTTTGCATGTCTCTCTCACTATGACTGTGTGTCTGAGCGGTTGTGCTGCCATCTATAACCATTCTAACCTAAATTCAACGTAACGATGCATAAAGTCAAAATGAATAGAACTTGGATTTTATGAAGGCCACTTTAAATAAACCTAAATTAACCTAACTTTTTACATATCTCTCTCACTTTTACTGCATGTCTGAGTGGGTGTGCTACCATCTATAACCACTCTAAACTAAATTCAACAGACAATTTTTTCATAAAATCTTGAATATAATTTCTGTATTGTGTATCCAAGAGGCAAATTCAAGAAAGAGTTTGTTACTTACTTAAAATTTTTATTCCATAGTTTCTTGAATGAAATTTCTGTATGGTCTATTCAAGAGGTGAATTCAAAAAGAGTTTGTTACTTACTTACAATTTTTTCATAATTTTTTGAATGAAATTTCTGTATTGGGTATCCAAGAGGTGAAATCAAGAAAGAGTTTGCTACTTACTTACAATTTTTTCATGGTTTCATGATTGAAATTTCTATATTTTGTATCCATGAGGCGAATTCAAGAAAGAGTTTGTTACTTACTTACATTTTTTCCATAGTTTCTTGACTGAAATTTCTGTATTTCGTATTCAAGAGGAGAATTCAAAAAGAGTTTGTTACTTACTTACAATTTTTTCATAATTTTGTGAATGAAAATTCTGTATTGTGTATCCAAGAGGTGAATTCAAAAAGAGTTTGTTACCTACTTAAAATTTTTCATAATTTCTTGAATGAGATGTCGGTATTGCGTATCCAAGAGGTGAATTCAAGAAAGAGTTTGTTACTTACTTACAGTTTTTTTTTTATAATTTCTTGAATGAAATGTCTATAATGTGTATCTTAGAGGTGAATTCAAGAAAGAGTTTGTTACTTACTTATAATTTTTTCATAATTTGTTGAATGAAATGTCTATAATGTGTATCCAAGAGGTGAATTCAAGAAGGAGTGTGTTGATTTCTTGAATGAAATTTCCGTATTGTGTATCCAAGAGCGGAATTAAAGAAAGAGTTTTTTACTTACTTACTTACAATTTCTTCATAATTTCTTGAATGAAATTTCCCTATTGTGTATCGAAGAGGGGAATTCACGAAAGAGTTTGTTACTCTTTTTTTCATAGTTTCTTGATTGAAATTTCTGTATTTTGTATTCAAGAGGAGAATTCAAAAAGAGTTTGTTACTTGCTTACAAATTTTTCATAGTTTCATGAATGAAAATTTATGTATTGTGTATCCAATAGCTGAATTCTAGAAAGAGTTTGTTACCTACTTAAATTTTTTTCATAATTTCTTGAATGAGATGTCGGTATTGTGTATCCAAGAAGCGAATTCAAGAAAGAGTTTGTTGCTTACTTACAGTTTTTTCATAATTTCTTGAATGAAATGTCTATAATGTGTATCCTAGAGGTGAATTCAAGAAGGAGTATGTTACTTACTTACAATGTTTTCATAATTTCATGAATGAAATTTCTTTATTGTGTATCCAAGAGGTGAAATCAAGAAAGAGTTTGCTACTTACTTACAATTTTTTCATGATTTCATGATTGAAATTTCTATATTTTGTATCCATGAGGCGAATTCAAGAAATAGTTTGTTACTTACTTACATTTTTTTCATAGTTTCTTGACTGAAATTTCTGTATTTTGTATTCAAGAGGAGAATTCAAAAAGAGTTTTTTACTTACTTACAATTTTTTCATAGTTTCATGAATGAAATTTCTATCTTGTGTATCCAAGAGGTGAATTCAAGAAAGAGTTTGTTACCTAATTAAAATTTTTGAATGAGATGTAGGTATTGTGTATCCAAGAGGTGAATTCAAGAAAGAGTTTGTTACTTACTTACAGTTTTTTCATAATTTCTTGAAAGAAATGTCTATAATGTGTATCCTAGAGGTGAATTCAAGAAGGAGTATGTTACTTACTTACAATGTTTTCATAATTTCATGAATGAAATTTCTTAATTGTGTATCCAAGAGGGAAATTCAAGAAAAAGTTTGTTACTCTTTTTTTCATAATATCTTGATTGAAATTTCTGTATTTTGTATTCAAGAGGTGAATTCAAGAAGGAGTTTGTTAATTTCTTGAATGAAATTTGCTTAATAATTCCTTGAATGAAATTTCTGTATTGTGTATCCATGAGGCGAATTCAGGAAAGAGTTTGTTACTTACTTAAAAAAATTTCATAATTTCTTGAATGAAATTTCCGTATTGTGTATCCAAGAGGGGAATTCAAGAAAGAGTTTGTTACTCTTTTTTTTCATAGTTTCTTGATTGAAATTTCTGTGTTTTCTATTCAAAAGGGGAATTCAAAAAGAGATTGTTACTTACTTACAATTTTTTCATAATTTCATGAATGAAATTTCTGTATTGTGTATCCAATAGCTGAATTCTAGAAAGAGTTTGTTACCTACTTAAATTTTTTTCATAATTTCTTGAATGAAATTTCCGTATTGTGTATCCAAGAGGGGAATTCAAGAAAGAGTTTGTTGCTTACTTACTTACAGTTTTTTCATAATTTCTTGAATGAAATGTCTATAATGTGTATCCTAGAGGTGAATTCAAGAAGGAGTATGTTACTTACTTACAATGTTTTCATAATTTCTTGAATTTAATTCCTGTATTGTGTATCCAAGAGGCAAATTCAAGAAAGACTTTGTTACTTACTTACAATTTTTCATAATTTCTTGAATGAAATTTCCGTATTGTGTATCCAAGAGGGGAATTCAAGAAAGAGTTTGTTGCTTACTTACTTACAATTTCTTCATAAATTCTTGAATGAAATTTCTGTATTGTGAATCCATGAGGCGAATTCAAGAAAGATTTGGTAACTTACTTAAAAATTTTTCATAATTCCATGAATGAAATTTCTGTATTATGTATCCAAGAGGTAAATTCAAGAAAGAATTTGTTGCTTACTTACATTTTTTTCATAATCTCATGAATGAAGTTTCTGTGTTGTGTATTCAAGAGGTGAATTTAAGAAAGAGTTTGTGACCTACTTAAAATTTTTTCATAATTTCTTGAATGAGGTTTCTGTATTGTGTATCCAAGAGTTGAACTCAAGAAAGAGTTTGTTATTTACTTACAATTTTTTCATAATTTCTTGAATGAAATTTTTGTAATGTGTATCAAAGAGGTGAATTCAAGAAGGAGTTTATTACTTACTTACAACGTTTTCATAATTTCTTTAATGTAATCTCTTTATTGTATATCCAAGAGGCGAATTAAAGGAAGAGTTTGTTACTTACTTACAATTTTTCTATTATTTCTTGAATGAAATATCCGTATTGTGTACCAAAGAGGTGAAATCAAGAAGGAGTTTGTTACTTACTTACTTACTTAAAAAAATTTATAGTTTCTTGAATGAAATTTCTGTATTGTGTATTCAAGAGGTGAATTCAAAAAGATCTTGTTACTTGCTAACAATTTTTTCATAATTTCATGAATTAGATGTCTGTATTGTGTATGCATAAGGGGAATTCAAAAAGAGTTTGTTACTTACTTACAATTTTTTCAAAATTTCTTGAATGAAATTTCTGTATTATTTATGTAATGTGTATGCAAGCTTGCAATTTTTTCATAATGTCATGAATGAGATGTCTGTATTGTGTATCCAAAAGGTGAATTCAAGAGAGGGTTTGTTACTTACTTACAATTTTTTAATAATTTCTTGAATTAAAATCTATAATGTGTATCTAAGAGGTGAATTCAAGAAAGAGTTTTTTACTTACAATTTTTTCGAAATGACATATCCAACAACGGATGATGATAAAGAATTTATTCATTCTAATACATAGATTTTGCCAATGTTATCCGACGTATTCGACCAATGATATCAATAAAGAATGTTAATAAAGAAATTGTTCAATTTGATACTTAAATTATGTCAGTGTTAACAAATGTATTTGTCAAAAGACATTGATAAAGTATTTATTAACTCTGATACATAGAGTATCTCCATTTTATCAGGAATATCTGATAAAGCATGTTGATAAAGAATTTATTCACTCTGATACTTAGATTATGTGAATGTTATCTGATGTATCCGACAAAGAAGTTGATATAGAATCTATTCACTATGATACTTAGATTTGGTCAGTGTTATCAAAAGTATCTGTCAAAAGACATTGATAAGGAATTTATTCACTATGATACTTAGAGCTTGTGAATGTTATCTGATGTATCCGACAAAGAAGTTGATATAGAATTTATTCACTATGAAACTTAGATTTGGTCAGTGTTATCAAACGTATCTGTCAAAAGACTTTGATAAAGAATTTATTCACTCTGATGCCTAGATTTTCTCAATTTTATCAATCATATCAGACAAAAGACAATGATAAAGAATTTATTCACTCTGACACTATCAAACGTATCTTCAAATGATATTGATAAATCTGACAATAGATGTTGATACAGAATTTGGTCACTCTGACACTTAGTTTTTGATAATGTTAACCGACATATCCGGCAAAGGATAGTGATAAAGAATCTATTCGTTCTGATACTTAGATTTTATCAATTTTATCCGAAGTATCTGACAAAAGATGCTGATTAACAAAATTATTCACTCTGAAACTTAGATTTTGTAAAGTTTAACTAATATGTCTGAGAAATGAGGATGATAATGAATTTATTGACTCTGATGCTTAGATTGCGTGAATGTTATCCGATGTATCCAACAAAAAAAGTTGATAAAAAATTTATTCACTCTGATACTTATATTTTCAAAATGTTATCCAACATATCTGACAAAAGATGCTGATAAAGAATTTATTTAATCTGATACTTAGATTTTGTCAATTTTCTCCGATGTATCCAACAAAAGATGTTGATAAAGAATTTATTCATTCTAATACATAGCATTTGTCAATGTTATCCGACGTATCTGACAAATGATGTCGAAAAAAAAAGTTGAAT
Source organism: Artemia sinica (assembly GCA_027921565.1). Lineage (NCBI taxonomy): Eukaryota > Metazoa > Arthropoda > Branchiopoda > Anostraca > Artemiidae > Artemia > Artemia sinica. Next base: position 26,320,836 of record CM051269.1, read on the forward strand.
AATTTCGAAGTCCAAAAAAAAATTAGTAAAAAAAAGTGCTACTAAAAACAATGTTTTTCTAATAGTAAAAGTCATGACTAACATTTCTATATCATTCTCATTTTTAATTTGGAAAATGTTAAATGTGATTTTTTTATGTTTAAAGTATGTTTCATGTCATTCTAAGAGATGCAAAAAAAGTTGAAAAAATACCATGTTAAAAAAATGTGGGGAGGGGGCCAAAAAATTGGAGAGGGGAGGGGGTCCCATGGAAGTTAGGGGTATGGGGAGGCTTCTGAGGTTGAGGTCCTTGGTGGTTAGAGTCAATGGTGCTTACGGTCCTTGATGGTTCATACTCATAATCACCTCACTACTTGATTTCCAAAGATTTTTTAAGGAATGTTTTTTGAACTGAGAAAATAACTCGTCATCAGAGTTTTTATACTCTTCATAAAAAAAATATGTCTAACATATTGGTTAACAGACAGAATTTCGTAACCATCAAATTCGTTTAACCATACCAGGAAAACAACCATCAATGTATGAAAACAGTCATGACTTTTAACAGAAACATGAAATTTTAATGTAAAAATCATTGCACTGCGAACAGCACGAATTTTCATGGTATTTTGATTATTATTACAATATAAAAAAAACAAAGATATGACTTTTTAGGCGTGGTGATTTTTTTATGATACATGTATAAAAGGTAATAAGGATTTTTTTTACCTCTATTGTCTCTGAGATCAATGCAGTAATGTCCCACCTGCCCGCTACCTTTCATTTACACAGTAATGTCCCACCTGCCCGCTCTCTATCATTAATACAGTAATCTCCTACCACCCCTCTCTCTGTCATTTAATACAGTAATCTCCAACCTATGATACAGTAATTTCCTACCTGTCTTGTACCTATCATTGATACAGTAATTTCCTACCTGTCTTGTACCTATCATTGATACAGTTATTTCCTACCTGTCTTGTCTCTTTCATTGATACAGTAATTCCCTACCTGTCTTGTCTCTTTCATTGATACAGTAATTTTCTACCTGTCTTGTGTCTTTCATTGATACATCACTACTAACATATAGTATTGGTTATTAGGATGTATACAAACGTTTTCAGGGGGATTTTTTCTGGTAGGGGGGAGGGGAGTTGGTTGGGGGTCATGTGGGAAGATCTTTCCATGTAAGAAGTTTTCATGGGGAAGTGAGATTGCTATGAAGGAGACGCCGGATTTCCTAGCATTATTTAAAAAAAGATAAGAAATTATTTTAAAAAACAATTTTTTCAAATGAAAGTAAGGAGCAATATCAAAACTTAAAACGACAGAAAACATTACGTATATGATTGGGTTCACCCCCTGGTCAATACCTCGTTCTTTAAGCCAAAGATTTTTTAGTACTTTCATAAGAGCTATTAATTCTAATTAACGGAATTTGTGATTAAGGGGTCATTTTTAAAGAATTGGAACATAATTCGAACTTGAGCTCAAAGAGCAAGGTATTGACTAGGGGGCGAACCACCTAATATACGTATTAAAAATATACGAATATAGAAGTTCGTTACGTAAGTTTATTCGTAAGTTACGTATATTTATTACTAATAAAAACGTTCGTAAATAAAATTAAACAAGTTTTGAGAAAGCCATTTAACCAAATAAAAGTAAAATTAATATTCAAATTTTGTTTAATTATTCATGTACGGTGAGCCAAAATAAAAACCTGTATTAATTCAAAAACGTTCAAAAATTAAATAAAAAAAACAAGTTTTTTAACTGAAAGTTAACAACGACGTTAAAACTTAAAACAAACAGAAATTATTCCGTATATGAAAGGGGCTGTCCCCTCCTCAATACCTCGCTCTTTACGCTAAAGTTTGACTTTCTCACAACTCTATTTTTTTAAACAATAAAAACTTTAGCATAAAGACCGAGCCGTTGTTCGTTTTAAGTTTTAACGTCGTTCAAGAAGAGGGACTGTAATTTCCCTGTGTGAGGTTTTCGACCTTGATGATTCCAATGGTACACTTTTCAATTTGAGCTGACGCCATTTTCGAGGGGTTTAAGGCTTGTTTTCGAAATCATCATAAATTTCTTTTCGCAATAAACTTTTACTTTTAAGACAAACCAAAATAATAGTTATCCTTCCTGAGTCAGTGTCAGATGGGAATTTTTTTCACTAGGCAGTTTCTTCAAACACTATTTTTTTAACTGTTGATTACTATGGGTTCTGGTTCGCTCTTTATTAGGTTACAGCTACCGCTGCAACCATGATTATTGTATGTTTCTATTTTCATTCCGAAAATATGTTTTGTTGACGAAATTTTTTCATCAAAATAGTACTTCTTCCCAACTTATGATAATTGGCTGTTGGTTCTATTAGTCTTCCAGGATTAAGTTCAATCGTCAAGGTTACACAAGAAAAATTGACCACTGAAGGAATAAGTATCCAATTGAATTAATGCTCATAAGAAAAAAAAAACAAATTTTTAATAACATAAGCGTAAAGTTCAATAATTTGGTGTTAATGGGCGATCAAGGATTGTTTTCATTGAGGGTAAAAGACTGGTTATAACGGCAGGATATTGGGAAAAGGCCATTAGCTTACCAACTAATTGGTTAGTAAATGCAGCTTACCTGGAAGTGTTGCACGATAGAACGAAAAGTTTAAGGGCTTCGCAGGTGATATCAGTATTAAATGGTTGTGGAATAAGGGTTTGGAATGAAGGGGCAGGAATAGAACTGGAGATAAGAAAATGCAGCAAAATTAGTAAACATCGAGATCGAGAGACCCAGAAATGTCAGGGTGAAGTCTCAGCCTCGACGCCTTTCGGAGTTTACTGGCAATGTGAGGAGTTCTGGTGCTAAGATATTTATTTTAAGGCTTGCTTGCATAGCGATGAAATTAGTTCGCATACATAAGGAAGGTGTACTTTTTTAGCTCTTGGAGAGAGAAGAAAATATTTAGGTAGGGTAAAAATAATTGATAGCCCTTACTCATACCCCATATGTGGAAGAGTTGACGAGGATATAGTTTACCTTAAGCCCTTTGTCCAAAATTACTGGATCTGAGGAAAGATTCATTTTCAAGTAAGATGGGGTCAAGTTAGTGGTTTGTTTCAGTAATCGGGTCCAATGAACTATGGACAATTAAAAACATGGCAACATATATTACATTGGGAACGAAACATAAAAAAATCATAGAGAAAGGAGAGAGGGATGAGTGCTGGAAATATTGTTGTATGTATATAAGTTTTCTGTTGTCGTTTTTTCTATTTTGTGTATGCATTACTGAATTATTGTTTAGGGTAATATTTTTTGTGTTGCAAGATTCCCACGACTTATTTTTCAGTAAAATATCTATCTATCATGACATAAGTTACATAAAGCGCATATTTTGATCCAAAAATATTAATTCTTCTCAATTAAGTGTTGAAAAATACTTTTTACCGGATGTTCAATACATTAATCAGGATTGGCTTTGAACGTACAGACAAAGGAATTTTTTCACTTCTGCTTAATGTATTTGTCTCTTTTCTTCCGATGCCTGAAATAACTGCCAGACTTTTTGGCATCAAAGTTTTATCACATTTTGATTGCCTGCGAGAATTTCTACTTTACACAAAAACAGTTCTTTGACAATAATAAAAAAAAAACAAGCTAAATTGTCTATTTTACCAGTATATGTGGTGTAACATATCACTTCTGATTTGTCTCAGCCGATCACTACCCTGACTAACAAAGGTAACATTCTGTGGTAATGCCTGACGATGATGTGTCATTAGTAACGTTGGCCGAGTTCCGTATTCTGTAATTTTATGCGGATATATTTATTGAAAAGGTGATTTTCCGTGTACATTCAGGTTTCTTAGAGTTTTACCTTCCTATTACCATCTACCCTTCTATTTGTACCTCACCTGCAATATTAAAGCATTACTGCTAATTATCTTAAGACCAATGAACTCATTAAATTGCTTTTGCATTGCAAGGACTGTGATTTTGCATTGTGGTCAGCACTTAAGCATAATTTATTAGTATTCGTTCGGTCATCAGGTTGTAGTTGGATAATATATGCAAGCTTGTTAGTTTTTCTACTCATATTCGTGGTGCTATACCCACCCTGACGGAAAGACGTTGCACCACTCTCTCATTCAGCTTAATCGCCAAGCTGAGTCAGGACTGATGTGTTGGACAAAAAAAAGGTCGTGTTCAAGAACCAGGCGTGGATCCAGAATTTTTTTAGGGGGGGGAGCAAAATAGGTTGATCCGATAAAAAATATTTAGCGGGGGGCGGGTGCAAAATTGGTTGATCCGATAAACTTGCGTTAGGAGCAAATTTAATTAACGCAAACTTGAGTTAATTAAGTGAATTACACTAACTTTAACTACGCTTGGGGGAGCGCGCCCCTTGCCCCCTGGATCCACCACTGTAAAGAACTTTGACCATCCATTTCCTTCTTCAGGTAATTATAAAAAGCTGTGTACTCCTGTTTTTCTCTTTTTGGAGGCAGTGTACTTCACTTCCCTGATAATTGTGGCAATAAGATAATGAGAATGAGGGGTAGCTTAGGGTAAATTCATCATGTTATATGGGACCAGTAACTGAAGCCTTGGCATGAAATATTTGAAGTTTCTTTTCACTTTAGGTGGAACATAGAAGGGGACGAGTACCCTAACTTTTTGGTGCGACAACCTTCATTTTTTACTGTTAAAATACACAAAAAGTCTCATCAACACGTGAATAGCCTACAGTAATTCCTCCTGATTAGCAGGGAAACTTCATAAATATTCTCTTATTGCTGAAATAAATTGTGTTTTTTAATGATAAAGTATTTCAATAAAGGAGTACCCAACCGCAAGCTTCTTTAAAACCTCAATTTTTGATGCCATCACGATAAGACTTTTGTCATTCGTGGTTTCCCAGAATAATAATAAGAAAAATTACGGGCAGTAATACAGGTCCTTCCACTTTGATTTGCTACTGGCCATTGCCTTGCAGCTTCTTTTTTCATTTTTGAATCTAGTAGCTTCAAATTAAGCTCTTCGTCTTGACACTAAGATGAATTGGAATTCTGTGGTGTTATTGGTTTACTGTCTAGGTGCAACTTTAGCATATAATTCAACAAGAGAGAAAAGACAAGGTAAATAGAATTTTATTTTTCTGTAAGTGTAGTTTCATGTAAGTATATATACCTAGCGATAGTTGCTTAAGTTTTCTAAAAATATAAGAAAACTTTGAAATTTCAGAATATTAGCTTAAATTCACGGAGCAAAAGTCTTTAAGCTATGGAACACATTTACGTTATTCATTGTATCGTGTAACATATTCGAGTCCCGTGAGTTACGTGTTTTGTTCGATCCCTGTATGTGGCAGCTGGGAAAATAGAAAGCCATTAAAATTTCCATTCATGTTAAAAGGATGATTTAGAAAGGTAGTACAATAGCCCTGAATTTATCAAGCTACTACGGTTTAGTGTTTCGTGTCTTGGTTTTCTTAACTTTATGGTTTGTCTTGTATGTGTTTTATAAAAATATGTTACTCATATTAAGGAACAGTTACGGTTTTTAGAGATTTGGGAGGGGGGTTTGCTGTAGAGAGCAGCGCCAGTAAAGTATAATCAGCAAACAGGGTTTGAAGAAAGATTTTTCAACAATTGGCTGATCCTCAATCGTGGATACTTGACATCGAAAGCATGAAATATTTTCTGAACTTTATTTACAGCAAACGACAAACCTGGCTTACGAGTTTTTTTAAAGAAAATGTGAGGAAGGGACAGGGCTACACTCAAGACGGTGAGTTCTGAGACTAGATCTAATTTTTGTATAGAGTTCGAACCAGATTTGCTTCCGATTTCACTATGCTATTGGTAGAAGAAGGTTGGAATTTTTTTTTTTTAGAAAAATTCGACATAGAGCTAGAAGTAACAGTGCTTCCCATTGTTCAAAGGAGGTGGAGCAATGGCTTTATAATATTTCTAAAAAGACGACAAAAGAGGTCCTAAGAAGTAAATGTCGCAAGCAGGACATTGTCACCTGATGGACTGGCTTGAAATTGTTGGCCGAGTGACAAAGAAAGACGTTGGGGATATGTTTATGCATTTGGTGCTGTATTTTTAAATTTGGTGCAAAAAGGATATAGAGTCTTAGATAAATTTTTTCTAATAGACTGAGTGGAAAGACGCAGTGAAGGGACATTTCATTAGGTAGTTTTGCAGAGAAGTTTTTTTCTGGATGATCATACCAGCGTAAAATGGTTTCTTGGATAACGATGTCTAGACGTGAAAATAAATGATGAGGGGGGAAGGAATCGTAAGAACAAAATGGTAAAAATACACAAAAACAAAAAATCACTTCCTGAACTATTTTAATTGTTTCTTTAATTTACTGCTTTGTCTTGACAGTGTCACTTCTGAATTGTTTGACTGGGTGATTTCTGTACCGCTTACGACAAGCCCTTTACTGATCCTTCCTCAAGCAGCCACTACCCTCTTTTTCCCTTTTGACCAAAGATTAATGGCAGAGAACCCACGTTGCTGCAGGAAATTTCAGATTCAGACAAGAAACAGTCGTCCTCCCTGCTCCTTCAAACCTTTTTGCATGTCTATATCTTTCATTTCCTCTCTGTTCCTCCATGTGCCACTTCATGGAAAACTTTCCACACAAGTTATAATGATATTATCAAGTTCGCTAAACCAAAGTCCTTCGATGGACAATTCTTTATAGCATAATTTCCATTCAATAAAAAACAAGCGGATTCGGCCATGTTACCTAAAAATAGTTTTAGTTTTAAAGCATCTCCTTCATTACAAACCTGTCCCTTACCTTCTATTCTTCAAGAATAAATTGCATAACAAATACATAAATGAACGAATCGTCCAGACAAAATTTATCTGTTTAATGGCTTATATTTGCTATTGGGTATATCCAATTGCTCCAATTAGGCTTATCGAACCATGGTTGCTGATTGTTGCGTTAGAATTTCAATTATTTATCATAAATTATAATTTCAGTGTCAAGACGTCAAAAGAACCAGTTTTATTGGTTTTAAGCCTCAATCTAAAAAAAATGGAAAATTTAAGCTTGCTCCCAAGATCACAGATTATGAATCTGTGCTTTCTTTTGCTTTCTTCTTATAGGAGAGATTAGTTTGAATCAGTAGTAGCAGAAAGTCGAAAGAGGGTCATTTCAATCAAAGTTTAGTGCCCTATCCTAGGAACAAGGAGATTTCGCCATTACAGTGTAAAAATTTGCAATTTATAACAGTTTGTGGTAACAAACTCTAAGTAAGGAGCGACCCAGCTCAATAATTACCGAAACTTTAAAATTGTAACTCCAATAAATATATTAAAAGAATCGGATTTTAATGGTGATTTCAAATATATAAGTTTCATTAAGTTTGGTCTTACTTATCAAAGGATACGAGCCTGAGAAAATTTGCCTGATTTTCGATAAAAAGAGAGAAACACCCCCTTAAAGTGATAGAATGTAAATGAGAATCATGCCATTAGAATCAGTGTATCAAAAAACCGTACTGTAGAGTGTTCAAGCTCCTATCTGCAAAATGTGGAATTTTGTATTTTTTTTTTTTTTTGCCAGAAGACAGATGGGTGCTGTTTCTTTTTTTTTTGCTTTTTGTTGTGCCCAGAGGTTATTGTATTGACCCAGTGGTCCTAGAATATCGAGAGAGGGCTCACTCGAACGTAAATTAACAGTTCTAATGTTCTTTTTAAGTGACCAAGAAATTGGAAGGCAACTAGGTCCCCTCCCACGCTCATTTTTTTCCCAAAGTCACCAGATCAAAATTTTCTCAAAATCGTGTGATCTAAATCTTGAGATATCCATTTTGCTCAGCGTAGTTGAGAGACCGAATAAATATGCCTTTGGAGATAACACGACCCCCCACATCTCCTGGGGAAAGGTCTTTAAGTTATAAAATTAGTCGGTACCGTTTTACAAAGCGGTAAGCGCGACAACTGTATTGAATAACAGATAAGATAAAACCTGGTTAGTCGTTACCCGGACAGTGATTGAACCAAGGTGTCTGTAGAATAATGAATGTGAAAATGAAGATTTGGGATTTGCCAAAGACCGAAAAAGAGGCAATTGAATTTTTCCAGCATAAGGGGTTGTTACCTAACCTGAACCATTATATTTTTATCCTATTTGATCTATCATATTTTGTTTTCTTTCATTAGCATTAACGAAACTTCACTTCTCATGTGCTATCTTTATACAGCGTCTCGTATAAGTACCGGGTTTTATCCTATCTGGTCTTCAATACAATTGTCGTGCACTTACCGCTTTGTAAAACAGAACCAATTTGTTTATTGTTTCCGTATAGTATTTGTTATAGGGAAGTATGCATACATTTTTCGGGTGGGGGCGGGGGGTAAATTTTTCATCGGAGGTAATTTTCGAGGGGGTGAATTTTCTAGGGAAAATTTTACACTGGGGGAATTTACCGAAAATCCTATACGAGATTCTTGCTTTCTCTTTGCCGACTCAATTTTACGTGTGGACATGTTAAGGGTAATTGTTCGTGGTAAATTTTCACCAGGATTGAATAGTTGGTACTGTTACGTTATATGGTCAGTGTACAAGGAAACCAGTCACGAAAAACCCGCCAGACGGGTTAATTGCAAGAGACCGCTATAGAGAAATGCAATGCAAAGCGTAGTTTTGATTGCGTTTACGATATTTAAACTGTTGTTTTTTGGGGTTTAGGGGGGGGGGGAAGAGAAAGGTATCTCGGTTATGTTAGGTTACGTATTTAATATATGCTATGCTTTACCCCCCCCCCACCCCCCTAATGTGCAAATATATAGCCCAAATTTCTTTATAAACTATTATATATTCATCCTATTTTATTTTATTTCATTAGCATTAACCAAACTTGACTTTTCAGAAGTGACCATATAATGCACCAGTACCAAATTGTCTAGAGGATATATCCCTGGTGAGGAGGGATTTTTCCGTGGAGGTGGAGCCAGATTTCCTGGAATTATTAAAAAAAAACGAATCAGAATTTAAAAAAAAGTTGAAAGTTTTTTCAATTGAAAGCAAGGAGCAGCATTAAAACTAGAACGAACAGAAATTATTACTTATACGAAGGGGTTCGCCCCTTCCTAAAAATCTTGCTCTTTACGCTAAAGTTCTAATTTTGCCCCAATTCTTTAAGAACGACTCCTGAAACACAAGGTTCGGCAAAACGACATGAAAAAACCTGGCTAAACATTTTGAATGCTTGTGGTAGACCGCTACGCGGGACTGTATTCGAGCTGAAAGAGAGCACAAAACGCAAATATAAAGCTGAAATGAAGAGCTACCGAATTATCGGGCAACTGTTCATTGGAGATAAAAAATCGTGGCTAAGTCTAATCAGACCAGACGATCGTCCATCTAGTATTTCTCTGACACTACATGATTGGCACTTTTACTATACTTCGATGTACGGAGATGAGAATCTTACTATAACCAATCAATATGAAACTGAAGTTTCCAGCTGGCTTGCACGTTTCTCAGGGCAGCATTGCGTTGTTCCAACTTCCTTTGAGAAGACCAAGTTAGGTGTCAGAAAAGTACTTTCCAAAGCAAAGAATGAGATGGACAGCGATAGTCTTTCAATAAAGCACCTCAAGCACTTACCTGAATGCCTCTATCTCCATCTGCAGCTTATCTTCCAGGTGTGCATCACCAGGGGGTTTTGTTCCAAACTCTTTCCTGAAAGGGGTCATTTCATCTGTCGCCAAAAAAGTAATGGATTTTAGCAAATGCAAATCTTATAGACCCATAAACTTCTCGTGCATCTTGAGCGAAGTGTTTGAAAATATGATCTCCTCTGAGCTTGATACTGGACACTTTGGGGACAATCAGCTTGGATTCCAGAAAGGTCTTGGGTTCTCAGAGGCTCACCGCCTTCTGGCTAACGTACTTATGGATTCGAAAAGAAAAAAGTCACCTCTGTATATATGCACTATTGATATATCGAAAGCGTTTGATAGCGTCGATCCCATGCAAGCAATGAATGCTCTACTGCATAATGGAGTAAGTTCGAGCATAGTGAATACTCTGAAATTTCGGTAAGAAAATTCGACTATGTTAGTCAAGTGGAAAGGTACAATTTCAGGTCCTGAAAAAATCAGAAGAGGTGTGAGGTAAGGCAGCGTTCTTAGTCCTCTTATTTTCAAACATGCTATCTCCAAGATTCTGGACCGTATCTCGCCCTCTCTCCTGTTGCATGGCACTGACCTATCTTACTTGGCATACGCATATGACGTCCTTCTGCTCAGTAGATCCAAAGCAGACTTACAAGAGAACCTGAATCGATTCCTAAGTGACTTTCAATCTATTGGGCTTTCTATCAATATTGATAAGTGTGAATTTTTGTCCTTTAATGCACTGCAAAGTGATTCTGTCACTTTCGGAAATCATGTTGTCCCTACGATATCGGAGCTGAGATATCTTGGTATTATGATTGCGGAAACAATCATTAAAACTAGACAAGCAAATGTTAAGCAAACCGCTAAAGCTATTAAATGTGCTTATGTGTCTGTAGTGCCGAATCGCGGACGCTACTCCAGGAAATCTCTTGCCTCGATTTATTGCTCAGTGTGCTTACCACACACAACCTACCTTACCGGTGCATCCCGCATGCTGTCAGTGAGAGACACTGAAAACGTCAAAAAGTGCTACTATAAATTTGCAAAATTTGTACTTTACATACCCTTGCGTTATAGGAATTCCCACCTTGAAAAATATGGTCTTAAAGAGCCATCTAAGCAATGGTCAAAGAGCCATCTAAACAATGGTCTAGCATTCAAAATAATTCAGTGCTAAAAGTTAAATTAGATAGATGACGTTCTCACCTGCATTTATTTGAGTGTCGTGAATTACAATGAGTGTTGTATCTTAATCTTTTTGAAGCTGGTTTCTTTTTCTTTTCTTTTTTCTTTTTGTAGTGCTCCACTATAATCTATTTTTGTAGATGGTGGGTGAATAAATGTTATTATTATTATTAGAACAATAAAGACTCTTTTTTTTAAAGTACTCATGTAAGTACTTTTTTTTAAAACTATTAATGTAAGCAACAATTTTTGTTCGTTTTAAGTTTTAATGCTGCTCCTTACTTTCAGTTGAAAAAACTTGTTTTTTTTTTAATTAGACCAAAAAACAACACTCCCGGCGAAAATATAGCATACACATGGTGCAACCTGACACCCCTTCAATATTCCAATTTTACACTACTTGTCCATTTCGCATAGACCATAATTTGCATCAGTTTAAACTTGCAAAGTCTGCTTTTTTCTTTCATTTGTAAACAAGCTTATTATTGAATAACTTGATAAAGTATATATTTCTCGGCAAAACTGCGTAAATTATTAATTTTGAACGTTAATTGCCGCTGTTCTTAAACTATTAAAAACGGGAAAAAAGACCACAAAATGTAAAATAAATTGATCCCACAGAGTAAATTTCAAAAAACTATTATAAATAAAGTTTAAATGAATTTAAACTGAAACACTTTATAACTAAAAAGAATCATTCAAATTAGGCTACACTAAGTCTTTAAAACATTTCAACTTACTATGCCAAAATTTGTAATTTTTCGCAATACCAAGTGTTAAATGAGCTACATAATTTGAGTACCTATATTGTCATCTATAACATGCTTGAGCATATTTCACACAAAAAATCTTCTCTGTCATAGCTAAGGGTTGGTAATGCAAATGGATGCGACGTTTTCCCTCTTCTAAGAAAATTACCTAAGACAGTTCACTACGATGCTCTGAAAGAGATCATCAGGCCAATATAGATCAGAGGGATCAAACTGTTATCCTCACTGTACATCTGTTAGATATTGCTGGGATGCCAGGACAGCCAGTTGGATCACTGTTGTTTCCACTTCTTCAGGATTGGTGTCCTGAAACAGAAAGTCTTCGTCATTCACTGCATAAGCTGATGAACAGGTAATGAGAAGTTTTCCGAATCACTGCTTTACTGTAGTGCCCCTGCTGCAAGGTATTTGGTGTCCTGTTAATCCCATTCTCTTTTTGTTGATCTTCTTGTAGATTTTGTGCCAGTGCCAACTTGTTGAGAATTTGGATGAACTTAAGTTTTTCAAGTTATTACAGGGTTGTTACGTGTGGTGCAAAAATAGGTCTCGGTGCCAAAGTGAACTCATACTTCGCATCTCAGGAAGTAGTGGTAAGGATGTGGGCTGTGCAGTGATTGTTTCCCCAGTGATTGAATTAAAATCAAGTATTTTGCAGGCATCAAGACATGGCTAATTGTAGAAAAAGCCAAGACAGATAGTCCAAGTGATTGAGAAGCAAATATGGGATAAGCCCTTTTTAGGATTGTATAAAAATGATGTCATTTCATTTGTTTATAAATAAGTCTATCTATCATCCGTCCATATGTCACTCCTAGGGCAGAACTAAGGTAGATAGTCACAGAATTAAGGGAGGAAAAATTGGATTAATTTTGGGTTGATGCGTGACTGACAATGTCAACTGGACCTGTATGCAAAATCTGGGACTCAATATGCTTAGACTCACAGTCGGCGAACAAGTGAAACCTAAGCCTAATAGGCTTGGCCGCTTGTAGTCTAAAGGTGGAATACCTTGTAATAAGAGTGACACATAAACAAGTCCCCTGGACTCGTTTGCGAACGGTAAAACCTATAGTTTTCCAAGTGTTTGTTTAAATGGCACGGGTAAACGGCAGGAGTAAGTATGAATCTCTTATTGGACCAACACTTGTGTGTTAGCTTTTGGAAGAGCACGCCTGGCTAGAGTTTCAAGCAGGCAGGATAGTTGCTTGCTTTTGGACAACAGTAAATTCGATTCTACCTAGTCTGCAGTATTACTTGATATTTTCCCTGTTTTTTCTGGATACCGCAGTAACAACAATCCATTCTAGTCGTTTGAGTGGGTAAGATCCTAAGATTCCTTTGCTTTTGATAATGTCGTCTGTTCTATTGCTGGCTTCGCGCTGTTGCTGGCTTCGCTTGACTTTTAGTGTCGGAGGATTGCCTATTTTAAGGTGATGCAACTGGTTCCCCAAGAGCCTCTGCTTTCTGATGTACAAAAGTGATAGTTCTATGAGTTGTTCCTTTTCCATCAGCAGTGTCCCCTGAAAAGTTTGTGCTATCAACTGCAAAGAATACGACGTCATTCTCATTTAAAAATTGGGGAAAATAAAATGTTTGTAGCTCATGGGGGTCTTGTACAATATCATTGTACAAAGCTGCTTTCACTAGCAAGGTAAGGCCGTATGGAAGCCAGTAATCATGTTTACTGAGAAGATCCTTTAGCCTGTATTTTGCAAGTAATTTGTTGAACAGTCAGAGCCAGTTCCAGGACCTGAGAATTCTTTCTTGCACGGGGTTGCCTAAATGATGCTGATTTGCTTCTTAGCTTGCAGTTAACCTGTCTTTTGGATTTGATCTGTCAGCGAGTTTTATGCCATCATATTGGCTTATCAATAGCCGGAAGGTCATTGTATACAGATCCACCGGAATTTTATTGATGTCACTAGTGACCTCTATTGAGTCTGTTTCTTTACGATACTCTATTGAGTTTGTTTCGTTAAAATTTACCATACTATTCCTTATCATCTGTACTGCTCCATAGATTGGCTGTAGGTTTTCCTCTTCATTACCATAAATCTCTATTGTAGAAAGAACCATGGTTTCCCCCACTGGCGTACGGAAAATAGAGACCATCTGACTTTTTTCGATTCTTTCGAGGACAGGACTTTAGGTGAGGTAAGGCTTTTGTGAGGTAAGGCCAGGTGAGGTATGACTTTTTTTCAGCCACTTTCTATTGAATATAGGTTAGTTTGTTCTAGCCTTCTTTGTCAGGAGTGTTAAAGTATACACTTTTGATATCTTCTATAGGTAGATATGCTTGGCTTCGTGTTAAGACATCATTAAGGTCGATCAGTTATAGTAAACATGCACGTTTTAGCAAGGACACTTTGAAACCTGTTCTGCCTCGATTGATTCTAGCTTTTCTTTCTTTATGGAAGATATGCTTTGTCCAGCAGGTTTGTGGCACCGAAAATAGATTGAATTTGTATCCCCTGCTACTGGACGTGTGTTTTGTCTTGATTTCAGTATGTAATTTTTAGATTGGTCTGTACTTTCTTATAGAGATTTCCTAGTGTTGACTGTCGTCATCGGGCAAATATGCTTACCACCATGCTGCTGATAGAAGAGCCAGATGTTGAAGGACCTGATCCATCCATTTAAGTGCTTCCTTTATTTTGTCCACATTTCTTGGCTGCGTAGCAGCCAGCCACTAATTCATCGGTGTGACGGTCTTGAGAACGCTTGATATGGGCTTTTTAGTTGCATTTGCATAACAATACGATAATAGACTGCACAGTGTGCAAGGAGTGTGTTCATTGTACAGCTTTGGAGGCTTTTTTGGACTCCTACTAAGTTGCCACCATGTACACTGGCTCTCTCTGTCTAACTACAATAGAAAACGCTAGTAGGAATCTATCTAGGGATTATGTACTAATTGTTGCTTGCCATATCAGACTAGCAAAGTATACACTGTTTCCCATATCAGACTAGCAAAGTATACACTGTTTCCAGTTGATGAGCCTCTGACCTTGACCAGTTGGTCCTTTTGGTTTGTTGCTCATTGTCAGATTTAAAGTCTGCTAAAAGCACATGCTATTATTCCTCCACCACCAACTTACATGAAGAATACACTTTTCAATGTGTTCAGAGGTAGGTAATAATAATCATACAAGCAAAAAACATACAGATAATGATAACAAAAATAGACCTTAGAACTTTAAATATTCGATGCATGATTTCCATTGGGTTTCTTAGTTCTGAACATGGTATTTTAGTAGATAAATTTAGTACTCATGGTTATTTAGAACCTGTTATATTCGAGAATTTGTGTTTCACGGCAGTCATTTTCTAATATCCAAGCTGGCTGCCTTAATGGACTCTTTACAAATTGAAACATTGTTCTTTTGAATGCTTTTGCAACAAGTTTTCCAAAACTGTATAGTTTTGACAGTTTGTGTAGTTCGACATTTTTTTGCAGTTTGTAGTTTGTGTAGACGCAATTACACAGTGAACCAGACTAAAATATATTTTTAAATAGAAAGAAAATCGATGATAGTATAGCAGGATTTGAATCATGCCTCTCATCACAATCGGAGAGAACTAAATATATTTCAAGAAAAAAAATTGTTTATAATTAGATGAATTTTACAGAAGAGGAGAAAATGATTTCGATTTTATTTTTTTACTGTTATTTGTTACCAGCTATGGGTAAGAGAACCTAAGGTCGACCGAAGGTTGAACCTAAGGTCTACCAGCTACCAAAGAGAACCTAAGGTAGAGTATTTGAGATGACATCTGGGATTCTAATAACACATAAATAACATTTTTTTTTTCAATTTTCAAAGGCAGAGCCTTTTCAACTTTGTTTTACGGGTAAGTATTTCAGGGACTACCAACCTCCCGTGAAACATTTCTAATTTGTTTTTAAAAGGAAACTTTTTGAACCTTATTTGTTTTTAAGAGGAAAGTTTATTGGACATCCTAGATAAGGAGAGAATGGCTTTGGCATAAAAAAAAACTGCTCTGTGGGTAAGAGTGTGTTTAATTAAAAAAAATAGTCACGTAAATTAAACTAGTCACGTGAGGTACGATCAATTGATTACCATTTTCAGTAATTTTTGGTGAATCATTTGGGTCATTTGTCCAGCCAAACCAATGCGTGTTTTTAAATAGAGTACAAGGAACTTGTCTAACACTCGAAGGTTGTCCAACTCTACGAGGTTTACTGTTTGATCCAACCCCATCTACGTTTACTTTACTTAGGAAAGCAATTTGTGGTTTCACTATTCGTGCACCAAAGGTGAGATTAATTCGTTCTAATCAATTATTTTAAATGGTTATAGAAATTTAGATATATTTTAAATAAACATCGAAATTACATTTTTTTTATGTATCCATCGTTATCGAAATCTGTTTCCTAAAGCATCGGTTACTATTAAGCCTCATTAGACTTTTTGTCCTTACTCAAAAAGTAGGTATTACCGTCAGGGATGCTAATTGGGGGTGGGGCAGGGAGGCAGTTGCCTCCCTGGATTTTCAAAAATTAAACTCTTTAATTTTATTTCAACAATCGAGGATATCCAAAGAAAACCTCCCTGAGACTTTGACAATACTAATCCTATCTTCATTAAAAAAAGAGAAAATAAAAATAAATAATAATTACCTAGCCCTAAACGCCAGTAAATTAGGGCTACCGATTCCTACCCTTCCATGAAACCTAAGTTATTCTGAATATTAAAATACCTGTTTTCATTCAGGCTCAACTAAACAGTAATTTGCAGTTACAAGAAGAAACGTTCTGGGAATTTCGATAGAGGACTGATCCTCCCAAAAATGACATTTCAAATTACAGAATACGAACTAATGTTTTCTTACTTTTAAGTGAAGTACATGCCTCTTTATATTTGCTTTTATTCTTCATTTTAGTAGCTTCAGTTTTGAGGATAAGTATTACTTTTTCTTTTTTTTATAAAAAGGTAAAGGTAAAATAATTTGTGATTAAAATAGGAAGCAACTTAATAGTTAAACAATTCATTTCTTCCACAGTCTTTTCTCAGACAGAACCCGGAAAAATGATTCAGCAAATGAATTGTTTTCACAATCTTGTATTTTCGAGCAAAATTTAACGTCTAATCTTTGTGAAAACAAATAATTAGAATACGGTATTTATATTATGCATCAAAAAGTTGGCAGAATAGTTCTAACAATCTTAAGATATTTTTAAGAAATTTAGTCTTTCTGCTAGCAAAAATATAGGAGTATTTGTAAATCAACATAGGATCATTATCCCTGTGAGTTTTACATATAAGGTTAAGTCATAGGTTATATTTTATTGCTCATTTATTGTACTTTCATTTTTATGTTTCTAGCAGCTTAAAACTCAGGTTTTATTGCGTTATTGAATTTGGCTAATAATGATGATTGATCGCGTTGACCTTGAAAACATTTAGGAGCTATCTGGCTTACTTGCTCTTGTGAGAATATTTATTTATCTTTTATCTGATTCATAAAAGTATTTTTTCGGTTGAAAATTTTTTCAAAAAAAAAAAAAATGCACTAACCCTAAAATAAGATTAAAACACTTTCAGATAAAAAAAAAAGTAAGGTCAGAGACTATAACAGTTTTTTTTGACCATCCACAATGCAACAGAATCCTGGGTGTTTGAAAAAAAAAATATTATCCAACAGTCTTAACATAGAAGATTTCATTTGCAAGTTGAGCATAAAAAGTACCAGGAAAAGTTTCATAAGAGACGAAAATGTTTTCTTTTTAATCAGAAACCGGCATTTTATCAAAAACTTAAGAAATTATTATACAAAAGAAGCCAATAGAAAACTTCTGATACCGTTTTTTATTTAAACATAAACATTTGCATTATAGACACAATTAAGTTTTTTCTTAACCTAATCTTTATTGTACTGAGCAATTAATAAAAGCAAAACACAAGTGACTTATGGTTCAAACCTATACAACTAAAGTTGGCCTTCTCCCACTAAGATTGTTTCAGCGACACGAGATACTTTTTTTGACATATTGAACTAAGTGGAACTTGGGATATTAATGCATAAGAGTGCAATTTCTTAAGCACGTGAAGGCAGCCAAAAATACTAGTAAGTAAGTAGTAAGTAAGTTTATTTGTAACCCGTAATATAAAATAGACGCGGAGTAAAAAAAAGAAAAAACAAAATAATGCAATTCCCAAGGAAATAAGAAGTAAAACACAACATAAATAACGTAACAATATCCACTGAATCACTGATCCGAAAAAAAAATAAGTGAGAGGATCACTGGCACATATCTTCCTTGGAGTATTGGTCCTCAGATCCTCATCGATGTTGTCAAGCAGCACAAGTGGTTCGGTAAGTCCAAAATTAGAAATAATCTTGTGATTTATGTACCATCTTGGTAAATTTAGCAGGAACAACATTTAAAATAGCCTCTCCTTAGCTGAAGAGGTTCTGTCTCGTTAGCTGGATACTTGGTTCTGTTAAAAAAAATTTGCCTTTCTATACTTTTGTCTAAAAAGAAGTTAAACAAAACCATGTTGCTGCAGTCTTAACACCCAACTTAAATAAGGCAAAGATTACTTCATATCAACAAGTTTTTTTCTTCTTATAGCAAAATTAATGATCCACAAGACTGTGATAAAAATTACATTAAAATTTAGCCAAAACTCCAAAAATTGATAGTGCTTACAGCCCAGCCCAGGATACTACCTAAGCATTGCCTTAATTTTTTTTTTTGCATCAATAGAATATCACTACGATATTTATGAAAAAAACAGAAGACCGTTATTAAATCTGTTGTTCGACTAAACCTTCTCTCAACTGCAATTGCAACACAGTGTTACATAATAGTAAAATAAGCATTAACACTTTCCACTGCCAAAATTTAGTTATTTCACTGTATTACTTAAATTGTTACATTCAATCTGAAAAGCTTTAGAACTGTTTTGGAAGAGTTTTAGTCCTATTCAAACTTTGATTGTAGTTTGTTGTGAATCTTGAAAGTCCTGAATCATGTATTTTAATAAAAGCAATTTACCAAATGAGTTTATTCTTATCCATCATCAGTATCTACTGTTTAAAAAAGGTTTAGCACTGGAACTTGTTGAGCAGAATCTTAGCAGAACCCTGTTTCAAGAGCTCTAGTCCCATTCAAATTTTGACTATAGTTTAATATGAATCTTGAGTACCTGAACTGTGTATTCTTATAAAATAATTATATATAACGCGCGTGTAATTATAATTATAAAAATAATTATGAAAAAATAGAAATATAAGTATAAAAGATAATTATATATATTATTTTTCATATAATTTAATTATGTAATTATAATTATTTTTCGTACATTTATCCCGCAAGTTTTCTTCGTCTAATGGCAGTATTAATTAGTTCTACTAATGTTGCTTTTAAAGTTAATTTAGTTTACAATAAATATCTTTAAAAGTAAATTAGTGTCATACCAAAGAGAAAAGAGAGATTACAGTCCAATATTACCGTGTGCTCTAAATCTATCCGTTTAATTTTGTTATGACAATAGTCACATTTTCTTAGCCAATCATATTATCTCTTAGGCTTAAGTCAGAAAAGTAATTTTAATAATCCCAGCTTTTTAACTGTTGTTGTGTTGTCCTGTTGCTGCTATGTCAAATTTGGTGCAGTAAAAATAATGTAATAACCTGATTGTTTGTTTTTAACATATTTTAAGCAGCTTAAGAGAACCAAAATGTTTTGAGTCACCCTGTTTAACAAGTAAATCCTTTGCCCCTGTGTGATAATACCATGAAACTCTCTTAAATCTAATTTTTCTTGGGAATACAAGATAAAATTAATCATTCCAAACAGACATAGCATCAAAATATTGTGCCTTATGTCAGGTTTGTGCCGTAGAATAAACGAAATGCAAGGGCTACATCTCTAAAGATTTCACTCAGTGGTTTTGAGCTTATATTCTTAAATGTAACCAGAAAGAAAATAAATAAATAAAAACATAGCAAAAGATAGCCAAATGCCTAAGTCTATTAGCCATCAGATGGCAGAAAAGTTGCCTCTTTACGTAAACGTATTGCAGCACATGTTAAAATTCAGGTTAATGTATAACATTGCCCCTGCTCCTAATGTTCCATTATTCTTGTTTCTCCTTGGTTAAAATGTATTTCCAAGGCATTGACAAATTAAATAACTAATTTACCAATCAGCTGGTTTCTAATTTTGTTGTCTGATTAGTTTTACTTATTTTTCCTTTTTTGTGTGATAATCATTGCAATTTTGAACCGTTCTTCCAGATGCCTAAGAATGCTGTCTTTCTTAGTATAAGGAATACTACAAGACGTTTGTTTATTTGAAATTCCAAATCTACCTTTCTCCCAGTTGAGCTTATTTAACAGGGTGACTCATTTTTAAGGTATGTTGCCCTCCATTTTCATTCAACATTCAATCCCTATTTGCACCAGCACCAGCAGTTCAAAATCAAGGTGGGAATCAATTAAGTGGTAATCCTACACTGCAGCCAACACAACCAGTTAGCCCACCAAGGCCCAGTGGTAATATTCAAGCACTGTTGCCACAGACTTGTGGCAAATCTTCAGCAACAAATACAAGAATAGTTGATGGTGAACCTGCAGCACTAGGTAATATTAAGACTCTTTGCCTAGCAAAAGCTATGCACAATTACACGTAGAGTAATTGTACATTTATGTAGTGTCAACGAATAACACATGATGTGTTTGGTTGATTTACAGCATTTTTAAGGTATCATGTGTTCATTTTGAGCCCTCCTCAAGAAAACCCAACTAAGAAAGTTAAATTTTGTCCTAAAAATTCATGACTATCTGTTTCTTTTCTCCTCACTTTTTCGTCTGTTTTACTATTTACTGAGTTGCATTACGGTTACAGCAGTAGCTTTAACTTGGTAAAGAGAAAACAACGGCCTATAGTAGGTAAAATTCAAAAACAGGGTTATTGTAATGGAAAGCTTCGCAGCCACCACTATTGTAATGCAAAATCGTTATATAATGATTGAAAGGGCCAAACTCTCGGCCGAGGGTGCCACCACCTGGGTCACTGCTAATATCTCTAGCTATCTCTTTGGAGGGTAAAGGGACCCCCTGTTGATATAATAGTAACGGTATTTCTCGCGACCTCTTTTCCTATGTTTTCTGGGTTCGAGGAAAAATAATCTTACACGGTTGTAGAAAGTAACTCACTTGTATTCATCCAAAGGTCACTTCACTAAACACATTTATAAACTATGAAAACAAACTCCGTAAACGTAGTCTCAATGCACACTCTCAACACAGACTCAAGGACCTATCGGATCGCAGTGGCAAAAGGACCGCAGTGACTAAAGGACATATCAGAAGCACTGGTAGTAAAAGAATCAGCATTTTTCGAAGAAATGTTATATTTAGTCCAATGAGTAGCCTTTTGTGATTGCAAATAAAAAAATGCGGGAAAAAGACGGAATCAATTATAAATGTTATGAAAGTCTGAATGGTCGTTTCCTAGTTGGAATATAATAGAATTTTATGAAACAATATATCACGCAAATAGTTAGCTTGCGTAAAGAATCAGCAAATTGTGTCATAACAAGTTTTCACGAGAGACCAGAAGTTTGAAATTCAAGTATTTTCATTTGGATTGAAACAATAGTTGTTTGCTGGATTTCGAAATAATGGCGAATAGACAGAAGATTCACAAAAGGTAAGGAAATGAACAAAACTTAATGGAAATGGATATTAATTCGAAAAAGCTAACACGATGAACCAGAAAATTTTTTTCAGATTCACATTTATATGCTACCCCCGCTAAAAGTACCCTAGGGAATTCACCAAAAAGTAAAACCCTATATCTTTCAGGGGTGAAATAGACATTTATGACACGTACAGATAGGGGATCTTCCCATCAAACTCAAAAATGGCACGATATCCAGTACGAACTGTAGAGGGAGGACAGAAGATACAGCACTATCCGGGAATTATTCCCGGATATGGGAGACCCAGATAAAGAAAAGAAACAGGAGTACCAAGAATATATCGGGAAGGAGCTCGCCGGTAATATGAGAGAACACGAAATAGAAACAGAGGCGGTAATACACAAAGAAAAAGTATGTTATGAAAATACGAAGAAAACAATACCAATTCACCCCTCAGATACCATGCAAAAGGAAGGGGAGTTGCGGGTAAGAGAAAATACAGATATAGAACGAAGATTTACAGAACGAACAGACTCAGAAAAAGAATTAAGAGGATATAACGACAAAACGCATCAAAGTAGATCGAATAGCAGGAGTAGTAGGAGCTCAATGTCCAGCACGGGGGTCACGAAAAAGTAGTCACGTAGATCTGGCACAATATATATTAAATTTCATGGAGGGTGAAAGAAAAGCTAGAGAACGAAAAGAGGAGGAAGATGGAAAAGAAAGAGAGAAATATAGAAAGGGAAGAGAGAAAGGGAAAATAGCTAGAGTGCAGAAGGAGGAGGAAGAAAGGAAAGAAAGAGAAAAAGATAGAAAAGAAACAGAAAAGACAGAAAAGAAAGGAAAAAAAGAAAAGAAATAGCCGAAAGAAAAGACCGCGAATATATGAAAAATACAGGATAAGATAGATCAAATTAAAAAAGATAGTCAAGCCCATGAAATGTTGCATCAGGTTCGTATGGATAAAATTGAAGAAGACAGTCAAGCCCATTAAATATACCAACCAGGTTCGTATGGATAAAATTGAGAAAGATCATCAGGATCATACGGATAAAATTGGAAAAGATAGTCAAGCTAATAAAATATATCATCAGGCTCGTATGGAAACCCTTACTAAAGCTTGCGCAGCCCATAAGGGCATGTAAATGAGTGAGAAATTATCAGATATTAAATGCTAAGGCGGAAAAATATGCAACTTTTTTGACAAGGGGGAAGTTGGATTGGCCCATAAAACAAAATTGGAGGCTAAGTCAGCCTGTCAAAAAAGAAATGCTTGATACTCCAGTTCGAAATGTGGATAATCTAGAAAAATGGGATGTGACAGTGGATAGGCCACATAATATTGAAAATAAAACACGTGAAATTGTCATTTCTGTAAAATTTTCAGAAAACAGAAAACTTCAGAACACTTTTAAGTCCATATCAGAGGCAACGCTATAGGGTTGCCTATAGTAAAGGCCATACGGTTTAAATGTTTTATTATTTTTTTTCCCAGAGGTACTTTATATGGAAGGGGTCGTCTTATAAACTTCAAAGAGGGCTCATTCGATCGGAAATCGACAGTTCTAGAGCCCTTTTTAAGGGTTAAAAGTAATTGGAAGGCAACTAACACCCCTTCAACGTCCACTATTTCCCCAAAGAATCCAATCATAATTGTGAGAGAAATTCAAAGGGCTAGTGCCCTTTTTAAGAGTCGAAAGTGATTGGAGGGCCACTAATCCCCCCTCTCACGCCCACTATCTCCCCAAAGAATCCAATCAAAATTTTGAGAGAAATTCAAAGGGCTAGTGCCTTTTTTAATAGTCGAAAGTGATTGGAGTGCCACTACCCCCCCCCCCTTTCACGCCCAGCTTTTCCCCAAACACATCTAATAAATATTTTGAGATGGCAATTGTTCGACGTTGCTTGAAAATATGACGTAGATAATTTCGGAGACCACACTGCCTTTCCATGACGATAAAATAAAAGTCCAAAATAGGGATAAAATCCTTTTTAATAGACAGTGTATAATAAATTTCACAAAAAATACCAGATATTTCGGTCACATATACAGTGACCGTCATCAGTAGTAAAACTAAACTAAAACAATTTAAAACAAAAGTTTATATACTAAATCAAATAAAACTACATATTGTTTAAATCTCTAATTCTTTTCAAAGCAAAGGCGGAAGCTAGCCTCTTTGACCTTCTTGGATTCGGTTCATTAGCGTTCAATGATATAACATTTGGACAAAGGTCAACTACATTGGGTGAATTGAACTTTACTCTGTCAGATTTTAATAAATTATCATATATAGAGTTCAGCCCATATTCATTTGTATCCTGATTCAAAGCAATATTCTTGAATAAGATTTTCTTTATTTCAAGCGTTTCACGAAAATTTTGCTTTAAACCCCGATCCCTAGAAATCAAAGAGACATTCTCGAACAAAATAAAATGGTCTGGAAAATTAAAAATATGTTCTGAAAGGGCTGAAGTAAAATCTTCAGACTTAGAATCTTGCTTTAAAGCCGAAGAAATAGAATATTTATGTTGTAATAATCTCATTTCCAAACTCTGGTTAGTACATCCCACATATGAGCTTCCGCAAGTACATGGATCTGATAAACCCCACTTTGTTGCCCCAATGAAGTTAGATCTAACTTCAGTTAGATCTAACTTCCCCCCCTGGGCCCAGGGGCAGGCGCTGTAATTTATGCCCTGGTGGCATATATGGTTCTTATGGAAGGGATGCTCGTAAAAACTTCAAAGAGGACTCATTTGATTAGAAATTGAAAGTTCTAGTTCACTTTTTAAGACTGAAAAAAGATTGTAGGGCACCTAGCCCCCCCCCCCTTCCACGGCTTTTTTTTTCAAACCGATCCGATAAGAATTTTGACATAGCAATTTTTTTAAAATAGTTCAAAGACCATATAATGAAAACTCTGGGGCAGACACAGCCTCCAGGGCCGGAGGGTAGGCGTTGTAAGTTATGCCCTGGGTTAACAAATGGTTCTTATGGAAGGGATGCTCGTAAAAAACTTCCGAGAGGGCTCATTTGATTAGAAATTGAAAGTTCTAGTTCAGTTTTTGAGAGTCAAAAGAGATGGGAGGACAACTAGCCCCCCACGCCCCTTTTCCCCAAATGCATCCGATAAAAATTTTGAGATAGCCATTAGGTTAAAAATTGCTCAAAAGTCAGATAACAAAAACTCAGGTGTTGACACAACCCTCCAGGGCCAAGGGGCAGGCGTTGTAAGTTATACCCTGGGAGTTATATGGTTCTTATGAAAGGGATGCTCGTATAAACTTCAGAGAGGGCTCACTTGATTGGAAACTGAAAGTTCGAGTTCATTTTTTAATAGTCAAAGTACATCCAAGGGCAGCTAGCCCCCCCCCATGCCTTCTTTTTCCAAACCCATCTGATGAAAACTTTTAGATAGACATTAAAAAAAAGGTTCAAAAGTCGGATAAGAAAAACTCCGGTGTCAATGCAACCCCCCAGGGCCCAGGGAAAGGTGTTCTAAGTTATGCCCTAAAGGCATGTATGGTTCTTATGAAAGGGATGCTCGTATAAACTTCATAGAGGGCTCATATGATTGTAAATTCAGTTCTAGTTCACTTTTTAAGAGTCAAGAGATTTAAGGGCAACTAGCCCCCTTCCACGCCCTTTTTTCACCAAACCCATCCACTACAAATTTTGAGATGGCCAGTTTTTTTAATATGGTTCAAAAATTAGATAACAGGAACTCCGGTGTCAACACAACCCCCCAGGGCCCGGGAGGTAGGCGTTGTAAGTGTTGTCCTAGGGATGTATATGGTTATTATGAAAGAGATGCTCGTGTAAACTTCAGAGGGCTCATTTGATTGGAAATTGAAAGTTCTAGTTCACTTTTTAAGCGTCAAAAGATATCGGAGGGTAACCAGACCCCACGCCCTTTTTTCCCAAATGCATCCGATAAAAATATTGAGATAGCTATTTTGTTAAAAATAGTTCAAAGATGATATAACAAAAACTCCGGTACCAAAACAGCCCCCCCCCCTGGGCCCGGAGGCAGGTGCTGTAATTTATGCCCTGGTGGCATATATGGTTCTTATGAAAGAGATGCTCGTGTAAACTTCAAAGAGGGCTCATTTGATTGGAAATTGAAAGTTCTAGTTCACTTTTTAAGACTCACAAGAGATTGAAAAGGGCACGCCTTTTTTTCAAACCGATCCGATAAGAATTTTGAGATAGCCATATTTTTAAAATAGTTCAAAGACCATATAAGGAAAACTCTGGGGCAGACACAGCCCTCAGGGCCGGAGGGCAGGCGTTTTAAGTTATTCCCTGGGTTAATATATGGTTCTTATGGAAGGGATGCTCGTAAAAAACTTCAGAGAGGGCTCATTTGACTGGAAATTGAAAGTTCTAGTTCAGTTTTTGAGAGTCAAAAGAGATTGGAGGGCAACTATCCCCCCACCCCCCTTTTTCCCCAAATGCATCCGACAAAAATTTTGAGATAGCCTTTAAATTCAAAATTGTTGAAAAGTCAGATAACAAAAACTCAGGTGTGGACACAACCTCCCTGGGGCAGGCGTTGTAAGTTATACCCTGGGGGATATAAGGTTCTTATGAAAGGGATGCTCGTATAAACTTCAGAGAAGGCTCATTTGATTGGAAACTGAAAGTTCGAGCTCATTTTTTAAAAGTCAAAATATATCCGAGGGCAATTACCCCCCCCCCCCTCCACGCCTTCTTTTTCCAAACCCATCTGATGAAAATTTTGAGATACATATTTCATTAAAAATAGTTCAAAGGTCCGATAAGAAAAACTCCGGTGTCAATGCAACCCCCCAGGGCCCGGGGAAAGATGTTCTAAGTTATGCCCTAAAGGCATGTATGGTTCTTATGAAAGGGATGCTCGTATAAACCTCTTAGAGGGCTCATATGATTGGAAATTCAAAGCTGTAGTTCACTTTTTAAGAGTCAAGAGATTTAAGGGCTACTAGCCCCCTTCCACGCCCTTTTTTCCCCAAACCCATCCGCTTCAAATTTTGAGATGGCCAGTTTTTTGAAAATGGTTCAAAAACTAGATAACAGAAACTCCCGTGTCAACACAACCCCCCAGGGCCCGGAAGGTAGGCTTTGTAAGTGTTGTCCTCGGGATGTATATGGTTATTATGAAAGGGATGCTCGTATGAACTTCAGAGGGCTCATTTGATTGGAAATTGAAAGTCCTAGTTCACTTTTTAAGAGTTAAAAGATATCCGAGGGCAACTAGCTAAGGGGGCAAGCATTGTAAGCTATGTCCTGGGGCCGCATATGGTCCTTATGAAAAGGATACTCGTATAAACTTTAGAGAGGGCTCATTTGAATGGAAATTAAAAGTTTTAGGTCATTTTCTAAGAGTAAAAAAAGATCGGAGGGCAGCTAGTCCCTCCCACCCTCCACCCCTTTGAGTTTATCGGATGGATAAACCCATCTGATAAAAATTTGAGGTTACCATTTTGTTAAAAATAGTTCAAACATCAGCTACTGAAACTCTGGGGTCGACACAATCCCCCAGGGCCAAGGGACAGGTGTTTTAAATTATACTCTGGGGTATTTATGGTTTTTATAGAAGGGATGCTCGTATAAACTTCAGAGAGGGCTCATTTGGTTGAAAATATAAAGTTCTAGTTCAGTTTTAAAGAGTCAAAAGAGACCAAAGGACAATTTGACCCACCCCCCCCCCCCACGCCCTTTTCTCCCCAAACCCATCCGATAAAGATTTTGAGATAGCCATTTTGTTAAAAATAGTTCAAACATCAGATAATAAAATCTCGGAGGTTTACACAAACCCATTTCTCCACTTTGATAATGTTATTTTGATACCTGTTTTGATACTTTGATGAACATTTGATTTTTTTTTTAGCTTGATTTTGAAATAAGGAATTTTGTAAAACTTGAAACTTTTTGCAATAAAAAACGAACAAAAATTAATCAAAAAAACTTTCTGAAAAATAAGTTTTTCAAAGAAAACTAAAGGTCATATTAAACTTAAGCTCAGCAAATACAAATACCTGTTAAAATTAAAACTCAAAACGACTAGAAACTACAATTAAAGAATAAATGAAACCCAAAACCAAAAACCAACAGAAATTAACTAAGCAATCATAGCAAAAAACATACAACAAGTAATAAGTAAATAAATAAATAAATCTTAAAGCGAATAATGCTTAGATTGAATATGAAAATCAAGCTTAAAACGAAAAAATATTTTGCCTTTGAAGTATAAATGAAACTTATGACGAACAGAAATTTGATAAACAATCAATGCAAGAAAACATACGATAGATATTAATGTAACTGAATAAATAAATCTTAAAACGAATGAAACTTAAATTGAATATGCAAATCAGTTTGAAACGAACAAAAATCACTACAAACAAGAGTTTGGGTATCGCCTCTTTCTCTCACTGTAAAAGTCTAAAACCTACTACTTCATTGGTGCCTTACTGAAAACTATATGCGTCTTGAACAGTCTTGGAAAGTATAAACAACATTAAATTTGAATATTTGATGTATAATGATCTTAATTGTTGAAATTTCCATCAGTTCAAGAATTTATTTCACTGTAATTTTATTTTTATTTTCAATGCTGTAAGAACTAGAAAAGAAAATATTTGTAATATAATTCGTTTCCAGTTAAGTGCCAATGACGCAGTAGGATTTTGGTTTTTATTTACAGTTAAGGAAGCGGGCAGTATCCAAACTCTTGTTTGTAGTGAAAACACATTCGTCTTGAACAACTTTAGAAAGAACTAATAAATTAAACTGAATATTTGATGTATAATGGTAATAATTGCTGAAAGCTTGTCAGTTCAAAATTTTGCTATAATTTTAATGTTTATTTTCAATATTAAGTACATAAGAAAATATTTGTAATAAAATTGGTTTTCAGTAAAGCGTCAATGACGCAGTAGGTTTTAGACTTTTTCAGTGAGAGAAGGAGGCGATACCCAACTCTTGTTTGTAGTGAGTTTTGTTCGTTTCGAGCTTGATTTACATATTCAATTTAAGTTTCGCTCATTTTAAGATTTATTTATTCATTTACATTAATATCTATTGTATGTTTGTTTGCATTGATTGTTTATTTAATTTCTGTTCGTTTTAAGTTTCATTTATACTTCAATAACAAAATACTTTTTTCCAGTTTCAGTTTGATTTTCATATTCAATCTAAGCATTACTCGCTTTAAGATCTATTTATTCATTTATATTATTACTTGTTGTACCTTTTTTGCTATGATTGTTTATTTGATTTCTGTTCGTTTTGGGTTTCATTTATTCTTTAATAGTAATTTCTGGTCGCTTTGAGTTTGAATTTGAACAGGTATTTGTATTTGCTGAGCTTAAGTTTAAAATGGCCTTTACTTTTCTTTGAAAAACTTTTTTTTTCGGAAAGTTTTTTTTTTAATTAATCTAGGTGAAACACTCATTGTGCCAGAGAAAAATGTGAAGAAATTTATGCTACGCGCTTTTCCTCGTAAAGTTCAAGAAGTTTTAGTACAATATGAAAAACTAAATGTCAAAATTCAATTCCTCTTTGATGACGAATTATTTGTTTCTGTAATAAACTAAAGAAAACTAAAAGAGATAAAAAAGATACAAAGCGAAACTATAATTTAAGAATTCAATTTTCATTTAGAAACGAGTTAATTTTTTACTAGGACAAAAGAAAATAAAAATAAAAGGAGAATATAAATATTAATCAGAACTACAATGAAGAAATGCAGTCACAGATGATGGACATTGGAGCCCAATTTAGATTTAGTGACGATTTATTTTACGCGATTGATAAAGTTGAGGATGAAAAAGAAAATGAAATGCAAAAAAGAAACAAAATGTGTCGGTTCAGCTTGAAGAAGCAAAACATTAAAAAATTTAGGAGAATTACAAAGTAACGAGAAGAAAAAAGACTTCAGGGGGGACAAAGACGTTTAAGGCCCTGTGGGAAAATTACAAAACTGCAGTAAGACGAAAAGGCTTAGGAGGGAGGAGAAGGTCCATGACCTTTGTAATACTAATTTCTTTTGACAGAAAATATTTCTTTGTTTGCTACTTTTCTGTTAACTAAAAAGGTAAGTAAACATTCAATTTTTGTCTAATGATTCTTCTTCTGATACTCTAGCACCATTGTTTTGATTCGACCAGCCCAGAGAAAAAAATAACCAGCAAACAAATAAATACACATCCTTGAGCATCCTTCTCAAAAAAAAAAATTGCAAAGTTTCATATTTTTGCAGATAGGGGCTTATTTCTCTTGCAATTCCACGCAACTTGTTGGTCCAACTAATATTGAATTAGGTTTTTGCTAATTGAAATGCATGAGTTTATAAATTGGGTTACATGCCTGCCTGACACTACAGGTAGTTGGGACCCTCATTATTAGGCTTTAAACACTTGTTTGCCTGTCATTCCAAGCAAATTAACGGTCCTATGTCAATTATAAATTCTTGGTCAGCCTGCCTAAAAACATAGGTGGGCGTGCCTTGTTTGCCTCTTATTCCAGGCAATCTAACGTTCCTATGTCAATTTTAAATTCTTGGTCAACCTGATTGATACTCTAGGCAGGCCTGCCTTTTCAAAAGCTAGCACATAAGTATTTGTCCAATAAGAGAGTCATATTTACTCCCGCCGTTTACCCGTGCCATTTAACCAAATACTTGGAAAACTATAGCTTTCCCGGTTCGACTGCGAGACCAGGGGACTTTTTGCTCATGTGTGAATCCTATGACATGGTATTCCACCTATAGACTACAAGCAGCCAAGCCTATTAGGCTTAGGTTTCACTTGCTCGCCCCCTGTGAGTCCCAGGAAATTAAGTCCCAGATTTTGCATA
The DNA here is from genome assembly GCA_027921565.1 of Artemia sinica. NCBI lineage: Eukaryota > Metazoa > Arthropoda > Branchiopoda > Anostraca > Artemiidae > Artemia > Artemia sinica. The sequence continues at coordinate 26,350,954 of CM051269.1, forward strand.
CAAGTCCAGATGACATTGTCCATCTCGCGTTAGCCCAAAATCAAATCAATCTTTCATCCCTTAAATTTATGACTATCTACCTTAGTTCTGCTCTAGGAATGACACATGGATAGACTTAGATAGATAGACTTATCTATCAAAAAATGAAATGTCATCATTTTTATACAATCCTAAAGAGGGCTTATCCCAGATTTGCCTCTCAATGACTCGGACTATCTGTCTTGGCTTCTTCTACAATTAGCCATGTCTTGATGTCTACAAAATACTTGATCTTAATTGAAAATCAATTAATCCTTTAGAACAAAGTTGTCGTTTAGTGCTGAAATTGATGGTTAAATTTTTATCGGGAACACGTGTCCTTTTGGGGGTCTTTCCCTCTTTTTCGAAAATTGGGTACATTTTCCCTGGCTCTTAACCGATAGTGGGTACTTTAAAGCTAATAAATTTTACATATCTGGAATCATCATAAGAAGCGAATTGTTTTAGTGCATATGTCCTTGTCAAAACAAGCAAAATTTCGCTTTTAGAATTTTGGTTACTGTTAACATGAATCATTCTTTGCTTACTTTTGGTTATCACCAACTATGTAATATAAAAATAACTAAACATAAAAACCAGTATTTCCAGTAAATTATACATAAAAACAACAATCTTGTGACTACCTGTGTTTGTGTGTATATATATATATATATATATATATATATATATATATATATATATATATATATATATATATATATATATATATATATATATATATATATATATATATATATATATATATATGTATATATATATATATATATATATATATTTATATATATATATATGTATATATATATATATATATATATATATATATATATATATATATATATATATATATATATATATATATATATATATAAATATATATATATATATGTATATATATATATATATATATATATATATATATATATATATATATATATATATATATATATATATATATATATATATATATATATATATATATATATATATATATATATATATATATATATAAATCTTGTGACTACCTGTGTTTGTGTATATATATATATATATATATATATATATATATATATATATATATATATATATATATATATATATATATATATATATATATATATATATATATATATATATATATATACATATATATATATATATATATAATATATATATATATATATATATATATATATATATATATATATATATATAATATATATATATATATATATATATATATATATATATATATATATATATAATATATATATATATATATATATATATATATATATATATATATATATATATATATATATATTATATATATATATATATATATATATATATATATATATATATATGTGTGTGTGTGTGTGTGTGTGTGTATACTACTACTACTAATAACTCACTGCAGCACCAAGCCGCATTAGGCTCCCAACGCTCCTCCTCCATCCTTGCTATGTCAAAATTCTTATCGGATCGGTTTGAAAAAAAAGCCGTGGAAGGGGGGGGGGGGCTAGGTGCCCTACAATCTTTTAGAAATTGAAAGTTCTAGTTCAGTTTTTGAGAGTCAAAAGAGATTGGAGGGCAACTAGCCCCCCACGCCCCTTTTTCCCCAAATGCATCCGATGAAAATTTTGAGATAGCCATTAGGTTAAAAATTGCTCAAAAGTCAGATAACAAAAACTCAGGTGTTGACACAACCCCCCCAGGGCCAAGGGGCAGGCGTTGTAAGTTATACCCTGGGAGTTATATGGTTCTTATGAAAGGGATGCTCGTATAAACTTCAGAGAGGTCTCACTCGATTGGAAACTGAAAGTTCGAGTTCATTTTTTAATAGTCAAAATACATCTAAGGGCAGCTAGACCCCCCCCCCATGCTTTCTTTTTCCAAACCCATCTGATGAAAATTTTGAGATACATATTTCGTTAAAAATAGTTCAAAAGTCGGATAAGAAAAACTCCGGTGACAATGCAACCCCCAGGGCCCAGGGAAAGGTGTTCTAAGTTATGCCCTAAAGGCATGTATGGTTCTTATGAAAGGGATGCTCGTATAAACTTCATAGAGGACTCATATGATTGTAAATTCAAAGTTCTAGTTCACTTTTTAAGATTCAAGAGATTTAAGGGCAACTAGCCCCCTTCCACGCCCTTTTTTCACCAAACCCATCCACTACAAATTTTGAGATGGCCAGTTTTTTTAATATGGTTCAAAAATTAGATAACAGGAACTCCGGTGTCAACACAACCCCCCAGGGCCCGGGAGGTAGGCGTTGTAAGTGTTGTCCTAGGGATGTATATGGTTATTATGAAAGGGCTGCTCGTATAAACTTCAGAGGGCTCATTTGATTGGAAATTGAAAGTTCTAGTTCACTTTTTAAGCGTCAAAAGATATCGGAGGGTAACCAGACCCCACGCCCTTTTTTCCCAAATGCATCCGATAAAAATATTGAGATAGCTATTTTGTTAAAAATAGTTCAAAGATGATATAACAAAAACTCCGGTACCAAAACAGCCCCCCCCCCTGGGCCCGGAGGCAGGTGCTGTAATTTATGCTCTGGTGGCATATATGGTTCTTATGGAAGAGATGCTCGTATAAACTTCAAAGAGGGCTCATTTGCTTGGAAATTGAAAGTTCTAGTTCACTTTTTAAGACTCACAAGAGATTGGAGGGCATCTAACCCCCCTTCCACGCCTTTTTTTCAAACCGATCCGATAAGAATTTTGAGATAGCCATATTTTTAAAATAGTTCAAAGACCATATAAGGAAAACTCTGGGGCAGACACAGCCCTCAGGGCCGGAGGGCAGGCGTTGTAAGTTATTCCCTGGGTTAATATATGGTTCTTATGGAAGGGATGCTCGTAAAAAACTTCAGAGAGGGCTCATTTGACTGGAAATTGAAAGTTCTAGTTCTGTTTTTGAGAGTCAAAAGAGATTGGAGGGCAACTATCCCTCACCCCCCTTTTTCCCCAAATGCATCCGACAAAAATTTTGAGATAGCCTTTAAATTCAAAATTGTTGAAAAGTCAGATAACAAAAACTCAGGTGTGGACACAACCCCCCTGGGGCAGGCGTTGTAAGTTATACCCTGGGGGATATAAGGTTCTTATGAAAGGGATGCTCGTATAAACTTCAGCGAAGGCTCATTTGATTGGAAACTGAAAGTTCGAGATCATTTTTTAAAAGTCAAAATATATCCGAGGGCAATTACCCCCCCCCCCCCTCCACGCCTTCTCTTTCCAAACCCATCTGATGAAAATTTTGAGATACATATTTCATTAAAAATAGTTCAAAGGTCCGATAAGAAAAACTCCGGTGTCAATGCAACCCCCCAGGGCCCGGGGAAAGGTGTTCTAAGTTATGCCCTAAAGGCATGTATGGTTCTTATGAAAGAGATGCTCGTATAAACCTCTTAGAGGGCTCATATGATTGGAAATTCAAAGCTGTAGTTCACTTTTTAAGTGTCAAGAGATTTAAGGGCTACTAGCCCCCTTCCACACCCTTTTTTCCCCAAACCCATCCGCTACAAATTTTGAGATGGCCAGTTTTTTGAAAATGGTTCAAAAATTAGATAACAGAAACTCCGGTGTCAACACAACCCCCCAGGGCCCGGAAGGTAGGCTTTGTAAGTGTTGTCCTCGGGATGTATATGGTTATTATGAAAGGGATGCTCGTATGAACTTCAGAGGGCTCATTTGATTGGAAATTGAAAGTCCTAGTTCACTTTTTAAGAGTTAAAAGATATCCGAGAGCAACTAGCTAAGGGGGCAAGCATTGTAAGCTATGTCCTGGGGCCGCATATGGTCCTTATGAAAAGGATGCTCGTATAAACTTTAGAGAGGGCTCATTTGAATGGAAATTAAAAGTTTTAGGTCATTTTCTAAGAGTAAAAAAAGATCGGAGGGCAGCTAGTCCCTCCCACACTCCACCCCTTTGAGTTTATCGGATGGATAAACCCATCTGATAAAAATTTGAGGTTACCATTTTGTTAAAAATAGTTCAAACATCAGCTACTGAAACTCTGGGGTCGACACAATCCCCCAAGGCCAAGGGACAGGTGTTTTAAATTATACTCTGGGGTATATATGGTTTTTATAGAAGGGATGCTCGTATAAACTTCAGAGAGGGCTCATTTGGTTGAAAATATAAAGTTCTAGTTCAGTTTTAAAGAGTCAAAAGAGACCAAAGGACAATTTGACCCCCCCCCCACGCCCTTTTCTCCCCAAACCCATCCGATAAAGATTTTGAGATAGCCATTTTGTTAAAAATAGTTCAAACATCAGATAATAAAATCTCGGAGGTTTACACAAACCCATTTCTCCACTTTGATAATGTTATTTTGATACCAGTTTTGATACTTTGATGAACATTTGATTTTTTTTTAGCTTGATTTTGAAATAAGGAATTTTGTAAAACTTGAAACTTTTTGCAATAAAAAACGAACAAAAATTAATTAAAAAAACTTTCTTAAAAATAAGTTTTTCAAAGAAAACTAAAGGTCATATTAAACTTAAGCTCAGCAAATACAAATACCTGTTAAAATTAAAACTCAAAACGACTAGAAACTACAATTAAAGAATAAATGAAACCCAAAACCAAAAACCAACAGAAATTAACTAAGCAATCATAGCAAAAAACATACAACAAGTAATAATGTAAATAAATAAATAAATCTTAAAGCGAATAATGCTTAGATTGAATATGAAAATCAAGCTTAAAACGAAAAAATATTTTGCCTTTGAAGTATAAATGAAACTTAAGACGAACAGAAATTTGATAAACAATCAATGCAAGCAAACATACGATAGATATTAATGTAACTGAATAAATAAATCTTAAAACGAATGAAGTTTAAATTGAATATGCAAATCAGTTTGAAACGAACAAAAATCACTACAAACAAGAGTTTGGGTATCGCCTCTTTCTCTCACTGTAAAAGTCTAAAACCTACTACTTCATTGGTGCCTTACTGAAAACTATATGCGTCTTGAACAGTCTTGGAAAGTATAAACAACATCAAATTTGAATATTTGTTGTATAATGATCTTAATTGTTGAAATTTCCATCAGTTCAAGAATTTATTTCACTGTAATTTTATTTTTATTTTCAATGCTGTAAGAACTAGAAAAGAAAATATTTGTAATATAATTCGTTCCAGTTAAGTGCCAATGACGCAGTAGGATTTTGGTTTTTATTTACAGTTAAGGAAGCGGGCAGTATCCAAACTCTTGTTTGTAGTGAAAACACATTCGTCTTGAACAACTTTAGAAAGAACTAATAAATTAAACTGAATATTTGATGTATAATGGTAATAATTGCTGAAAGCTTGTCAGTTCAAAATTTTGCTATAATTTTAATGTTTATTTTCAATATTAAGTACATAAGAAAATATTTGTAATAAAATTGGTTTTCAGTAAAGCGTCAATGACGCAGTAGGTTTTAGACTTTTTCAGTGAGAGAAGGAGGCGATACCCAACTCTTGTTTGTAGTGAGTTTTGTTCGTTTCGAGCTTGATTTACATATTCCATTTAAGTTTCGCTCATTTTAAGATTTATTTATTCATTTACATTAATATCTATTGTATGTTTGTTTGCATTGATTGTTTATTTAATTTCTGTTCGTTTTAAGTTTCATTTATACTTCAATAACAAAATATTTTTTTCCAGTTTCAGTTTTATTTTCATGTTCAATCTAAGCATTACTCGCTTTAAGATCTATTTATTCATTTATATTATTACTTGTTGTACCTTTTTTGCTATGATTGTTTATTTGATTTCTGTTCGTTTTGGGTTTCATTTATTCTTTAATAGTAATTTCTGGTCGCTTTGAGTTTGAATTTGAACAGGTATTTGTATTTGCTGAGCTTAAGTTTAAAATGGCCTTTACTTTTCTTTGAAAAACTTTTTTTTTCGGAAAGTTTTTTTTTAATTAATCTAGGCGAAACACTCATTGTGCCAGAGAAAAATGTGAAGAAATTTATGCTACGCGCTTTTCCTCGTAAAGTTCAAGAAGTTTTAGTACAATATGAAAAACTAAATGTCAAAATTCAATTCCTATTTGATGACGAATTATTTGTTTCTGTAGTAAAACTAAAGAAAACTAAAAGAGATAAAAAAGATACAAAGTGAAACTACAATTTAAGAATTCAATTTTCATTTAGAAACGAGTTAATTTCTACTAGGACAAAAGAAAATAAAAATAAAAAGGAGAATATAAATATTAATCAGAACTACAATGAAGAAATGCAGTCACAGATGATGGACATTGGAGCCCAATTTAGATTTAGTGACGATTTATTTTACGCGATTGATAAAGTTGAGGATGGAAAAGAAAATGAAATGCAAAAAAGAAACAAAATGTGTGGGTTCAGCTTGAAGAAGCAAAACATTAAAAAATTTAGGAGAATTACAAAGTAACGAGAAGAAAAAAGACTTCAGGGGGGACAAAGACGTTTAAGGCCCTGTGGGAAAATTACAAAACTGCAGTAAGACGAAAAGGCTTAGGAGGGAGGAGAAGGTCCATGACCTTTGTAATACTAATTTCTTTTGACAGAAAATATTTCTTTGTTTGCTACTTTTCTGTTAACTAAAAAGGTAAGTAAACATTCAATTTTTGTCTAATGATTCTTCTTCTGATACTCTAGCACCATTGTTTTGATTCGACCAGCCCAGAGAAAAAAATAACCAGCAAACAAATAAATACACATCCTTGAGCATCCTTCTCAAAAAAAAAAAATTGCAAAGTTTCATATTTTTGCAGATAGGGGCTTATTTCTCTTGCAATTCCACGCAACTTGTTGGTCCAACTAATATTGAATTAGGTTTTTGCTAATTGAAATGCATGAGTTTATAAATTGGGTCACATGCCTGCCTGACACTACAGGTAGTTGGGGCCCTCATTATTAGGCTTTAAACACTTGTTTGCCTGTCATTCCAAGCAAATTAACGGTCCTATGTCAATTATAAATTCTTGGTCAGCCTGCCTAAAAACATAGGTGGGCGTGCCTTGTTTGCCTCTTATTCCAGGCAATCTAACGTTCCTATGTCAATCTTAAATTCTTGGTCAACCTGATTGATACTCTAGGCAGGCCTGCCTTTTCAAAAGCTAGCACATAAGTATTTGTCCAATAAGAGAGTCATATTTACTCCCGCCGTTTACCCGTGCCATTTAACCAAATACTTGGAAAACTATAGCTTTCCCGGTTCGACTGCGAGACCAGGGGACTTTTTGCTCATGTGTGAATCCTATGACATGGTATTCCACCTATAGACTACAAGCAGCCAAGCCTATTAGGCTTAGGTTTCACTTGCTCGCCCCCTGTGAGTCCCAGGAAATTAAGTCCCAGATTTTGCATACAAGTCCAGATGACATTGTCCATCTCGCGTTAGCCCAAAATCAAATCAATCTTTCATCCCTTAAATTTATGACTATCTACCTTAGTTCTGCTCTAGGAATGACACATGGATAGACTTAGATAGATAGACTTATCTATCAAAAAATGAAATGTCATCATTTTTATACAATCCTAAAGAGGGCTTATCCCAGATTTGCCTCTCAATGACTCGGACTATCTGTCTTGGCTTCTTCTACAATTAGCCATGTCTTGATGTCTACAAAATACTTGATCTTAATTGAAAATCAATTAATCCTTTAGAACAAAGTTGTCGTTTAGTGCTGAAATTGATGGTTCAATTTTTATCGGGAACACGTGTCCTTTTGGGGGTCTTTCCCTCTTTTTCGAAAATTGGGTACATTTTCCCTGGCTCTTAACCGATAGTGGGTACTTTAAAGCTAATAAATTTTACATATCTGGAATCATCATAAGAAGCGAATTGTTTTAGTGCATATGTCCTTGTCAAAACAAGCAAAATTTCGCTTTTAGAATTTTGGTTACTGTTAACATGAATCATTCTTTGCTTACTTTTGGTTATCACCAACTATGTAATATAAAAATAACTAAACATAAAAACCAGTATTTCCAGTAAATTATACATAAAAACAACAATCTTGTGACTACCTGTGTTTGTGTATATATATATATATATATATATATATATATATATATATATATATATATATATATATATATATATATATATATATATATATATATATATATATATATATATATATATATATATATATATATATATATATATATATATATATATATATATATATATATATATATATATGTATATATATATGTATATATATATATATATATATATATATATATATATATTATATATATATAATATATATATATATATATATATATATATATATATATATATATATATATATATATATATATATATATAATATATATATATATATATATATATATATATATATATATATATATATATATATATATATATATATATATATATATATATATATATATATATATATAATATATATATATATATATATATATATATATATATATATATATATATATATATATATATATATATATATATATATATATATATATATATATATAATATATATATATATATATATATATATATATATATATATATATATATATATATATATATATCTATAAATCTTGTGACTACCTGTGTTTGTGTATATATATATATATATATGTGTGTGTGTGTGTGTGTGTGTGTATACTACTACTACTAATAACTCACTGCAGCACCAAGCCGCATTAGGCTCCCAACGCTCCTCCTCCATCCTAAATTACTCAAAGCTTCCTTTTTTACCTCCTCCAGGAATGTCCCATTTTTCCTTTAAATTTTTCCTCGTGACCTATTCCCATTCCATTTGGGGACCACATTCTTTTTGTTCAGCTCCAGATGAATGCCCAAAAAGAACGATCTTTGGCAATATTCTCGTGTCGAACTTGCCCTTTTATAAATCTAAGTAACCTACAATTTATGTTAAATTTCTTCCTATATCATTTCCTACAACTTTATTACAGTTTAAAACGTTCTCAAAATGTTTTGCCTATGTCTCTTTAGCACTTTCCTTATCATTAATTGAGATTGCCTGTCGTTAGCTGGAACAAGTCGAGACTTTCTACTTCCTCTCAATTTTTTAGCATGCCAATAAAGATTTTTACTGTTGTGCCACCTGATAGTATCTTCCAGATTCTTGGCAACTTTATCCATGGCCTCCGCTTCACATCTCTTTAATTAATACTTTAATTCCTTCTATACTTCCCTTAATTTACTCTCCTTCTTATCATTCAAAAAATTCCTTTACAAACCTTTCCTGTTTTCAACCAAGCCTTAAGCGTGTTCGCTATTATTCTCACATGCGTTTTTATGTTAACTATCTACCCTGTATGTACTGCATAGCTTTCTAGGAGTGAATGTGCCGCTGCACGGCATTACCACCTCTGAAGCTGGAAATTTCAAGAAACAGTATTTATACTTTTAAATCAACTGACTGTTTCAGAATTTTCAATTGATAGCAACTTGACCTTCTTTTGGGCAAAATTACAGATTTATGCTACAAAATGGTAGAAAACGCTTCTTTCCCGTGGCGCAATATTCTTGACTTCTTAAAAAGGGCACTAGAACTTTTGATTTCAATTCAAAAAAGAAACCTCCTAATTTCTTAGGAACAAGGACACATCTGTGGCCTTTCTCATCAGAAAAAATGTATAATTGAACGTTTTTGTTGATTGGAACTTGAAACTGAAAATAAAGCAACTAATTATTAGGCTCTTAGCCTTTGATACGCAGCCTTAAACTTTGGAATCAGCACTGAAAGTCTGTTCTTTTGAGGTATTAATTGTAATCAAAATGCTTTTTTAGAGTTTTGGTAATGATCAGCCCGAGTCACTCCTTATTTGCACTTCTTTATTACGAAGTTTTGAATTCACTGATCACTACCCTATGAAGATTTTTGTCTTTTTTGTTTGTTAAACAGCTACGAGGGGCATTAACTCTCATGTGAATCAGAAAAATAATTAATTTAGAGCCATATAAGCACTTAGGGTTGGTGAAGGTATAATGAAAATGAAAAACTAAATATAATGAAAATGCTTGGGGTGAAAATTATCACCCCAAGACTAGGGCCATTTCCAGGATTTTTTAGTAGGGGGGGGGGAGTTAAAAAAAAAACTAGAAAACGCATCAAAAATTAGTTTATATTCATTTTTGTTACGTTTTTACGAGTCGGAAAACAATCCGGGGGGGGGGAGTCAAACCTCCTGAATCCCCCCCTGATAAGACAAATAGAAACAGATTGAATATCATACTATTGCTGATTTTTTCCGCCTTATCATAAACTAAAAAAATTATAAGGGTTGAAAAAAACAGTTCCATTTTCCGGTTGCCGGTTTTGGGTTATCAATTCATGCTTTTCATTTAAGTGATTATGCCTTGTCCCACTTTTTTTTATTATTATTCTGATTATTATTAATAGCGCTAGTGAAACATTAAGTTTCAACATACGTGCGTCGTTTAATTTTAGTGTAAATAAAGCACCCCAAAAAAATTCATTCAGTAGTGAGATTTCTTTTTTGTTGAAACAATATGGTTAGATTTGGTATAACGTTTTTAGAACAACTAAATACAAGTTTAGTTTCATTAAAAGTTCAAGTCTAATTTTTTTGCACTTTTTTCAGGTGCCTGGCCATGGATGGCCCTCCTAGGATATACTGAAGATCCGAGTAAAGGAGTTGACTTTGGATGTGGTGGTTCTCTTATTACGAATAGGCATATTTTAACGGCTGCTCATTGTGTGTACGACAAAGATGATCTGTGAGTTTTATTATCACATATTTAGCACCCTATTTATGATGTGCTTCTTCTACAAGCTTTTAAAAGTCTTTCTTCATCTTTACTTTTCCTCCATTCCGCTCTATTTAAAGCGTCTATACTTCTCAAGGGAGAAGCTTCTTCACCTTCTTAACATCTCCCATTTATTACAACTATTATTTATTAGCACTTTTGGAACATTAAGTTTTTTCTTTTTTAAAACACAATAGCAGCAAAGAGCTAAGATAAGGGTACGCATTTCGTAAGATATTTGCATATGTTATCAGTTCCTCCCTGTGTATTCAACGAACATAATTTGTGGGTTTGGTATTTCATGTCACATTTCAGTATTTCATGTTTTAAATTTAGAAGTACTTTAATTGCAAATGATTCATACAAACTGCTAAGAGGCCCAAGCCCTACATAAAGGTTGGCAGTCCTCCTCCATCCCATTCTATTCAAAATTTTGTTGGCCAAAAATATCCCAAAACGCCCCTGTTTTTATCTCACCCTATTTCTAGGATGCTTTATCTCACCCCATTTCTTAAAACTTCATTGGCTACTTGTTAAAATCGGCCAAGGCATTTAATATAAGTAACGATTTCAAAGTGCTAAAAAGAAAAGTGGTAATTCTATTGTAAGTTCGGCCAACACGATGTTTGTGTTTTTATTTTTTAAGTCTTTGAGAGTTAGAGCAGTATTTACGAGGTGTTGCTACTTAAAACTTCAATAGTCCTCAAGGCCAACAAAGTAGGAGACAATTCTTCTTTTCCCCTATTGTTCAAAACTCCTGCTTTAATTGACAAAGATAACCAAAAAGATCCCAGAAGATTTTAGTTTTGTTTTCTCATTGTTTTTTCTTAAATAGTATGGAGTATTTGCTAAATCTATATTTCAGATAACGAGTGTCATATTTTTCAGTTTTTTTTACACAGTAGCCGCAAATTATCAATATAAGGGAAACACTTGACACTGCTCATCAAGGATAAGCTGAAATACTGCTTAAAGTATATATGAATGTTACAGCAGAGTAATTTATAAGCACCAGTAACATGAAAACATCCTCAAAAAAATGTTTATACTTATTTGTTATGCTTAGATGCGGCGGAAATCTGGACGGTTCTTTATTCAAACCCTCAGACAACGTTATATACCTAGGCCTTCCAATTGGCTCATTTTTTGGCCACACACACCGTTTGCTGATATCTCACGTTGAGCATAAATGTAGTATTTTTCACAATGGAATCGTAAAAAGCAAACTGGGCTTCAACTGTAACCTTCTAGCCATAGCCCTTCCACCGGATTTTTTTTCATTCTGGGAATTTTTTACAGTTACAGATAAAAAGTACCTACGATCAATCTTCTTCAGATTTGCCAAGTATCTTTTACAATTACCGCCTTGGGCAAGAAGCCGTTACATTATCCATGTATAGCCTTGCAGACTCTTATATTTGAATTAATAAATTTTCATCCTCTTTTAAAAGCAATTTTTATCGCCCATGGTCGCCAGTTAGTTCGCATTAGTTTGTTCGCATTAATGTAATGTATGTAAGAAACGTTTTTTGTCATGCATTTGAATTTCCGATGTGGGTTTGTGTCCTTTTTTTGTTATCTTTAGTAATAACTCCGTCCATGGGTGCCCATAAGGGGGGGGGCATGGGGCGCCCGCCCTCCCCCTGGCTGAACGATGCTGCCTTATTTTATATTTTTGTTCTGAGATTTCTATTATATAGCATTAAAAGTGTCAATTAGACGAGGTTTGCCCTCCCCCCTGGAATTCAGCTTATGGGCACCCATGACTCCGACTATTGCATCTTGTTTTTGACGGGCTATAAATGAATAATAATAACAATAACAATTTTGACACAATACTTTAGGGCCCTAGTGAGACTTGGCGAGCATGATCTAGCATCCGCTTCTGACGGTGCAAAACCAATTGATGTTTCGATTGCTAAGAAGACAATCCACGAAAATTACGACGGTCAGGGAAAATCGTGGCAGAATGATATTGCTATTCTTACCCTGGCCAGATCTGTGCCTTTTACAAGTAAGTATTGTGGCGTTTTCCAAACTATATCAACTAAACTATTTTTATAAGAAAATATTATTCAACAGATGAATGAAATAAATCGCTTATAAAAATGAGCATATCAATGAACATATTCCTTTTAAAATAACAGCCAAATAAAACAGGAAAAGAAAATAAAAGATAAATGAGAGGGCAAACAAAGTTAAACTAAGAGGATATGATGTAAAATCACTGGCTAAAAGTTTCATTTTTTTTCTATATTATAGACAGCAGCAAAGACTGAAAGAAAATAATAAGAAGTAAACATATGATTTACTTTATGCATTGTGAGATCTAAAAGCTAGTTATAAAAACTGAAGTAAAATACTACTTGAAATAAAGTGAAAACTAATGAGGGATAGGAACTTTTGTGAAGATCTTCTATCAACTAAGGCAAATGTCTTTCAATCAATAGGGGGCCCTTCACATTGAAAACATAAGACTTTAAGTTCCGTCAAATGCTTAGGGTTTTTACGTTTCATAAGTTTATCTCCATATATCTAACATAGAAAACTCAGCATACAAAATTCTAGCTATGCAAAATTCACTTAAGGCGAACAAAAGCTATTAATAATAAATTCAGTTTTTCCTCCCGCTTAAACCAAACCGACACCTACAATGTCATTTGCACTTTACTGAAAAAGAAACAAAGAACTTAAACTAAAACTTAGTTTTAGCAATTAGTTGTCAATCAACTTTAGCACAATGGATCTAGAAAAACAAATGATTGATTAAAATTGATTGCATACAGGCTAAAAAAAAAGGAAACTATGATTACAATTACACAGATATTGGAGAAAAAATTTTGAGTAGCTGTTTATTTGTAGTTTTTAAAGAGGAGTCTAACGAAGAGAAAAAAGTTTCCGATTCCTCCCCCCCCCCGTCTAAAAAAGGGTGTCTCATGAAAAACTTTTCTTGATTGGTTCAAAACCTATATCCTTAAGCCTTCGAGATATGGGGACTAATGCAGAAGGAAAACAAAGAAAAAAAATATATATATTAAGTACTTAAAAACAAGAAAATGAAATTTTTTAGCTATTTTTATATGAATTCGATTGAAAATTAAAAATTCTAGTTCTCTTGTAAGGTCCATAGATAATTTTAAAACAATCAACCTCCTGGCCGTACCTTTTTTCTTCCAAACCCTCAAAAGCTACGGTAGCTTTTGTTCTGTCATAGTTGATTAAATTTACTGGTACAATGGATGAATTTCAGCCATGTGTTTGCAAATTAAGGAGGATGGTCTAGGGGTAATATATAGCAGGGCTACAAGCAGGATATCAGCAACAATTATTTTTGTATATTAATTATCAAGTAGGAATTGTTTCCTTAACATGTTTCCTTCTCTAGGTACATACTATTACAAGTAGGGAAATATGCATGTTGCAAAGTATAAATTGTTTTCTTGACATGATTCTGTAGCAACAGCCACAATTCTAGACTAAGCCTAGGCCACAAAAAGATTGGACCAGATCTGCCAAATATATAAAAAAAAGGATAGATCTGCATAAAATTCAAGTCTTGCCTTAATCTGAGCAGCAATAAAATTCCTTGTAATTTGTAAGACTCCTAACGCAGAGCCATCTCAGCCATGCAGAAATCAATTCCTAATGGAGAAGCGTTTCAGAATAGAAAGCGATCTACGCGCTAAAGGAGGGCTCTTGTCTTTTTGGTGCATAACCACGGCTGAGCCACCGTGATTTTGGAGTTTTTGTCTGGTTCCAAACTTTCAGTCAAAATAAGCCCAAAATAAGCCGTTTTTGTACAAAAAAAGCCCACTTTCCCGCACCACGGCCCCCACGCCCATTCCAAAATTCAGCCCGCCCCTGACGGCTAAAACAAGCCCACGGGGCGGAAAACAAGCCCATCTGGCAACACAGAAGCTACCCCAAGTCGGGTAGATGGCCATTTTGTTTAGGAACGTCAAAAAAGTCTAAGAAGTATGCCTTTAGGGTTGACATCACCCTGACAACCGCAGGGATAATGGCTCTTAACTATGTAAACTACCCAATGTTCACAGACAGGCTTTAATAAAAAAGGCGGCCATGTTTTATCTTTGCTGTCTGATCACCCAGAAGCTCTTGGGGATTCTTTGCCAGGCTAAGATTTAAAGTTTCACAAGGATTAACTCTGAAAAGATCACATGCACTTGAGACGATACCATGCTACACACACCCGAATTTTTAAACTATCTGCAAAATCTTGGGATTGGTTTGGAAGTTGAAAAAAGAATTGGGAAAGGGATTTTTCTTATCGATTAAAAAATAAAAATGGACCGAACATATTTTATGTGACTGGTGTAAAACTCAGGGTAAGTAGAACGGACCAAGGTGATTTTTGACAAGGACAATAAGTTTTGGAAGAAAAATAGAGTTATATCAATTCTTTGAGAAAAAATACTAGATTTTTTTTTATATCTTCATCTGATTTAAGATTCTGGCCGTGTAAACACATAAAATATGATTTCCAGAACAAGGGAAACTTAATTGAGGTACAAAAAAGGAAACAAATTTAGTTATTCTGCTCTGTGGCGTTCTATGATTTTTTTCATTTATTAAAAAAACAGGATTATTTTCATTAAATGACATTTATAAGCATATATGCAAAAAAACAACTGTTTTAAGATAGTACAACGAAAATTTTATTTTAATAAAATAGTGGAACCAAGTTACGTGTGAATTCAAGGTTGTCTACAGGATGAAAGTCAGAGTGGCTTCAGCCCTATAGAGGATCAAAATTTGCACATACTTTCAATTCATATGAATAATAATTTCCTTCCCTACGCACCCTAAATTATAAAGAAAAATAATTATTAAGAATCTCTAGTATGAAACTATCGCTGATAGAAAATTTACTGAGAACAAAATATATTCTAAACATTTTCTTTCTCATTATTGTAGCATTAAAGGACAAAATGTTGCTGAAAGTTCCTGGAATTAACGTATTCGTGCATTAAACGAAGAGTCTACTTTTATAAGTTCTTCTAGCAATCTTAATTATTAGGGTGATTGTTTATTATTATCATTATTGTTTTATTGTCGTTATTCTGACAAATAATAACCACACTGTTTGAAATACCTATTGTTTTCAATTAAATGCAAATGAAACTCTAGCCAATTAAAGGACTTGAAATACATGTGATAGTTTGTGATACTTTTGTTGTCCTTATATTTTTTTGTTAATCAAATAAAAACACATTGCTCGAAACACAACCGTTTTCAGTAAAGTGCAAGTTATACTCTCGCTTTAAAGTACTTGGGGGGGGGGTAACTCTACTCCTATTTATGGACATTTATGTTCGTTCTCATTTTACATCACTGTTAGTTTAAATTTTTGTAAGTCTAATTTTTAAATTCATCTATAGCGTTATCTACGATCTTTATGTATGGTGTGACTATTCATTTTGATTAAAGTTTGTTTTGGGTTTCATTAGTTTTTCATTGATAGTGTTTCTGTTCATTTTGAGTTTGAATTATAATATGACTTTATATCTTTTTCATCTTAACATTTTATAAATTTTGATATAGCCCTTCTCTCTTCTTTGAGAAACTTCTTTTAAGAAAAACAGTAAAACGTAAATAACTTTAAGGGTTATTTCACTAGCTTTCAAAAAAGCCCCAGGCCTGTCACAGGGTCAAACCGTCAGTAAACAGCAATCGATATTAGAGATTCTTTGGTGCTTTCACAACAGAGAAAGAACTGTTGTAGTCGGACTAACTATTTATTTCTCTTTTCTGTTATTTGCAGATGAAATCAGTCCAATATGTCTTCCCCTTAATCCAGAACTTAGAAGTGAAGAATTCACGAGAATGAACCCTTTCGTTGCAGGATGGGGAACTACCGATTTTAGTAAGCTTTATTCCAACATTTTAGCCAAGAGACATTTATCCTACTAGTTCCATTTAAGATAATAATATTATCTAAGTAAATATGTATTACACACACAAGCACACGCATAATAGGTTTTTACTTAGTTTTAGCGATTAAAACAGCGGGGTTGTATACACATTTTAAAGCCTCATAATATAAATTGTTTTGTCATTCGCAGTTTTGTTACCCATCGTGAAGAATGACGGATCATAAGAAACTAGCAAAACGCTCATTCTATAAAAAAATGCTTGAATCTGGAACCCTTTCTAATGATCAATCCGATAAAGAAGCACCCAGTGACTTCTGATTTTAGGAATCAGGTGGCACCGACTAAAGTTTCAAGAACAGTAGGCCTACTTGAATTAAAATGTTCGGAAAGTCTACAAAGTATGGTGTCAGGGATGACATTGAATGAGCACCCTATTGAAAAAGCAAGGCTTCACGGATACAATTAGTTGTAGTTTGGGCATAGTAGATATTTTTTGAAATCAGAATCGCATCAGGTTTGATAATTGTTTGAGATTTAGAAAACTAGAGTAATGTCAGGTTTGATAATACGTGCAGTTATAAGAACCCAGGTTGTGCTGTGTTGCTCAATTCCTTACTCCAAATTGGTCTGTATAGACATCCTACATATTATTCAAAACAGGATCGTATAAACACACAAGCATAATCAAACACATTAATAATCATGCTAAACTAATTCTTGCACTCACTTAAATCTTTGACACACAAATCCCAATGACCTCGTCATCTATTCATGCGTTCTCCCGGGCTTCTCCAAAGAAATCATCAAAGTTTTGACGCAATTTTCTTATACGCTCTCCAGCCTAATTTAGACTTTTTTTTTATATTCTCAGTTTTATTTTTGTTTTATTTGCACTGATATTTTTCAGGCCTTAGAATTCGCAGATCGCATGAATGCCTTTTGGGGTCTTTTAATGCCTTGGAATATTTTCGCAGTTCGATTCTGGATTTCATAGAAAACTTTCTTGCAGCCCCTTAAACCAACCAAACAACCATTCCAAAGATCTAATGGGAGGATTGTACCCCAAGGGCTCCGAATATTTGTAGGCTTTATTACTCCGAGGTAAACTTGCAGAAATGATAAATATTCCTTTCATCAAAGATGACAAACATCAAGATTTAAAGAAAACCTTGCCTATGGTACATTTTAGTTTCAGGCAGCATCATGGTAGTGATCTGTAACAAACCATTGCTCTCTTAACATGACTTAATAAGAAAAAGACAAGTTTTTTTCTATTGAAAGCGAAGAGCAATATTCAATATTTAAAAGAACATAAATTATTTTTTATATGAGTGGAGACTTCACCACCCTCGACCCTTCATTCTTTTATGTAAAGGAGGTGAACCTATTAAGAGAATTTTTCTTTTATTTGAGTAGGAATAACAAAAAGTCTTTTCAATAAAAGTGAAGAGTGGAAAAAAAAAGAAAATAAAAAAATGGCCATTAAGGAATGCAATCTTGCCCAGACCAACCGTTAAAATAGACGGTTGAAATTGTACAAAAAATTAAAATTTCAAGCGCATTCTCAAAAAAAGCGAACAAGGAACAAGCATGAAAAATTAGATACTCAGTAAAGGAATTTATGTTTCTTAATTTGAACCCTGTGAGAAGCTCCTTAATCATAGTAGAAAACTGAAATTTTCACATACAAATATGAAGGGGGTAGCCTCCTCCATTCTCCTACCCTCTTTATGCTACAGTCTTATTAGCACTTTCCTGTAAGCATTTTAGAGTGTAATGAATGTCAGTTCGTCATTGCAAGTTTTTTATACTATCAGATGAAGGATAATACAACAATAAAAAAGATATTTGAAAAAAGAACGAGACAACGCCTAGTGCTGCAGCCCCAGAATTCAGAACGAACGGGTTGATTTTTGTGAGAAGCTTATTTCTTCAAAAATTTCTGATCAATTGAAATCAGCTCGTTTTTTTCACCATTCTCGGCTCATCTTGACTGACTATATGCTTGGGAACAAATGTTCTTCACTTGGCAACACTGTCTTCGAAATTGAGAGATCTGGCGTAATGTTTTTCAGTGGTTCTGAATGTACCCACTATCTCAGAATGTTACCCAAAAGCCTCTTGGCCCTGTTTCGGCCAAAACTATATCTTCGTGAAAAAAAATAGTGAATATCAGCAGTTGTCAATATCATGATTTCTTTTGATCGATACTTTTGACTGAATGGATACTTTGGTAACCCTCAGGTATTGCATATCTTTTTTGGTTTTAAGTGGAAGTTGTTAGAAGTTTAAGTTGACCATAGTTCAGCTGTTGTGTGTAGTGCCCTATTTATCATGTATCAAATATTTAGATGTATTTTAATAGCTCTATTCAAAGACTGTTCAAAACATATAAAGTCAAACAGTTTGTGGTAAAGACTTGAAAGTAAAGAGTGACGTGGCTCAAGTGTAACCAAAACTTCCAGAATTTTGTGCAATAGATACATTAAAAAAATCGAATAGGCACTCCAAATTCCATTTCAGTTTGAATGAGCCCCCTTCATATGTTTTACAATCACTGGTTTTATGTGATTATCACTAGTAGTAAAAAAAAAACACAAATAAAGTCACATGCTTGAAAACTTTCTTTTTTCAGGAGACACTTTTGTTTATAAACAATTCGTATTTTGTAGACAGGGATTGAAAACTAGGCTTTGAGACATTACAAATTGGGTGATGCGATTCTCCTGAGCATTGCGTATCATTTGGGTTGTGTTTCGTGTTTCGGCTCTTTTACTTAAGGCTTTAGAGCTTTTCTTGGGATATTAACTTGTGATGGGCAGCTTTGAAGATGGTCCATTTAATATATTTATAATCGGCATAAAAATCGTGTTTTTTGGGCATTTTTCAAGTTTTGATTTCTGCAATTTCAACACAATTGACACAAGTTACTTTTGACCTATCAGTTACTTCTATGAGTTGTTGGATTTTGTGGAATAATGATCTGCCACTGTGAAAGACTAAAAAGGATCATATGCAAGGCTTTTGGTCTCAATTTTATTTCTAGACCACGATGTAGGTGTTAGGGCTAAAATTGAAAAAGTTACCTGAGTTCCTGCGCTGACTTTTTCTTATTTTTTCAAAAGGTCAAAATTTAGATTTTCCAGGAAAAACGGTTTTGAGCAGAAACACTGAATAAAAAATAATCAAATATGCCATAGTTTTGAAGCTTTATGTTAGTTTTTTTTTATCATTATTATTATTTGTAGAGGGAAGAGCAAGTGATGTCTTACAGCAAGCCCAGGTGTTAGTGGCAGAACGTGACGACTGCAAGACTTCCTATTCAAGATTCAAATCTGTGGTCATTGATGAAAGGGTCTTATGTGCTGGAGGTCAAAATGGTGGAAGGCAAGATGCGTGCCAAGTAAGTTTCAAAAATATCAAGGTTTTTATTCTAGCTTTGAGTAATTGCTTAACTGGGGAGGTGACGTTGGGTAATGAAAACATTGATCAGGTGGGCAACTTCACTTACTTGGTAGTATTATTAGTAAAAATGGTGGGAGCAGCAAAAATGTTAAAAGTAGAATAGCCAAGGCTCAGGGTGTTTTTTTTCACAGTTAAAAAATGTTTGGAAGAACAGGAAGATAAGTCTGCAAACCAATATTAGAATATTAGAAGCTACAGTGATGACAGTGGTCAAATATGGCTCTGAAGCATGGGCGCTCCGAAAAGTGGATGAAGATTTGCTAGATGCTTTCCAGAGATATTGCTTAAGGATTGTTCTGGGTACCCGGTTGACTGACCGTATTTCAAACAATAGGCTGTACAAAAAATGTGGTTCAATACCGCTCTCTAGGGCTATAATGAAAGAAAGGTTGAGGTAGCTAGGGCACGCTGTGCGGATGAAGGTTGACAAATTGCTGAAGATTGTTCTTTTTGGCCAACCGTCTGGGGCTATAGAGAAAGCAGGTCGTCCTCGTCTGGGTTGGGAGGATGTCACAAAGAAAGATTTAAAAGAAATGGGAACTTGGTGGGTGGGTGTAAAAGGGAGGATTTGAATAGATTGGGATGGAGGAGGAGCGTGTGTGGCTGTGTTGGCCTCAGGTGGCTTGGTGCTGCGGTGAGTTATTAGTAGTAGTAGTATTAGTTAATTAGTAATACCTTGAAGCCCTATTTATATCTAAAATAAATTAGAGCATGATAAAGACCTCAGATGTGACAAAAGACAGATTTACTATGTAAATTTTTCGTAGTTAAAGACATAAACTTATTTTGATTTGCTTTTGTCGAAAATACGACAACACCATGCAGGCACATCTTCAGGACTTTAATTGGAGGAAGAGGGTGCATATTTTTGAAGAGGAGGATAATTAAAAACCGAACAGATAAGGCAAGAGTAAATATAAGATTTATTGTAAACTATGGAGAAAAATTTAATAATCTTGAGGCATTTCCGAAGAGGAGGTGGGCTTATATGATTTCTGCTCCTCCTGTGTCTGTGTTTGATGTTAAATATTGTCTTTTATATGACATTAAGTAAAAAAAAAAAAAAACACGGACAGATATTACTATTTTGACCATAAAGTACAGACCAGAACAACCAAAGAGGAAAAGAAAATACAATAATCAAGTCATAGATAAAACGAACAGAAGTTGACAAACAGTGATATTACTAGTGCCTATTTTAAACAAAATGGCTATCTAAAAATGTTGAAAAGATATTTTTTTAGGGTGGGAGGGTCAGTCAAGAAAAAGAGCACTGGAGAGGGCTTGATGCTCTGCATTCACTTCTGAATCTTAGAAAGAACACTAGAACTTTGGAGGTCCATTTCCGCCACCGGGATGCTGCAGAAGCGGCATTTTGATAATATGGAAGAATATAGTGTCTTTTAATTTGGCTTAACCTTTCCTCAGATTCATAATCGAATATCTTCTTGCCCTCTCAAAATTTTTGGAAAATTTCAACTGAATACCCTAGACTGTTTCTGACAAGGGGCTGGGGAGGGGGCCCAGTTGCCCTCGAATTTTTTTGGTCACTTGAAAAGGGCACTAAAACTTTTAATTTCTTTGTGAGCCCTCTCTCAACATTCTTGGACCACGGGGTCGATACTATCACCCCTGAGAAAAAAACAACAAAAAAACAAATGAACACGCATCCTTGATCCTTGATCTTACTTTGGCAAAAAAAAAAGAAAGAAAATTTCACGCTTTTGCAGATAGGAAGTTGAAACTTCTACAAGACGTTTCTCTGATTCACTGACTTTGATGGTATAATTTTCATTAAAATCTTTGACTTTTAAGGGGTGTTTCTTTTCCTTCATTTTTAAATAGGACAAATTTCCTCACGCTCGTAGTCTGTGATGAGTAACACAAAGCTTAATGAAAATGATATATTTAGGGTCAGTATAATAAGCCGATTCCTGTGATATATCTATCTGTATTGCAATTCCGTTTTATAACGTTTCGGCAACTATTGAGCCGCGTCACTCCTAACTTATAGTCTGCTACCATAAACTGTTTGAAAATAACATTATGCGCATTGTAATTTCAAAAGGCCTCGGGTTGGGTGTGAAAGCTAAAGAATCGGGTGACAATAGGAATGTCTGTAGTAAAGTTGTCAGGCACAAGAAATTCAAATTCATTTTTTTGTTTTTACGATGACTTTCGATAATTGTATTTTTTTTATGTTTTGTGTCATTTATCGTTCGTATTTTCTGCTGTAATCATATGTGAAAAAAAGCGCATTGAAATATTCTCAAAAACACAGAACTATCATCAACGATTGTCAATAAAAAAATAAAAACTTCCATACCGTAATTTTACTCACACTGACTAACTGAATATAAAAACCAAACTTTCAAATGAAAGTTCAGTTTTGCTAACCAATACATACTTCAAACGTTGGTGCAATTTTTTTTTTTTACAAAAGCTTTCTTTGGTTTCGTAATACGAAGGCGGAGTCAAACATACCACAAAATTCTGCGAAAAACGTTTCTACAACGAACAACTCTACTCACATGGCCAGATCAAGCCAGTTTCTGTTTAGAGCTAAATCCCTTATAAGTCTATAGCTATCTATAAGTAGAGAGGAGGGAGAGACTCTATCTACCAACGTTCAGGTAAGTATTTTCTAGTCAAACTGAGCTTTCATTATAAAGTTCGGTTTTGGCGTTGCCTTACCTCAAACGTTGGTACATTTATTTACAAAAGCTTCGATTCCAACGGATTTGGTGGCGGGTTCCTAAATCAGCTAATATATGTTTTACATTTAAGCTCAAATATTCAAATGCATAAACTAGATAACTGTCTGAAACACAACGATATATAGAGCATCGGTTTGATCTTCTGTTTCATGAAGGTAGTCTTGTCTGGGAGTAGTCTCAGAAGACCAGTTAGCAGCACTCAGTATATCCGCAAGTGGTACTGATTTTGATAGCGCCCATTACGCCACCATAGATTTTGTGTCGTGTTCATACTCTTTTGCTGGATCATATGCCGTAGTTATGCCCTGTTATATTCAAGAAGAGATAGTTTCCGTTGATGTTATTTTTGAAAAAGGAATGAAGAACTACTTTATCCCATTTCTGATCGCCACGTTAGTCGTTCGCTAATCGCTATGCGCATGTTGATATTATTCTACTGGGAAAAAGGCTGGATCTTCGTCAATTTTCTATTTTAGTCGAATCGCTAATAGATCGACTTCTGGCAATCCAAATGTGTCTTGCCCTTAACTGAACATTTGGGGCCATAATAATCCTAAGGAGCTTTATAAATTCCTACTCTGGAGAGAAAGAATGGGTTCTACCCTCTTTGTCTACGTAATTATCTACTGCCGAGTCATCTGTCGCTACCATGACTACCTTGTTTCTTAAATCCTCCACAAAGACTTTGATTGTGTTCGTTTACAGCTCTCATCTCGAGGCAATTTATATGAACAGATATCTCTTCTGCAGACCCAGTCCCCGAAGTGTGTCGATGTAAGTTCTCCAGATAGCCACCCCAACCGTAAGTTAAGCTGTCGGTGAATATTATTTTGGAAATAATAGGGGGCTTGAGAGGAAGGCCTTAAATCGGCTAATCTTTGTTTAGCTATGGTAAAAATGGCTCTTTCATCTCTGTCGTAATTAGGATATTTGAATGTATGGTCTTCCATGAACTGTCTAACAACCAGAGCATTAGTAACTGACATTTCCTGAGATGAGTGTGTTGAAAGGAATTGCTCTTGAGCCTGCATTGATGAGTCCAATCAGCTTCATCAGTTGCCATATTGAGGTATGTGATTTTTCTAGGGCTGTCTGACCGCATATATTAA
The DNA here is from genome assembly GCA_027921565.1 of Artemia sinica. Lineage (NCBI taxonomy): Eukaryota > Metazoa > Arthropoda > Branchiopoda > Anostraca > Artemiidae > Artemia > Artemia sinica. Next base: position 26,374,962 of record CM051269.1, read on the forward strand.
GTTCTGAAACTTTTTATGAACACCCTCTATACCTCCAAGTATATCAGATACCCGAAAAATGCGATTCTTCGTATATGTTGCAATTCTGATTTCTCGCTCAGCATGAACCCAAGTCTGTCCAGGAGAATCATAATGGTCCTCACATTGTTCTGTACCACCGACTTTCGGTAGACGTGCGGAAGCCAGTCGTCGATGTACGCATGCAATAGATTGGCTTGAAGGAGGCAATAGCTGACGATGGCACCGATCCCGTGGCAGAAAACCACTGGATATGAGGCTAGCCCGAAGGGGAGCACTTTGAACTGGTAGATTTGGTTTCAAAGGTGAACCTTAAATATTTCCTCTTGTGAATGCCTATATGCCAGTAGGCGTCTTTCAAATCTATTGAAGCTGCCCAATTTGATTCATGCTATGCAGGTAATATTGTGGCCTGGTTCTCCATTTCAAGAGTGGTCAACGTCAAAGAATTCGTTTAGGCAAGATAAATTTATTACTGCCCGCCAAAACTTGTTTCAATTTTTCGGAATCAGAAAATTACGACTGTAAAATCGTGGAGACGATTGAGTTCGGACTCTCTTTATTACATTTTTTTCGAGCATTACGGGAGACTCTGGTTCCAAAATTAGTAACTGATTACTTGACATATTTGATCCGTCAATTGGATTGCATACTAGAGGAGGATGTATTTTGTGTTTTTTTTTTGTTTTTTTAAGTTCAGATGGTAGCCTTCTTTGATCACGTTGAGGACGAACTTGTCGTCAGTTATGCTTTTCCAGTTTTCTACAAAGTGAGATAAAGGATTTCCTCCAGGAAGAGGGTCTCAAGTAGGCACCACGAAAAAGTCATTGAGTATTTGACTGTTTTCTTCTTCCAGTTTTTGAGGCTGAAGTGAGGGTACTACCTTTGTTTTTGTTGTTGGTAATAGCCTTCTTTTCCTTGCTGGGAACGAAAAGACTGCTTTTCTTTATAACTTGGTTTCTTTTGGATTGGGCCACGACAGTGTCGACGGTCCCGTTCCAGTTCGTATTCTCTTTTTTACTGGCCACTTGTACTGAGCTGTTGAAGGGCTGGAAAACTGTCTACTTTCAATTTTGTATCACCTCATTCTGTGAGTTAGGCCATTAAAATTGGCAGAAAACAGGAGCTCGCTTTCCAGATATGATGATCTCACTTCATTTCTAATCCAATGATCCAAGTCAGGAATGGATTTCAAGATAGTATTTCTACTGATGAACATCAAATTTGAGTACGTTCCTGAAAGAATATTTGAATGATTTTACTGACATCTACTGATAGATTCCAGTAACTTCATCAGTTTTGGGATAATCCCAGGAGGGACGTTGCTCTGCCTTTAAAATTCTTATGACAGTACCTAACATGAGGTCACTGTATGATAGTATGCTTATAGCAACTCGTGTGGAACACTTTAAGGCCAAGAATGACTTTCTGTCAACTGATATGAACTGTCTGTCCTCTACTTGCCCAGTTGGCAACAACACAATGAAATCCGAGTTTACGCGTGGTGCCTGTGAAGTCAAAGGTGCGTCGTGACATTTATAAGCTCTCTCTCGGCCCGGGATGCCGCGAGGGTCAAAGAAAGTACAGCGTTTTGAAATGATATGTTCTTCAATATTATAAGCATATACTTTTTATTCAACTATACAATATCGATAATTAGACACTGGAACTAAATTCAGCTGCAGTCACCAGAACAACTTACTTTATGCCAGAACAGACCTATAGACCGGCGCTGAAGGCGATATAAAAACTATATAATGACGGTCTGTACGCCCAGGGCATTATGACCTTATGTGATTACAGTCTGTACGTCCAAGGTGTTATGACTTTATGTGATGACGGTCTGTACGCACAAGGCGTTATGGCCTTATGCAATGCTGGTCTGTACGCCCAAGCAGTTAACACCTTATGTAATGACGGCCTGTACACCCAAGGTGTTATGACCTTACGCAATGAGGGCCTGTACCCAAAACGTGTTGTGACCTTAATTAATGCCGGTCTTAACTTCCAAGGCGTTATGACATTATGTAATGACGACCTGTACTAAATGCAGCTGCAATCACCAGAAAAACTTACCTCATACCAGAACAGACCTTTAAACCAACGCTGAAGGCGATTAAAAACTATCTGATGACGGTCTGTTCGTCCAAGGCTTGGTGACCTTATGTAGTGGTGGCCTGTATCCCCAAGGTGCTATGACCTTATGTATTGCCAGTCTGTACGCCCAAGGTGTTATGGCCTTATGTTATAACGGCCTGTACACCCTAGGTGTTATGACCTTATGTGATGACGGTCTGTACGTCATAGGCGTTATGGCCTTATGCAATGACGGTCTGTACTCCCAAGGCTTTATGACCTTATTTAATGACGGCTTGTACAACCAAGGTGTTATAACCTTATACAATGACGGCCTGTATCCCCAACGTGTTGTGACCTTAAGTAATGCCGGTCTTTACTCCTAAGGCGTTATGACCTTATGTAATGACGGCCTGTACACCCAAGATGTTATGACCTTATTTAATGACGGCCAGTACACCCAAGGTGTTATCTTATATAATGCCGGTCTGTGCGCACAAAGCGTGCGCCCAAGGTCTTATGACCTCATGTAATGAGTATTATACCATACCATAAATACTGGGTTTACCGCACCCATATGATTAAAATCCAAATAATTACAAATAAGACACAAAAAATTCCCCTCTGTAACGTTTTGTTCCATGCTTTTAGCATACATCCAGGGTTGCCAGCTTCCAATGTCTAAAAAGGGTATAAATCAATGCAAAAGGGGGGACTTTTACTCAAAGAGTGCAATTCGAGAACAAAGAATTGCGCGCATGGCGACAGTCTATTCTGACCGCTTACATTGCCATGAAAAAATTTGGTAACCAAGTAGCAATGCTACATGTCAATTTTACGGATAAAAATACCTTTTACTCAAAGAAAAGCTATCAAAACACAAGTTTAGCTGCTATGCTTTCAGCAGTTTTTGGAATTCTGTCGAATTCTGCTACTGGCGCCTTTGGAGCTTCGTCCATACCTGCTCTTAAGTCACCCGTACGTAATTGCAAAATATCATGGAATCGATGAATATATTATCTTTAAATTTGGAAAATAAAAAAAATAAAAAATCAGGGTGACTCGCTGCTTAAACGAGCCTCTAAATAATGAATTAGATAATAAATCTCATTCTCTTTATAGCTAAAAGAAAATGCTTTGCTAGAAATTTCAATATGTTAATTTTATCTCCAATCTGCCTATATATTTTGAAATAAACTATGGCTGACTTTACTGTAGTCAAGTCAAATACCCAACCGTAGCAGCCAAAAATTGGTGAACACATTCTTAGTCACAAAAAATAATTTTTGGTTGGGATGAGGAATTTTCTGGGTACCTTCCCAGAAAGTGGATAGTTACTTATTCGGCGAATCACCTGCTTTGAGCGCATTAAATATGGATATGGGAATAATCCACTTAAACTACAAATAATTACCTTGCAACTATAAAATCATTATAAACATGCCTTCAATACGTAGAGTTTAATCAAAAGAAATTGTTTTGGATTGTGTCAACCCGTCTAACTCCGTGTACCACAAAACAGAAACTGGCTTGATCTGGCCATGTGAGTAGAGCAGGGCTGCCACCATCTCAAGAAAAAAATCCATGGCAAGCGTAAGAAAAAAATTCATGGCTTGTCCACGGCAGCCCGCCCGCAGGGTTTCCATCAGCCGAAGAATAAACTCCATGGCAAGCACTGTTGCCATAGGTACGGAAAAATTTGCCGCTTGCGTCGCCTGCAGGTACGGCTTTTCGATGAGATAGAACTTCATTTATATAGATGCAACGTGAAAGTGCACGGTTTGCATTTTTTTGCCTTGTGATAGTTCGTCGAATGCGCTGGAATATTTCAACGTATCTCGCAAACCAACAAAATGTAGAATATTCCGTCATTAGGGAGAAACCGTGAGTAAATGCAAAAACCGTAAGATTGCTTCTGTGTGAACCAAGAGTAAAGCTAGGTTCTGACCGAAAATAAGTAACCGTAAAAGAAGTAGGAAACTGCCGTAAGCGCAATGCTGGTCTCAAATCAGTCTAGACCCTCGCGTCCGTTCTCTTCCGGCTGATTTTTTCGTACGAAAAGATAGGTGATTCGGACGGAAGAAAATATTTCCATGAAGAAACGTGGAGGGTCTAACCTGATAAGATGCGCTCGAATTTTCTACTTCTGTTACGGTTATTTAATTTTGATTCTGACAGAGCGGGATTCTGATTTGCGCCCCGACTCTACTGTTTTTCAACATGGAGATAAATGGCGTTTTGTCGCTAGGTGACAGGAATCGAAAACTGTTGGGATTTCCCTCTATGGTGATAGAAGTAAGTGCGCAAGAATAAAATTCTGACGAATTTTGTGCCTTGAACAGAACAAAATCGATGCACGACATTTAGAAAATACAAAAAAAAAAAAAAAAATATATACGCATTCTACATTCTATAACCAGTATTCCAATCCCAATCAGGAATGGTTTATTCGTGAACTTCAAATAGAAATAAAGACGCAAATTTGCATAGCATAAGCACTAACACGAACCTTAAAGAAATCCATATCATAATTTGTCAAAATCCAAATTCATGTTTTATTGAAAAACCCATGTTTTTTATTGGAAAATCCATGGAAATCCATGGCGTTTCCAAAATACATGGCAGGGGTTGAAAAATCCATGTTTTCATTGATTAATCCATGGCGGTGGCAACCCTGGAAAGGAGTTGTTCGTCTAAGAAACATTTTTATCAGAACTTTGTGGTATGTTTAACTCCGCCTTCGAATTACGAAACCGAAGAAAGCTTTTGTAAATAAATTTACCAATAATTTAGGTAAGGCAACATCAAATAACAAAGTCTTTTTAAAATTAAAATACGGGAGCACGGGAAGAGTTACTATTAGTTAACCAAATTAAAAAAAATTGATAGGTTTAAACTAAAACCAAGAATAGTGAACAAAGCGAGACTAAAGTGGAAACGACCGAGAAAAACGAGTATAGCCTAAATTTTCAGCATACTATAAAGTAAAAACTTTGTTATAATAGTGTTTTGTTCAGAAGAGGGCATTGACTATCTTGTAACCATAGTTTCCATTAGAATGACTTTTGGTCCTAATTTGCTTAAAAATAACCGGCCCAGGGGGGAATTTGGTTCGTCGTAAATAATTTCTTAGACCACACTGCTTTTCCATTTACGAAAAATTAAGCAAGAAAAATGGATTTTAATTTTGTTAAAGCAGTGAATAAGTAACAACAAAATAAACACTCGATTAAAAAAAAAAAAAAAACACTCCGAATATTTCGGCCCTACGTCCGGGAGCCTTTCTCAACGAAAAAAATAGAAGAGAAAAAAAAACGTTCTTTAAAAAATAATATATATTGATTGAAAATTTTTGCAATTGAAAAAGAAACAAAGAATAAGTTACTGTTTCTAGATATTTTGATCCATATAAATAATAATGAACTAGCGTTTTCAATTTACCGTAAACCGACTAATAACAGTCGTTATTTGTCTTTCGCATCAAATCATCCGATTCAACTAAAAAGGGGTGTGGTTATTTCTTTAGTTGATTGGGTATTAAAATTAGCATCATATGAGTAATAAACTGATTTTTATTAAGGATATTCTAGTAGGTAATGGCTATCCAGAAAATATGATTTCTCAATAAATTGAAAAAAGGAAAAAAAGAGTTACTGGAACCTGAAATATTAGAAGAAGATGGGTCAAATCAAAAAACAAATTACATAACTTTGCCTTATATCCCAATATTGTCACAAAAATTAAGAAAAGAATATATACAAAATTCCATGCTCTTGTGGTAAATTGTATGTGGGAAGAACACAGCAGATTTTGGAAAGTAGGCTACAGCAACAAAAGAATGCCATAGATTGCTCTCTAAAACATCATAAAAAAATACCGGAAATGTTTGAGTCAGCTGTTGCAGAATATGAATATAATTTTCCTCATCAAAATATTTTATTTGATCAGACAAAATGGTAGATACGTCGGTAGGACTTTTACAAAGTTTCAGAGAAATTATAGAAATAAAAAAGATAATCTACGGGGGTATTAGTGTCAATAGAGATGAAGGGGAATTTAGGATCAATTAAATTTATAATAGTTTAATTAAAAAGCAGGTAAAATATTCAACCAGTACTGATTTTAATAATTGTTCTGAAACGAATGATGACCTTACGAACAAAGGTCAGAACGCTTTAAATGCTGGGAAAAGTAAACGAACTGCAGCTAGGCTTGCAACCAAAAAGAATCCATTCAATTCATAATTCATAAATTGGTTGATGAACTTGTGAGATTTAATTAAGGTTTATGGGCCGGGGGTTAGGTGACCTTTATTGTTTTGCTCAAGTATAAATATATTCTTCATTTTTTGGTATATTCACATTAATTTGTGAGGAGACGAATAGTACCGTTAAAGACATACGTCTTTGTCAGTGAATGGAGGTGTTATTTAAGATATGAGTTTAATTCCTGCTTATTTATTTATATTTCTTTTATTTCCTTTCGTTTTTTCTCTCTCTTAGTGTGTTAGTTTTGTTGTATTTCGATGTATATTATTTTTTAAAGAGCATTTTTTGTTTGTTTTTCTCTTCTTTTTCCCGTTGAGAAAGGCTCCCAGATGTGGGGCCGAAATATTCGGATCGTTTTTTTTTTTAATTAAGTGTTTATTTTGTTCTTATTTAGTCACTGCTTTAATAAAATTAAAACCCTTTTTTCTTGCTTAGTTTTTCGTTATTTGGCTTGTCCCTCTGTTCCACTCAACTTCTGCCTTACTTAGAATATACTTTAGCATAAAAAGAGCGCCAAATTTTTTTACATTTTAAATTTTAACTTAAATTATATATACTTTGAAATTAAACAAGTCAAAGACCTGTGATTTTGTTTCAAGCAAGCCAAAAATTTGGATTTACTAAGCCTTTGTTTTTCTTTCAGGGTGATTCTGGAGGACCACTAATGTTTCCACGTGGGGATTCGTATTACCAAATTGGTGTTGTCTCTTTTGGTTACCGTTGTGGTGAAAAAGATTTTCCGGGAATTTACACACGTGTTGGAAAATTTGTAGATTGGATTACTAACAATCTTGATTAAAATATTTTTCTATAATTCTCTAGAGTTGATTTTCTATAATAGTTAAAAGAAACAATGCAGTTCCGCCGTTTTAAAATGCACTGTTAAGAGCTGAATAGCTCAGCATCACTTTAAATTCTTAATAAAATTAAATAAAAAAAACAAGTTTTTTCAAGTGAAAGTAAGGAACGACGTTAAAACTTAAAACGAACAGAAATTATTCCGTATATGAAGGGGGTTGTCCCCTCCTCAACGCCTCGCTCTCTACACTAAAGTTGTTTTATTGTTTAAAAAAATAGAGTTGTGAGAAAGTCAAACTTTAGCGTAAAGAGCGAGGCGTTGAGGAGGGGACAGCCCCCTTCATATACGGAATAATTTCTGTTCGTTTTATGTTTTAACGTCGTTCCTTACTTTGAGTTGAAAAAACTTGTTTTTTTTATTTAATTTTTTAACGTTTTTGAATTAATGCAGGTTTTGACTTTGGCTCGCCGTACATGAATAATTAAAACAAAATTGGTTAAATGGCTTTCTCGAAACTTGTTTAATTTTGTTTACGAAGGTTTTTATTAGTAATAAATATACGTAACTTACGAATTAACTTACGTAACGAACTTCTATATTCATAAATTTTTAACACGTATATTAGAGGGTTCGCCCCCTAGTCAATACCTTGCTCTTTAAGCTAAAGTTCGAATTTTTTTTCCAATTTTTTAAAAATGACCCCTTAATCACAACCAGTTGATCAGCTGAAGTCAGTTGAAAAACTTATTTTTTTTATTTATTTAATTTCTGATCTTTTTCTTTAATAATGCTGGGAAATCCGGCGCCCCCTTCATAGCAATGTCCCTTCCCCCATGAAAACTTCCTTCATGGAAATATCCTCCCATATAACCTCTGACCACCACCCCCCCCACCTACCAGAAAAAATACCCCCTGAAAACGTCTGTATACTTCCCAATAACCAATACTATATGTTAACATTGAGTAAAGTTCATAACTTTCAGCCCTCCCCCCGGGGACTTCGGGGGATCAAGTCATCCTAAAAGACATTTTTATCATATTTTCGACCATGCTGAACCAAATGGCTATCAAAATTTTGATCGGGTGACTTTGGGAAAAAAATTACCGTGGGAGGGGGCCTAGTTGCCCTCCGTTTTTTCGGTCACTTAAAAAGGGCACTATAACTTTTAAATTCCGTTCCAATGAGCCCTCCCACGATATTCTAGGATCACTGGGTCGATACGATCACCCCTGGAAAAAGACAACAAAAAAAAAACAAATAAACACGCATCCGTGATCTTTCTTCTGGCAAAAAATGCAAAATTCCACATTTTTGTAGATAGATGCTTGAAAACTCTACAGTAGGGTTCTTTGATACGCTGAATATGATGGTGTAAAATCAGCCAAATTTTCTCAGGCACGTAACTTTTGATGGGTAAGATCAAACTTAATGAAACTTATATATTTGAAATCAGCATTAAAATCTGATTCTTTTGATGTATCTATTGGTATCAAAATTCCGTTTTTTAGAGTTTCGGTTACCATTGAGCCGGGTCGCTCCTTACTTACAGTTCGTTACCACGAACTGTTTGATAGTGAATATAATGCATTCTAGCTGCTTTTTTTTGATGTCACGGGAAATATTTTGAACATTTTAGAGTCTAGATGACAGTTTCATACGCAAGTGCATAGAAATGGCTCTTCCACTTCTCATATCCTAGAAAGCTTAAAGCTGATCAACAAACAGTTTGTGGTAATAAACTGTAAGTAAGGAGCGACCCGGCCCAATAGTAACCAAAACTGTAAAAAAAAAGAAATTTTGATACCAATAAATACATAAAAAGAATTTAATTCTTATGCTAAATTCAACTATATAAATTTCATCAAGTTTAGCCTTACCCATCAAAAGTTACGAGCCCGAGAAAATTTGCCTTATTTTCGAAAAAAGGGGGAAACACCCCTTAAGAGTTGTAGATTCTGAATGAAAATCAAATCTCCAGATTTAGCGTATCAAAAAACTCTACTGTAGAGGTGTCAAGCTCATATAAGCAACAACGTGGAATTTTGTATTTTTTGCCAGAAGAAAGATCACAGGTTCATGTTTGTCTGTTTGTTTTTTTACTTGGGGTCATCTTTCAATGGAGGAAAATTTCGTAGGAGAAGGAGATTTTCCATGAAGGAGGCGCTGTATTTCCCAGCACTGTTTAAAAAAGATCAGAAATTTAATAAAAAAACAAGTTTTTTCAACTGAAAGTAAGGAGCAACATTAAAACTTAAAACTAACAGAAATTATTACGTAAATGAGGGGGATCCCCATCTCGTCAATACCTCTCTTTGTACGCTAGATTTTTCTTAATACTTTAAAAAGAGCTATCTATTCTAATTAAACGGCCTTTGTGATTCAGGGGTTATTCTTAAAGAAGCTCTTTACTTCCAGTTGAAAAAAACTTGTTTATTTTATTTAATCCCTAACAAAATGAAAGCGAAATTTCCTGACTTTTACTTTAATTTGTAAAAATCTTGTAACTTTGTAAAACGAAATTGATAATAATAATTTAGATTGCACTTATTATAAAATTTAATTAAACACTAAAAATAAATACAGGGCCTCAATAAGTAGCTAACCACAACTTTACAAAATGGAATTCAACATTTGGACTATTGGACGAGCAAATGTATCTATAAGGCCCAAGTAGTTTTTGATAACTTTGAAAATATTATAGCCTAAATTGAAAAAAATAAAAAAATAAATAAAAATCAGGATAGTCCAAGACTGAAAAAAAAACATTTGCCAAACTTTGTTCAATATTCTAACAAAAAGCCATTTCGCCTCCAAATATATATGAAAGTTTGAAAGCAGTAGTCATTGATTTTTATTGATAAGAAAAATCCTGAGATTGAAACAGTAATTGAAACTAGCTAAATCCATTTATTCTGGACCAAAAATTAGAGGCATGGTTACATTGAAATCAGTCTCATGGGGAATATTGAACTAAATAAAAAAAGAAGTTTTTCAAAGAAAAATAAAGAGCTGCCTCAAACCTAAAACGAGCAGAAATAAATAAAAACAGTACCAACTTAAGACGATCAAAAATCACTATCAACAACTAACTGATATCCAAGACAAACAGAAATTGCAATGAATTGACAGGTCAAATTTAATGCAAATGATTGTTACCACAAAAAGGAATATGTTTAAATACCATAAGGCTTTTAAAGGCTAGAGTATCGTTTGCGCTTTATTTGTGAACCTTGATCTGCCTTGACACATAAATATTCGTTGTTGTGTTGTTTTTGGTATTATGACAAATAAAACCACACTGCTCAAAATAAAATTGTAATCAGTAAAACGTACATGACACTCTGGCCTTTAGAAAGCTTAGGGGAAGTCAGGCTGCCCTGTTAGTAGCAATTTCTGTTCGTTTTAAGTTTGACTGAATTATTCATTGTAATTTCTGTTCGTCTCATTTATTTTCTGCGAGTCTCATTCTATCCGTTTTAAATTTTGATTATTATTTGTGCTGATTTCTGCTTGTCAATGTTTCACTGTAGCTCTTCAGTTTTCTTTGGAAAATTTAGAATTTTCTCCTTTTTGGATTTTTTTTTCTATCAGATTAATTTAATTTATATCGGGTTAATGCCTAAAGTACCATAACGCTAACAGTGAGTTTTGAAAAATGGTCAAAGAACAAACTTAAATCACCAGAGCTTACTTGACGAAACCAGTTAATAAATTATATGTAGATATTAAGGCCACCCGCAGAAAATTTTCCTGGTGGGGGGGGGAGCAGACACCATAATAACAGTCGTGGGTAGGGAGCACGGGAATATAAATTAGGACACATTTCTTAAGAATAAATTTATTTTTAAATACATCTAGAAAAACAGAAAAAAGAGCAAGTAACTTTGCATGCAAAATAAAACACAGCTCAGCAAATTTTAAACGGCGAAGATTCTTGGAAAAGGAATCAATCCATTAATTCAACATTATATTTAACAATCATGCATCATTATGCATTTAATCTTAATCCAGTTTATCCAAAACTTAGATTTAAAAAAAAATCCGACTCAAACCGATATTACTGAGAGATTTATTGCTTCCCAAGATTGTGTCAGATAAGTAGACTTGTCTTTATACAATTTCTTAAGCCTTAGAATAGGCTACATAAGAAAAAGAGATTCTCAGATATCACCCTGCTTGAATAGACATCACGTTTTGAATTTATAGTGACCATGTAAAATATACCTCTTTCATAACAGGACACTTCTCCCCCTCGAATTGAAATCGCTTATATCTTGAGACATTTAAGAAATTACAAAATAGCCAAAGAAAAATTAAATTTAAACTCCATGACATTTCCTGATATCATCGATTCCATGACATTTTGTAATTACCTACAAGTGATGGAAGAGCAGGTATGGACGAAATTCCAAAGCTGCCAGTTGCAAAATTTGACAGACTTCCAAAAGCTGCTAACAGTTTAGTAGCATAACTTGTGTTTTGATAGCTTCTCTGATCGGTATTAATATATTACATATATATGCTTAAATACATTGAAATATTTCAAATAGATAGAAAAAGAGAAATGTTGCTATTTAAAATTGCTGAAAACCAATTTCCTAATAGCGTTTGCACACCCCCCCCCTCCCCTCCAAAGAAATTTCCTGGTGAGGCTCATGATGGCTCACCTTGCCTTTCCACCTCTGTGCTAGTAAGCATGAAAATTAATATTTTTATACTACACAGAGAAATATTTTAATTAATTCCTAAGCTCTCCACCCCTACCTATAGGAAAAGGAAATAACCGCTTTAATTTACGGATGATTCCAAGTCCAGGGGAAATTTTCACTCTTATTACTTGAACGTGCCACTTAAACGAAAAGTTTTCATCCGAAAGAATTCCCAGGAATCTCACATATCGATCTGGGGGGGGGGGGCAACTCATGGAGCCTCTTGGTGTAGGAAGCTCACTAATTGTGGGGCAGCTCACACCTGTACGGGAAAAAATAAGAAGGTACGACTTTTTTACATTTAAAGCTAGTTGATTTATGTCAAACCAATTGAGTATCTTCTCAGTCATTCTTTGAAGCTTTGGAATAAGGGATGACTCATCCGGAGCTGCAGCACCTAGAGTAGTGCCATCTGTAAATGCTACCTGTCCTTCTCGACTATCAGATGTGGACGTCGACATAGTCTGAGAGTAACATTTGTGACACAATCCACAACAAACATTCGTAATTGGGGTGTTAAGAAGTCGGTAGAGGTCGTTCACATAGATCAGGAAGAGGGTTGTCCCAATAATAGAACCTTGGAGTACTCGGTATTCAATTCTAACTTTCTTGTCTGTATCTTCCATGGCGATATATCTGTCTGTGAGGTATGAAGAGAACCAAGACAATGCTTCCCCACGCACACCATGATGAGAAAGTTGACCAATGAGGATCTTGTGTGTAAAGCTGTCAAAGGCTTTCTTTACATCAAGAAAAATGGCTGCAGGAATAAGATTAGGACCTATATATCGTCGTATAAACTGAAGAAGTTTATTACAAGCATGTTCTGTTGATTACTTTGCGTGAAACCCAAACTGATGTTGATGGAAAAAAAACTTTGCTTCAAGAAATCTCACCAGACGTTTGAGCATTGGCTTTTCAAAGATCTTAGAGAACACTGAAAAAAGAGAGATCGGCCTTTAGTTCCCAGGATCCTCACGGTCACCTCCTTTAAAGAAAGCTATCACACGCGACAATTTAAGACGTTGGGGAAATACTCCTAGCTGAACTGACCTTTTAATCAAAATCCGATAAAAAAAATAGGGGGGGGGGTGGTGGTGCAAAATAGGTTGATCCGATAAGCTTGCGTTAGGAGCAAGTTGAATTAACCTCAAACTTGGGTTAATTAAGTAAATTACACTACTTTAGACTACGCTAGGGGGAGGGGTGCCCCCTCGCTCCCCTGGATCCGCCACTGCATCCACAAAATTATATTGTGCAATCAAATAGAATCTCTGATAGTAATCTAACTGGAAAGCGATTAGGATTGCTTTACGTAAAATGAAATTGTGAAATGCCATTTAGACTTGTGTTTTTTATTCAGTTACCCTTTCACCGTTACTGAGAAAGGGTCGTCAAATTTTAGTTTTATGTTTTTATTTAAAGGTTTGGTTTTTTATATTTTTATAAGTTTTATTCTGCACTGAGGACGGTCAAGCGTCCTCAGTATCTTCGTTTCTTCCTTTCTTCGCGATTTTATGTTTTAACAATTATATATGGGACCTCAGATGGGGAAGGGGGTAGAATGTCAAAAAAGTGACCATGATACATGGACAGTCTACTATAAGATCGAAAGTTCCTGCTCAACTAGCCAACCCCCCTCCTCAATGCTTGGATATAGCCTTGGTTATAACCAAAAAATGGCTCATTTTTACAGTTTCATATATTTTGTCAATATATGCTATTCATTATCCCATATAAAAAGAGTAAGTTTTGTATATAACATGATATTTTGTCCAACCAATCAAAAAGGGGACGGGGTGAGGTTGTTACCCAAATAATAATACATATATCATCTTATAATCATATATTTAAAAAGAAACTATAAAGAAGATAGCTTCTATTATTATTTACCTGTTTTTAATATAAATTTTCCTTCCTGACGTCAGCTAGCTCCTTCCCCATATAATTTCAGTATGACTGTTGACTGAACAAGATTCAAACTCAACTGATGAAATTGAAAGTTGGTGAGGTGACTAACTGACTGTTGTCACTTGTCACTAAGCAAATGATAATCTTATGCTCATGAGAGAGAATGTTATCTGAACTTACTATGCGAGTAAGCGAAGTGGGTATTTTCTCATCCTAATAACTGAGTGAATGTGTGATAAGATTAAATTACCGCCACGTGTACTCATGTCAGTGTAATTAAAATGGAAACAGCAGGTTTCTTTCACGGAGGAAAAAAATAGATCACTCAGAAAATGTGAAACTTACTCATGATTCAAAAGTGTAACATAATTGTAACATAAATTCAAAAACGTAACAAAATCTAACGTCTTTAGGAGCGTAACGTCAAACATACCTTTTTATTGAAAACGTACCAAAAATGGTACGACCGTAACCTCGTTGGCAACCCTGAAAGTACCATAAGCTGTGTTTGCTTTTTTACTGGACATTCTAAGTTAAAATTTTTCATTCAAATTCTATTTCAATTTGTATAAGAAAATGGTACATACAATTTTAACGATATTGATATGGACTTGTAAAGGGTTTTAGAAAGAACTATTTGGCTTTTTAGTTTATTAATTAAAAAAAATTTCCACAAAATAAGTTTTTCCAAAATTTTGATTAGATGTGTTTGGGGAAATGGTGGGCGTGAGAGGGGGGTTAGTTACCCTCCAATCCCTTCCGACTATTAGAAAGGGCACTAGCCCTTAGAATTTTGAATCGAATGAGCCCTTTTTAAAGTTTCTTCGACAACACTTTTAATAAGAACGTTATATGCCCCCGGGGCATAACTTACAACCCTTGCCCTGAGGGCTGTGAGGAAGCACCCTCCTCAAAAACATAATTTCCAGATCTGTCAACTACGTTGAACAAAATGGCTGTCTCAAAATTTTGACTGGATGTGTTTGGTGAAATGGTGGGCGTGAGAGGGGGGAGGGGAGGTTAGTTGCTCTCCAATCACTTTCGACTATTAAAAAGGGCACTAGCCCTTTCAATTTCAGATCAAATGACTCCTTTTTTTAAGTTTCTACTTCAACGCTTTCTATAAAAACCTTATATGGCCCAAGGGCATAACTTACAACCCTTGTCCTGAGGACTCTGAGGTCGTGTGAGGGGGTTAGTTGCCCTCCAATCACTTTCGATAATTAAAGAAGGCACTAGCCCTTTGAATTTCCAATCGAATGAGCCCTTTTTGAAGTTTCTGTGACAACGCGTTTTATAAAAATAAAACTAAAAAAAAAACTTAAAACCTAAATAACCTTAAAAAAACATATATGTCCTCAGGGAATAGCTTACAATCCTTGACCTATGGGTGTTGGGGGAGAGGAGGGGGTTTTCATCCTCAAACATTTAATCTCCAAAACTTTCAACTACGTTCAACAAAATGTCTATCTCAAATTTGGATTTGATGTGTTTGGGTAAATGGTGGGCGTGAGAGGGGGGTTGGTTACCCTCCAATCCCTTCCGACTATTAGAAAGGGCACTAGCCCTTGGAATTTTAAATCGAATGAGCCCTTTTTAAAGTTTCTTCGACAACACTTTCAATAAAAACGTTATATGACCCCAGGGCATAACTTACAACCCTTGCCCTGAGGGCTGTGAGGAAGCACCCTCCTCAAAAACATAATTTCCAGATCTGTCAACTACGTTGAACAAAATGGCTGTCTCAAAATTTCGACTGGATGTGTTTGGAGAAATGGTGGGCGTGAGAGGGGGAGGGGAGGTTAGTTGCTCTCCAATCACTTTCGACTATTAAAAAGGGCACTAGCCCTTGCAATTTCCGATTGAATGAGCCCTTTTCAAAGTTTCTACGACAATACCTTCGATATGAAGTGCCCTGGCCTAAACCAACCAAAAAAAGAAAAAAAATAATATATTGTGCAAACATCGTTTTTTACTTAGGTATTGCTATTGCGCTGTCTATGATTTTATTATTAATGTTTTTGTAAATTTTTTTTGCTACTGTAATTTGTTACTATTAGTTTTATACTAGAAACTCCTTAACGATTGAAAATTTAGCTTCAATTGGCAGCGCATAAATTTGGGTATAATAACCCTTGAGGTAATATACGGCTAGTGTTTCAACTTGCTTTAATTGACATTTGCAGACAAATGTTTTAACATATATTTCACAGATAGTGGTGTTATCTATGTTGCCACTTATGCCGCATTTCGCGGCATTACGCCGCGATTCTGAGAGAAATGCCGCATAAAATTTTGATCATGCCGCACGCCGCGATTATGCCGCGAAATGGCTTTTTATAACGCATTTGTTCCCGTATGTAAAATTTGTCCAACTTAAAGTTTCTTATCTTTCGCAAATGTCTTTGTTGCATAAAATGGGGATTTCGAAGACGCGTCCGACTCGTTTCGCGGAAGTCGACTACGGACCTTAATTAATGACCCGTCGGCGGTCTGCAGCTTGTCCCCTGGGAGGCCAGTGTGTTCGAAGGGGGTTGAGTTATTTTTGTGGGTTTGACGAAACTTTGACGTTTGAGTTTCTCAGTTCATCTCATGACTTCATGACCTCTGTCAGCTCAGCCCAAGTGTTTTCAAGTTAGCAATAAGGACCAGACAGACTTGTCTTATTTCACAGGATTGTCTGATGGTATTGATGGTAATTATTAACTATATTTAAGTAGCCTAGGCGTCGTAAGAACCGTTATTAGCCAAAACGTGGGGGGATGTATTTATCGACGGGCTGGTCATTTTTACCGACTGTTTTATGCAGACAAAAACGACTATTATTGAGAAAAAACGACTGTGTTGACAAAAATTCGGCTGATTTTAAGAAAAACAACTATTTTCAAGAAGAAACCGACTGTTTTTAAGAAAAATCTACTGTTTCCAAGTAAAAAATTGACTGTTTTCACGAAAAATAGCGCCACTGCGCGTTGACTCGGCTACTTTTTAACGACTGGCCGACAATATTTTTTTTTGGGGGGGGGGCGCCCCGCCTCCCGCCTATTCGTTATGGCCCTGGATGTAATCAGGTCAGAAAGAGTTTATTGAGCCAAAAAGTACTGGCCTATCCTAGGGGGTGGGCGGCTTCTATGATCTGTTTTCTGTTTACCAAAATGTGTGTTTTAACTAGTTGCCAGTTCGTTACTTCATCATTTCAAAATTCGAATTCATCATATGGTATCAACGAGAAGTGTAGTTCCTACCGAAAGTTTTGAAAGCCCGATTCTCACTAGAAGAGATAATCAAAATCACGATGATGAAACAGCTAAGAAATATAATTTTTTTCGAAATTAGCAATTTCCTTGTTAGCACTTGTCGACTGTGTCCAGCCTTTCTACTCTCCGACGCGGCTGGCTGGACGCAAAATATCTGATAACTGAATGTGCCTCTGTGAAAGTGAAAAACAAGACCAAAGGTTCTATGGGATCCCAAAAATTCAATATTTAATCCAGACATTGGGTTTTGTCCTCGCTAGATCCAGTCTTCGCCAGACTCCTTGAACATTTTTACTCTTAAATATCTAGAAACAGATTAAGGCCAAATGGCTAATCCTCTGAGAAAACCATGTTTAGATTTGGATTCAGCATGTGTGTTTACCTCTATAAGTCATATCTATTTTGAAGATACCGATCGAAACGATCCTGCCTTCTGCCAATTTTCCGGTTTCACCGAAATTCCGGAGCTACTTGTCTGACGAAAAATTGAAGCTCAGAAACGAATTTAGCGTATCTCCTTACCCCTATTTCCAACATCTAGTCAACTTCAAATAAAAAATATACGTATAACAAATTATCCGGTTTCAGCCGGATTCCGAACGAAATATATGTCCGGCTAAAAAATGACTGTCAGGATCGTAATTGACGTATCCGTTTAATTCGTTGCTTGAATATGTGTGTCCAAATCAGCACGGGCCCAAGTCATAGCAACGAAGTAACGCATTTTCATTTGGTCTTTCAGCCCTTTTCGGTAAAACAATTTTACTATTCAGATTTAGAAACAAAATTTTTCATTGAGTAGATTTTGTTGTTGAGTGTGTTGTTTTTTACTCTCTCCATTTCTTTCCTTTGATTACTCCACTATCTTAAACCTATAGAGTGAGTCATAAATATTATTATTATACGACAATAGCTGCGTTTTTGCGGATTACTTAAAAACCTTTTTCCACAAAATATGTTTTTCAAAGAAAAGTAAAGAACTCCATTAAACAAAAAATGAGCAAAAATAAAATCAAATAATCTACCAAGCGTGAAACTACCACAAATCAGCATCGATAAATAAATGAAACGCAAAACGAACAGAAATTACAATAAATAACCGAGTCAAACTCAAAACGAGCAGAAATTAACATAAGTTGGGTGCAAAACCCCTATGCCTTCCCAAGGCCAGAACAAAATTGGCACTTTACTGAAAAAAATATAAATGTTTTTACTTTTATAAATTTAGTAAATCAAATAATATTAACATTTTGATTACTGAATATCAGTACATGTATATTAAACTGACAATGCACATTCATTTGTATTTTTTTTAAATTAATTAAAAACTAAAAAAGTTTTTTTTTAATTAATTTCTGTTCGTTTTATATTGACATAGTCTTTTCAGGGAAAAAGAAAATAACATTTTAAATATTTTCGTTTTTTAAGACTTTATAGTTCGGCCTTCTATTTGTGTGCTGGAGAAAAATTTTCATCAATTTTTAACAACATACACCCTTTTAAAAATCTGGACACTAATAGTAGTGTTTAATTTAGTTTCATACCTCCTCTGGTCTAAAATTGAAAACTTGATACCATTCGCAAAAAAATCTGTTTACTTTCTTTGATAGCATGGATACACTTACGCTATTTTGGTTTGGTTAAATTTTAAGAGCAGAAGTAGCCCCGAAAGTTTGAACATGATACCCTCAGTCGTTCTTGGGATACTGCTGAGATGCTTTATTTGGAATTAGCAATATCACAGTGCATTTTGATTTAATCTTAAGGCAAAATTTAGTTTTTAAACATAATGGGCAAATGGGAGGGTGGGCTTAGGAGGGTCGGAGTGGAAGAGGGATTAGTTGCCCTCCAATCACTTTTGACTATTAAAAAGGGCATCAGCCCTTTCTATTTTCAATCCAATGAGCCCCTTTCGAAGTTCCCACGACAACTCCTTCGATACGAAGTGCCCTGGTCTAAACAACAACAACAACAAAAAATATTACTAATCACTTTCGACTAATAAAAAGGGTACTAGCCCTTTGAATATATAATCGAATGAGCCCCTTTTCAAGTTTCTAAGACAAAGATTTCAATAAAATCCTTATATGCCCCCAGGGCATAACTTATAACCCTTGCCCTGAGGGTTGTGGGGGAGTGTCCTCCTCAAAAACATATTTTCTATCTGGAAATCAACTACGCTGAACAAAATGGCTGTCTCAAAATTTTATTGGATGTGTTTGGGAGAATCATGGACGTGGAGGGGGGGCTAGTTGCCCTCCAATCAGTTTCGACTATTAAAACGGGCACTAGCCCTTTGAATCTCCAATCGAATGAGCTTTTTTTGAAGTTTCTACGACAAAGCCTTCTATAAAAGCCTTATATGCCCCCAGGGCATAACTTAAAACCCTTGCCCTGAGGGTTTTGGGGGAGTGTCCTCCTCAAAAACATATTTTCTATATGAAAACCAACTACGCTGAAAACAAAATGGCTATCTCAAAATTTTATTGGATGTGTTTGGGGGAATGATGGGCGTGGGGAGGGGGGGGCTAGTTGTCCTCCAATCAGTTTCGACTATTAAAAAGGGCACTAGCCCTTTGAATCTCCAATCGAATGAGCTTTTTTTGAAGTTTCTACGACAACACCTTCTATAAAAACCTTATATGCCCCCAGGGCATAACTTAAAAACCTTGCCCTGAGGGCTGTGGGGAGTATCCTCCTCAAAAACATATTTTCTATCTGGAAATCAACTACACTGAACAAAATGGCTATCTCAATATTTTGATTGGATGTGTTTGGGGGAATGATGGGCGTGGGAGGGGGGGCTAGTTGCCCTCCAATCACTTTCGACTATTGAAAAGGGAACTAGACTTTTGAATTTCCAATCGAATGAGCCTTTTTTGAAGTTTCTAAGACAAGGCCTTCTATAAAAAACCTTATATGCCCCCAGGGCATAGTCATCTCATTTTCATCAAATTTTGTCAAATTGGTGAGAAACAAGTCCAGCACTTAGATATGTAATTGGATATCAGTTTTTCTTTTGGGATGACTTTTGAAAAGTGCAATTTCGGCAATATAATAGTCGTTTTTGCAGTGGACCGTATATCAGATATCACGGTAACTGCAAAACGACTAACTGCAGATGCGCAGTTACCGTGGTAACAGGGGTATCAGCAAAAACGCAACATTTGTGTGTTTACGTCATATCTACTGTGATTCGACGTCATATCTGCTTTGAAAAAACTGATCAAAACTTCCTGCCTTACTTCTGCCAAATTTCCGACTTCAGCTGGATTCCCGGCGAAGGATTTATCCGGAAAGAACGAAGGGTTCCCAGCAGGCTGGCGCTGGGAGAAATGCAGGTTCGTTTCATTCACCAGCAAGTCAATCCATGAAAGAAAGGACATAATAGCTAAATATTTCTCTTGTGTGTAGACCAAACGTGTTACAACATAATGGCAGAAGTGATAGATATCAATCAGGAATATGAGGACGGTGATAAAGACTCGGACGATAGTAAACCCTCCAAAAAAAAAACCGAGGATCACAAAGAAAAGGGCAGACGAAAGATACAAGACTGAGTGGGAAAGAGAATCTGACTTTAATGAATGGTTACGAAAAGCAAAGGTGCAGACCGGTTAAAACAGTGGATATTTAGCTCACTGTCTTTACTGCAAAAAGGATTTCGTTTGTAAAAAAGGGAAACACGACGCAAAAAGGCACAAACAGACCAAAGCTCACGAAGAAAATAAAAAAGCGTGGATAACTTCGTCTTCTAAGACCATGCCATTGAGTCTTCGTTTTTTTGGTGATTCAAACATCGAAAGAGCGGCCACTGTTGAGGCGAAGCTGGTGACATATCTCGTTGAGCACGATCTACCCTATTCGCTTTCTGAAGACTTGCTGAAACTTGTGAAAAGTATGCCAGCCCCAGATCTTCTAAGCCAGGCCACTCTTGGTAGAACTAAAGCAACTAATATTGCTCGACAAGCGTTGGCCCCTCATTTTCATGTAAAGCTTCTTGAAAACCTGAAAACGAATCTTTTCTCCGTAGTAATTGACGAGACCACAGATTCCTCTGTAGCCAAACAACTTGCTGTTTGTGTCAGCTTTAGTGACGAAGCAATGAATGTGCAGGTAGATTTGCTCGCTCTAAAAGGTAGAGTGCAGGTAGATACTATCTCAAAAAGTGGCTGTGAGGATGACAACACTGTCATCCTCAAAGACCTAATTTCGGCAACTTTCAAGTACGTTGAATAAAATGGCTATCTCAAAATTTTGATTGGATGTGAGGTTAGCTGCCCACCAATCACTTTCAACTATTAAAAAGGGCACTAACCTTTTCAATTTCCAATCGAATAAGCCCTTTTCGAATTTTCTACGAAAGCGCTTTCTATAACACCTTATATGCCCCCAGGGCATAACTTACAACCCCTGCCCTGAGGGGCTTGGGGGGTTTGTCATCCTCAAAGACATAATTTCCACAGAAAGAAGTTGAACAAAATGCCTTTCTCAAAATTTTGATTGGATGTGCTTGGGGTAATGGTGGGTGTGAGAGGGGGGTTAGTTGCTCTCCAATCACTCTCGACTATTATAAAGGGGACTATCCCTTTCAATTTCCGATCAAATAAGTTTTTTTGAAGTTCCTATGACAATACTTTCTATAAAAACCTTATATGCCCCGGGGCATAGCTTATGACCCTTGCCCTGAGGGCTGTGGGGGGAGTGTCCTCTTCAAAAATATAATTTCTTTCTGGAAATCAACTACTTCGAACAAAATGGCTATCTTAAAATGTTAGGTATTTTAGATGTTTAAAATGGTAGACGTGGAAGGGGTGTTAGTTGCCTTCCAATCACTTTCAAATATTAAAAAGAGCACAAGCCACTCCAATTTCCAATTGAATGAGCCCTTTTCCAAGTTTCTACGGCAACTCCCTCGATACAAAGTGCCCTGGTCTAAAACCAAAAAAAAAAAATACATTGCGCCAACATCGTTCTTTACTTAGGCAGCGCTGTTGCGCTGCCTATGATCAAAAAAGATTGAAGGGCAACTTGCACACCCTTTTTTTCCCAAAGTTACCTGATAAAAATTTCGAGATAGCCATTTTGCTCAGTATAGTTAAAAGATCGAATAACTATGTCTTTAGTGGGTAAAAAGACTCACCCACAGTCTGTGGAGGGTCGAGCTATGAAATTTGCCTATTTTTTATGAATAGTATTCGTTATTGGGAATTATACAGAAATTGTTTTTTTTTTTTTTTTTTTTTTTTTTGGGGGGGGGGGGGGTTGTGCTTGGTGTTGATTTCAATAGGGAGAAGCTTTCTTGGGGAAAACTTTGGGGGGGGGGGGGGGTAAAATTTTCAGGGGAAATTTTACACTGGGGATTTGACAAAATTCCTATGCGAAGTTCTTTTTAACTGTCTTACATTCTCTTTTCCAACTCCATTTTTCGTGTGGAGATGTTCCACGGGAGTTATCCAGGGGCTATTTTCCGCGTGTTTTGATTTTCGGGGACAAATTTCCACGGAAGGTGGCATTTTTGGAGTAAGTAAGAAATTGCTTAGAGATTAAAGTTTGTTTTGAAATGAAAGCATGCTAAGGATAATTTTTCAGACTGAATCGTCCGCAAGAAATTTTACAGAGAAGGGGGATTCTCAGCAAGGATGGAACTGTCTGGAGAGAATTTGACGGAGGGGGGTGGTGCAATTTACGTCAGATTCAATTTCCACGGAGGGGTCTCCCGTAAGGGAGGGGGTATATTTCATGAAAGATGAGCCGGATTTACTGGCATTATTTGAAAAACGATCAGAAATCTAAAAAAAACTATTTTTTTTTTTAAATTGAAAGTAAGGAGAGAAACATTAAAACTCAAAATGATCAGACATTATTCCATATGTGAAGGGTTGCCCCCTCCTCATTGCATTGCTCCTTACGCTAAAGCTGTTAGCCCTTACAAAAAAGCTTCCTGTTCTAATTAAACTGTATTTTAGTAGGCGTTCTTAAAAAATTGGGATAAACAGTAGAACTTTAGCGTAAAGAGTAAGGTATTGAGGAGGGGCAATCCTTCATTTACTGAATAATAGCTGTTTGTCTTGAGCTTTAATTTTTCTCCTTATTATCAGTTTAAAAAAAAACTTGTTTTTTATTTATCTAGTTATAACCGATACGATAGTTCTTCCTAAAATGGCCCATAAGTTGACATAGTATTATGTTATAACATGGTATTATGATAATATCAAGACCCATATATATATATATATATCATTCTAAATAAAAGACTAGCAGGATCAATACTAGCTAAATATTTCTCTTGTTTATAGATCAAACGTGTTACAACATAATGGCAGAAGTGATAGATATCGATCAAGAATATGAGTTTTTGATCGATCTTCAAACTAGAAAATTATTCTGTCGAAAGCAGAGGGGTAACGGAGGGTAGCCCCTTAACAAATAGTGTAATGTCTGGGTGCCCAACCATCATTCATTTTATTTTGTATTATATATTTATGAACTAAATACTAGAGTTTGATTTATTGCTTTCTACTTGCTGATTTTATTGTAAACAGAAATCCGAGTGCTGTATGGACAATTGAATATACTTACTCACAATTAATGTCATGTGGTTTTTTGCTTTTACCTTATATGTTTCACTACATAATTTGATAGTAAATTTTAGCGGGAGAGGCGATAGTTCTTCCTAAAATGGCCCATAAGTTGACATAGTATTATGTTATAACATGGTATTATGATAATATCAAGACCCATATATATATATATATATCATTCTAAATAAAAGACTAGCAGGATCAATACTAGCTAAATATTTCTCTTGTTTATAGACCAAACGTGTTACAACATAATGGCAGAAGTGATAGATATCGAACAAGAATATGAGGACAGTGATAAAGACTCCTGTCGAGTGGCAACACTGGGTGTTATGTCAAAAGACTGGTTTCAGTCAAATATTTTGAACCATTGGAAAGAAACGCAATAAATACTTGACCTAGCTAATGCGCAAAAGCATTTTGTGAATCTTGGCAAAGAAGCACAAAAACAAAGTACATAATTTGGCTGCTGTGCAGGAGCAGAGGAAAAAATTGAAGGAAATATATTAGAAGCTTGGAAGATCAAGGCCTCCAAAACATTTAGTCGACTTGAATGAAAAACATTGTAAAGAAGAAACTATTTTGGAAACATTAAAATTGAACGTTATTACTACCGGTTGCTATTTAGAATAACACATTTAGAAGAATAATTTTCGTCGGATGATTTATTTTTTGTTTTTTTTTTCTGAAGGAATATGTATTTTTATTAATCAAACAAATAAAAGTATAATTCAGTTTATCTTGTCTAGTAAATCTTTTAAGGACTTCATTTAATAGCTCGTATATTTGTGTTCTTTAAGGGGCTTAGACCTGAATTCTCATGCTTTTCTTGAGAAATTGTTCAGATGAACTTGAACATGCGAAGAGAAGAGGAGGGCACACACACAATTTGTGTTCTGATTTTGTAACATACTTTTCTCTTTGCTTTAATTCGGTTCACCTGACCTCGAGAAGTCCAAACTAAAATGCACTGACATTGAAGAAGCTTATATATGAAGAAGCTTATGATTCTCAGCCCTTCTATCTTTGTACTAGTCCCAAGTTAAAAGGAAGTTTGAAAATGTGTGATAAATCTTCAAACTAGAAAATTATACTGTCGAAAGCAAAGGGGTAGCGGAGGGTAGCCCCTTAACAAATAGTGTAATGTCTGGGTGCCCAACCATCATTCATTTTATTTTGTATTATATATTTATGTACTAAATACTAGAGTTTGATTTATTGCTTTCTACTTGCTGATATTATTGTAAACAGAAATCCGAGTCCTGTATGGACAATTGAATATACTTACTCACAATTAATGTCATGTGGTTTTTTGCTTTTACCTTATATGTTTCACTACATAATCTGATAGTAAATTTTAGCGGGAGAGGCGATAGTTCTTCCTAAAATGGCCCATAAGTTGACATAGTATTATGTTATAACATGGTATTATGATAATATCAAGACCCATATATATATTATTGTAAATCAAAGACTAGCAGGATCAATACTAGCTAAATATTTTTCTTGTTTATAGACCAAACGTGTTACAACATAATGGCAGAAGTGATAGATATCGATCAAAAATATGAGGACGGTGATAAAGACTCGGACAATAGTGAACCCTCCAATAAAAAACCGAGGATCACAAAGAAAAGGACAGACCAAAGATACAAAACTGAGTGGGAAAGAGAACCTGACTTTAATGAATGGTTACGAAAAGGAAAGGTGCTGACTGGTCATAAACAGTGGATATTTAGCTCACTGTCTTTACTGCAAAAAGGATTTCGTTTGTAAAAAAGGGAAACACGACGCAAAAAGGCACAAACAGACCACAGCTCACGAAGAAAATAAAAAAGCGTGGATAACTTCGTCTTCTAAGACCATGCCATTGAGTCTTCATTTTTCTGGTGATTCAAAAATCGAAAGAGTGGCTACTGTTGAAGCGAAGCTAGTGACATTTCTCGTTGAGTGCGATCTACCCTATTCGCTTTCTGAAGACTTGCTGAAATATGCCAGGCCCAGATCTTCTAAGCCAGGCCACTCTTGGTAGAACTAAAGCGACTAATATTGCTCGCCAAGTGTTGGCCCCTCATTTTCATGAAAATCTTCTTGAAAACCTCAAAACGAATCTTTTCTCTGTAGTAATTGACGAGACAACAGATTCCTCTGTAGCCAAACAACTTGCTGTTTGTGTCAGCTCTTGTGACGAAGCAATGAATGGGCAGGTAGATTTGCTCGCTCTTGTCGAATGCAGCGACGGATCAGCGTCTGGTCTATTCAACCAGCTAGTGAAGGTGATGGATGATGTCAAGAAGGCGGGTGTTCCTCTACAAAACTGGATCGGATTCTGCTCTGACACAACGAATGCTATGATGGGGATAAACCAGTCAGTCAAAACACTTGTTAAAGGGAAATATCCCTGGGTTACAGTTGTGAAATGTAGCTGCCATCTGTGTGCCCTAGTTGCAAGTCATGCTTGCAAAAAACTGTCCAAGAGCCTCGAAGATCTATGTCGGACTGTGTGCAATCACTTCAGGCACATTGCAAAACGCCAAGATGCATATAGGAAGGAATTTCAAGTCTTTACTCAAGTAGAACAGCACAGATTCCTCGCTTTGGCTCCAACACGCTGGTTGTCGTTTCAAAACTATGCACGCTGTATTCTCGAACAGTGGGATACTCTTACGTTGTACTGGGACTCGTTGGTACTTGATGATTCCTCGCATGCTAATGATCATGTAAAAATGACACTAAACAACCCATACTCGAGGGTTATGATGTATTTTTCGAGTACGTGTTGGGAGAGCTGAATGAGTTCAACAACGTCTTCCAGTCTGAAAAACCCTTATTTCACCTCATGAAAACCCAGGTGGAAAAACTTCTTCGGACATTAGCCATGAACTTTATAAGGCCTTCATATGTTAGAACCGTCAACCCTTTTGACATCAATCCGCATGACGAAGTGAACTATCTTTCCGAAGAAAATGTCTATATCGGCTACAAAGGGTACGATTTCCTTGTGGGGCTCGAAACGAGAGAAGTTACCAGTGGTCGTTTTGTAGCAAAAAGTCTCCGAATTCGTCGCTCCGCGAGGGATTTCTACGTCGAAGCTTTTCAACAAATTCTTGACCGTTTTCCATTCTCTGAAAAGATCTACGACCTGGTACACTTGCTTACCCCAAGCTCTAGTTATGAGCTGAAAGTTCCCAGTCTTCGTCAGTTCTTCGACTACTACGATTCTGCGCTTTGGAATAAAGCAAAGCTAGAGCAGGAATGGCGGTCTATACCGAGTGTAGCTCTACCTAGTACTGTCGATCTCCCTGACGTAGATGACATGGACATTGTCGTTTACTGGCGCCACATATTGCAAGCGAAGTCACCAAATAGTAGTCGGATGTTCCCAAATGTCGGGAAAATGGTTCAGTACTTTTTCTCACTCCCTTTCTCAAACGTTATTGCCGAGCGTCTCTTCAGTTTGGTCAAGGAAGTGAAAACTGATAAGCGAAACCGACTGAGTGCAGTGACTCTTTCGGCAACACTGAAAACCAAGTGTGGCCTTAAGCGCAATTCTAAAAGAGGGCTTGACTCGGGCAAGTCAGTGCTAGAGCTAGAGCCCGGACTGGTCAAGCGTGTACTCAAAGTGAAGGCTAGTGCCTCTTCTCGTGACTGTAACGTTTTGAACCAAAGCATTGTGTATGGTCTGGCCAAAGAAATTGTTTGTGACACACGTGAACAGTTCGATTCGGATTAATCTTGTCTGTTTGTCTTGTATTATTTATCTGAATGTTCCTTCTTGAAGCTTTTGATATTGATTTTCATTAAACATTAATCGAAAAAGGTTGAGATACGAGAATCTAGTTACCCATCAATTATATTCTATTCCATTCTATTGGATAGGCTTGAAGGCCCAAGGGAAAATCGCTTTTAATTTCTTCACTATTCACTTCACATTTATACAGTTTTCCCAGCGTGGACTTTCCCAGCTGTGGTACCTCTGCACTTTTACTTCTGTTGCGTGCTTGACGAAAACGATGAACGACAAATGTGTGTTCACGGACTGAGCTGACCATGCTTACCTTTGACCGCTTAAAAGAAGGATAGACAGCACGTGTTTTCTGAAATTTATGACAGATCTTCACAACACTTCACTTGACACTGAATCAACATTTATATTAAAGCGAGATATACAGCGAGATATTAAAGCGAGATAATTTCCTATTATAGGAAATTATGAAAAAAAAAATTTAAGAAACTCTCTATTAACATTCACCGGCCCGCCGCAGCGGGCCCCCGCTTCCCGGCCGCGGTGCGACCACTGCGGCAGCCGGGGGCCCGCTGCGGTGGGCCGGGAAGTTCCGTGGGACCAGGGGGCCCGCTGCGGCGGGCCGGGAAGCGCCACGGGAAGCGCCGCGGGCCGGGAAGAGGGGGCCCGCTGCGGCGGGCCAGTGAAAGTTAATAGAGAGTTTCTTAAATTTTTTTTCATAATTTCCTATACTAAAATTTCTGTATTGTGTATCCAAGAGATGAATTCAAGAAAGAGTTTGTTACTTACTAACTTACTTACCTACTTCCTACTTACTTACAATTTTTCATAATGACATAATGACATATCCAACAACGGATGTTGATAAAGAATTTATTCATTCTGATACCTAGATTTTATCAATGTTACCTCATGTGTCTGACAATAGATGTATGCAAATTCCTTTTCTCACATCTCCGATGTTTTAATAGACATTCTAAACTTTTGATATGCTAGCTTACTCTAATAATAATGAACACATAACAATGTAATGCATAATATATTTTTAATGAAATAATGCTATGTAGAATATTAATACAAAATTATATTATGACACATAGTCATACACACGTTCACTCTTAAACACCCAGAAACGATTGTCCCATGATATAGAGTAGTTTTTACCATGTCTTTTGCATTTATCACGATCAGGTATGTCCTTAGGTATCCAGTGCGCGAAGAACCTGACCTGGTCTTCAGGACGGTGATAAACCCCTTCAAATTTAGAACACTTAAATTCTTCTAGATTGAAAAGTGGAATCCTAGGGTCACACTTTTGAATTAAAACTTTATCTGTATGTACATTACCCTTTACATAGAGTGCTTCAACCCCGAAAAAGTTGTAAATTTCACTGACTTCCTCCTGGACATTTCTCAGTTTCTGGCCACTATTATTAAGTGGTGTAATCACTCTATCGTAGAATCCCAGTCTGTTTATACGATGTAATGTAGTACTCCACAAGCTTTTATCATACTCAAACATGTTATAGTTCACTATCCAATGATAACAGTCAATTTCTTCGAGTTCCATTGACAATAATAAAAATGCACATTCAAATATAACACCGCAAGATGATTTTTTCAAACCGATAAATTCTGTGTCATAGAGTCCTATCATCTTGGAAGCTATTAATGTAGTTGTTAAGAAGAGAAATACATCATCAAACTTTTATACCTTCGCTCAAGGTTGAATGGAGTTATGGCTAGGGGGATGACTCATAAAACCATCTGAATTCATTGCGGGGAGGAGTCATAAAACCCTTAGAATTCATTGCGGGAAGGAGTCATAGAACTCTCAGTATCTATTGCATGCAAATGAAGTCTGGAAATTACAATTATTTTTTTTATAATTTCTGTATTGTGTATCCACGAGGTGAATTCAAGAAAGATATTTTTCATTTTCAGATACGTACAACAAAAAATTAAAAAATAAATAAAGTTGAATTATTTGAAAGTTTAAAAAAAAAGTTTGTTTTATGAAAAAAAATATTGAATTAGAACCATCAGTCCTCATCATTATGAGTATCCAAAACTGGACTTAAGTTTCACATTTGAACTAGAGAATTGTATTTTTCATAATTTTCTTACAAGAAACTAGAGTTTACGGTCAAAAACCCTTATTAGCTCAGATTTTACGGAAATAGTTTTATTTTTCGATCCTAAAATAGACTTAAGTTTCACATATGAACCAGAGAATTGTTTTTTCCATAATTTTCTTACAAAAAACTAGAGTTTAAGGTCAAAAACCCTTAATAGCTCAGATTTGCTGAAATAGTGTGTCTGACAATAGATGTACACAAATTCCTTTTCTTACATCTCCGATGTTTTAATGGACATTCTAAACGCTTTATATGCTAGCTTACTCTAAAAATTAATGAACACATAACAATGTAATATTTTTAATGAAATAATGATATGTAGAATATTAATACAAAAATATATTATGATACATTATTAATATCAGTGATTAACTTTGGACATTTTGAATCTGTTCCATAAAATAGTCCACCATATTCTCCCTTTTTATATTGTAGTTATTGTCTTCTCTTAGTTCGTAATCAGTAGAATAATCATTATTCCATTTTGAATCATACACAATTTTTACTGGTGTCTCATGAAAAGGCTCAATATGCTTTTCGTCTTTGGTTTTATTTGATTCATTGACTGTTTGATCAATGCCAGTAACGTTTGCTGGTGCTTTGTTTTTCATCGTTTCATCTTTATATTCCGTAGTGATATTTTCCAACAATGCCATTTTTATTTTTCTGGCAATTTCACTGTCTATTAACACATTATTTTTACACAGGTAACAGTTTCGGCACGTAAACAAGATATGGTTTACAATATTAGTAGCAGAGTAGGCCTTTCTTTTATTAGCCTTCCGTTGAATGCTAATACCTGAAATCTGATGATTGGATGCATCCGTAGGTAATGTGTTACCTGCAGCAGTAGCAAGGAGTTGTCCTCTATCATCAACAATTACTTTTATGTTAGCATTCTCTTTGAGTGCAATCATCTCTGGAGATCTCAATCTCGCATAACCACCATCATAAGAGTTGAATTTTTTCGATATTCCAAAGAAATTTAATTCCTTACTGTCATGACAATGCATGCATACATTTCCAATAGTGCTACCACTTGCACTTGTTTCATAGTTTAAATACTTCTCCTTGTTGGCATTCAATGCTACAATAACCTTGCTATGTGAACACACTCTATTAAAATGTTCTATCTTCACTTTTTTTTAAAGATATGACTTATGTGTTTATCGTTCCACTGCGTAAAAAATACTGATTTAATACATGCAGTAGACTAGGTAGTGTCGATAACCGGTCATAGAATACCAGTGGGAAAGCCACATCGTTTCTCTGACCCAATCATAGAGCATAATTGTTAGAACCGTAAGCATATTTTGAAATTTTAAGATATGTACAAAAAGAAAAAATAAATAAAGTTGAAAAATTTCAAAGTTTAAAAAAAAGTTTGTTTTTATAAAAAAAAATATTGAATTATTAGTTCAGATTTTACGGATATAGTTTTATTTTTCAATCCAAAAATAGACTTAAGTGTCACACCTGTACCAGAGAATTGAATTTTCCATAATTTTCTTACAAAAAAAACTAGAGTTTACGGTCAAAACCCTTATTAGCTCAGATTTTACAGAAATAGTTTATTTTTATAGGTTTCAGACAACACACACCTATGAGAGACTAATACCCATCTCCCCCAAAACACTTTTCAGCCATTTCTTGTTAAAATTTTTTATTTCAAGTCATTCACACGGGTTTTTCCACATTTGAGCCAGAGAATGGACCTAAGTTTCACATTTGAACGATAGAATTGTATTTTCCATAATTTTCTTATAGGAAACTAGAGTTTATGGTCAAAAACCCTTATTAGCTCAGATTCTACAGAAATAGTTTATTTTTTCGATCCATATCTGGACTTAAGTTTCACCTATGGACCAACGAATTGTATTTTCCATAATTTTCTTACAAAAAACTAGAGTTTACAGTCAAAAACCCTTATTAGCTTAGATTTTTCGCTAGCAACTCGCCCTCCACTATAACTTCGCTAATACATCCTTCTGCCAATCAACCCACAGCCCAAAGAGACACCCACAGTCCAAAGAGACACAAACAGCCGAAAGAGACATACACAGTCCAAAAAGACTCAAACATGCCAAAGAGACACACATAGCCCAAAGAGACACATACAGACCAAAAAGACTCAAACACCCCAAAAAGACACACAGTCCAAAGAGACAACCACAGCCTAAAGAGACACATACATCAAAAAGAGACAGCCACAGCCCAAAGAGACACATACAGCTCAAAGAGACGCACACGGCCCAAAGAGATGCACACATCCAACAGAGACACACAAAGCCCAAAACGACCCAAACAGACCAAAAAGATTCAAACTGCCCAAAGAGACACACAGCCTAAAGAGACACACACAGCCCAAAGATACACACACAGGCTAAAGAGACACACACACCCCGAAGAGACACACAAAGCCCAAAGAGACACACACAGCCCAAAGAGACAAAAAACGCCCATACAGACACATACTGACCAAAAAGATTCAAACAGCCCAAAGTGACACACACGGCCCTAAGAGACACAAACAGCCAAAAGAAACACACACATACCAAAATGACTCAAACAGCCCAAAGAGACACACATAGCCCAAAGAAACACAAACAGCCAAAAGAAACACAAACAGGCCCAAAGAGACACAAACAGCCCAAAGAGACAAACATAGACCAAAAAGACTCAAACAGCCCAAAAAGACACAAACATACCAAAAAGACTCAAACAGCCCTTGCGGGCCACGGTTGAAGTTGTTTTCATGTAAAAATACTCTTCCCCTCTTCCATGGAATATTCCCCCCTCAAGACAATACCATTCCTGTCGACTTTTGGAGGGTGTTTCTCCATTTTTCGATAATCAGGCAATTTTCTCAAGTTCATAGCTTTTAACTGGCAACACTAAAGTTAATGAATCCTAAATCTTTGGAAACAGCCTCTATTTCTGCCCGTTTAAGTTTTGATGTTGCTCCTTACTTTCAGTTGAAGAAACTTTTTTATAATTCAATTTCTGATCGTGGGGGGCGGGCCACGGTTGAAGTTGTTTTCACGTAAAAATACCCTTCCCCTTTTCCATGGAAAATCCCCCCTCCCTCAAGACAATTCCATTCCTGTCGACTTTTGGAGGGTGTTTCCCCATTTTTCGATAATCAGGCAATTTTCTCAAGCTCATAGCTTTTGACTGGCAACACTAAAGTTAATGAATCCTAAATCTTTGGAAACAGCCTCTATTTCTGCCCGTTTAAGTTTTGATGTTGCTCCTTACTTTCAGTTGAAGAAACTTTTTTATAATTCGATTTCTAATTGCAGGGAACGGGCCACGGTTGAAGTTGTTTTCACGTAAAAATACCCTTCCCCTTTTCCATGGAAAATTCCCCCCAAGACAATTCCATTCCTGTGTATGTTAAACCATTATGAAAATTTAATTGTAAGGTATGAGTATTTTATAGAAAATCTCAAGGACGAATAAAAAATCTGTAGAGGTAGAGCTAGGTCAACTTGTAGTGTCATTCTATCATCATTAACCATTTTCATAGATTTATGTTGTCTCAAATTTATAACAAATTGCCTGAGTTAACAAGCCCTCGTTAAACTCTATTTTAAATTGACAACACTGTTCAAACACCACTTGTGTATTATACGGTATACTTCGAAGTATTCGCAAATGCTAAACTCTTTTTTTCCACCTTAATAGGATCAAATTCACAAATCCTATCTACCGAGACATTCATATCAAACTATTGTTGGCTAAAGGCAATTGTCCAAAACAAATCAGAAACCGCTCTTGATAGCACAGACTTCAAAGAAATGGAACTGTGGATAACACATGGGTGATAGACAGCTTTCCCTAAAAAAACCATTCCTAAATACGCAATTTGACAATCTCTAGTTTTCGATTTAACATGTGTGCCCACTCTATAGCTAAAGATCGCTTTTTAAAATGTCTACTCTTGTGCAATTCTTATCAACAAAAACCTTGCCAAGCTTTTTAGAATGTTCACGTGTAAGTGCAGTGTCACACGCGTGGGTTTTCTTAGGAAATTCAATGTATTTTTTCATGTATTTTTGAAAGTGCGTACACCCTTACTACTCTTGTTTCTAAAGTAACGAAGAAACTAACAAAGAAACTGGTTTGTTATCGAGTTTTACACTATGTAAACTTGAGTGAGTGGCGTATAATACACAACTACCGGAATTTTTTCATTGATAGAGCCGGATTTCCTGGTATTATTTAAAAAGGATCAGATATTAAATTAAAAAAATAAGTTTTTTCAACTGAAAGTAAGGAGCAACATCAAAGCTTAAAACGAACAGAAATTATTACGCATACAAAAGGAGTTGCCCCTTCCACAATACCTTGCTCTTTACGCTAAAGGTGTGGATTTTTGTCCTAATTCTTTAAGAACAATTCCTGAAACACAATGGCCGTTTCATTAGAACAAGAAACTTTATTTTAAAATTCTATACAAAAACAACTTTTAGCTTAAAGAGCGAGGTTTTGAGGAGGAGGCAACCCCTTTCAAATACGTAATAATTTCTATTCGTCTTAAGATTTGACGTTGTTTCTTACTTTCAGATGAAAAACTTGCTTTTTTAATTTAATTTCTGATTGTTTTAAAAAATACCGGGAAATCCGACTCTCTCTCCATGAAAAATTCCGGTACTTTTGTGTTCGGTACAATTATTCTGCATATGTATGTATGTATGTATTTCCAAAAAAAGCCATCGGGCCATAGGAAAAAAAAAACAGAACATAAATATAGAAAAAAAAACCAAAAAACAACAAATAAAAAAAACACAAATAAATTAAAAAGAAAAAATGTACTTATGTATAAATCTTCACAAAAACATTTATACAGAGATACATCTTTCACGATGTATCAGCCTTTCATCAACATACTTAGCCAAATTCCTTAATGTCATATTAACTAGTGATCCTACAATCCCTTCCACCCACGTTCTATTTGCCATCACTAACGAAAAACACTCATTTCTCATATCCGCCAATTCCTTACAATTCCCCAAAAAATAATAAATATCCTCATGATCTTCCCCACACATCGGACAAAGGGCTGGGTTAACACTATGACCCCTAAATTTCCTTTCCCTTTCCACAATATTTATCAAACCTCCCCTTAAATTATTAATCCATTTTATTTCTTCCCTTTCAACCCCAACTTAAAATAAACTTCTTCCCCCCGTGTCCTTCACTGTACTATAGAGACTCAGAGATCCCGAGGCCTCCTTCCGAGCCTGCCGATGCTGTATTCCTTACTCATGTAACCTCTCTGTTACCTCCTCTCTTCAATTTCATCTAAAATTTTCTGAATGTCTTGCGGCCACCCTACTTCTATCTTATCTGCCAACAAACTGAAATACGCATCTTAAAAGCCCATTTTTACTCCTAAAAATGTTTATCCAAAATTTCACCATTCTTATTAACCTATCTTTTTTTATCCTACTTAGTCCTATATCCCCCTCCAGTGAAACACTGTGAGTGGATTTATGGGCCCTAAAAACTCGCTTAAAATAATTTCTTTGCATTCTCTCCAACTCCTCACTTTCTCTAAAACCCCACAGCTCACACCCGTAATGCATAATCGGGAGGAGTTTAGTCCTAAATAAATGTTTATGCATTGCTAAGTCCCTAATCTTTCCAACCTCACTCTTTAAAATTAAATTCATACACATATTTGCCTTTTGACTCTATGCTTAACCTCCTGTTCAAACTTACCATTCCAAAAAAAACTTAACACTTAAGTACACGAATTCTTTTTTAATCTCTATATTTAAATCTAAATTCATCATCTTTCCTTAATTTTCCACCTTTCCTAAAAACTACAATTACTGTTTTCTTCTCTTTTAATTCTAAGCCTTTCATATCCAAATTATGTTTAATAATGTTTGTATTTCGTTTTTCGATTGTGCTATGAGAGCAATACCATCAGCAAACAAAAGCATGCATATTTTCGAAACACTTATCAGCACCTCCGGAGCATTTTTCTCCTTGAAGAAATCAACTATATCTTAATATGCACGTTGAACAAAATCGTTGACAGTGGGCATCCCTGTTTTAAACTTATTCGCGTCAAAATTCTCCCGGATACCCTTACCTAGTATTCTAATAACTAAGCCTACTGAACTATATATTTCTACAATTAATCTAGCAAAATCTAGAGGCAATCCGATCTCCAAAAAGCGCTTAACTAGCATAGCTCTGATCACATTATCTAAAGCCCCTCTTTTGTCCAGGAACGCTACGCAAATCCTACCCCCTTTTTTCATTATTCCTTTTCTAACTATGCTATGCAAAATAAAAACCTGCTCTATTGTACCCCCTTCTTTCCTAAGCCCGCCCGGCTCCTCTGTTAATTTCCTTAATTCTTCGAGCCATTTTCTTAGCTAACTATCTACTATCTTACAAAAAATATTGCTAACTATGGGAGAAATCTGGATCAGTCGGTAATTCGAGAATTCTTTGCTGTTACCTTTTTTATATAATGGTACAGCTCTAGATGTTGTCCATTCTATTGGCCAGCTGCACAATAAAAATATGTGGCTGAAAACAACAGTTAAAACGGGTATGCATACTCCTTTTTCCTTTTTCCATACTCGTAGTGGAATTCTGTCTCTACCTGTAGCTTTTTCTTTAGCTGATTTCATAGCCTCCCATATCTCCTGTTCCGAAATTACTGCTATTTCGTGTCTCCTTCTGTCAGGGGTCCAAAAGGTGTAATTTCTGGTAAAATGTTTTGGAAATCTTCTCTCATTCGGTTTCCGTTTACCGATTGTGCCCTGAGGTGCTGTTCCCACTCTTCAGGTTCCAAAGAACATGTCTCGTGTGCCTCTCTCTTCAGCGACCTATGTACAGCTTTCCAGAATTGATATGTATATTTTTCCCTGAATTAAGTTCTCTTTCTTTCTTCGGTGCTTCACATTGTTTTTCCTCTCTTATCATCTTCTTATAACGTGTTCTATTTTCTCTATAAATTTTTAAATTATTCTCTATTCCTTGCGGTTGGGATGAGCGTACTTTTCTCAGGCTCTCTTGTACAATGAGTTGAAGACTCTCTCACTCGTAATCAAAAAATGTTTTCGTCGACTTCTTCTCTTTCCGTAGTTCGCATATCTGCCTCAGCGATTCTTCTAAATTACATACTGCTTCACTTACTTTGCCCACTTCAACTAACTCAATAATCTTCTCCATCTCTTTCTCTAAATTTTGTTTCCTACATTAACATTAAATAAATCTTCATCATAAATATCTACTGCTCTCTCTATTTTTATATTTTTTCTTAAATCTAGTACACTATTCTCCAAAACCTTTTCTATAACCTTGTTTTTCCGTCGACGATCTTCTATTCTGATCTCTAACAGCAATGGCACATGGTCGGAGCTAACTATTTCCAGAATTTCTTGGGTTCTTATCCGACAAACATGTAAACTCTCCTATCCCCTTATCCTTTCCAACCCTCCCGATAACCATAACCAAACCATACTCCCCACAAAAATGTAAAAGCTTACTTCCCCAAGTGTTCTTTCTCCTTCCCTTGTCCTTTGTATGCCTTCCCCTTAAATTCTCCTAACTTTCTTCTTCTCGAATTGAAGGATCTGCAAAACTAAAATCATCACCAGTGTTATTATGAAGTAAGAATTGTTTTCTGACTTCAAACTGTCCGAATACTTTAACTTCCCCTTATGTGCAAATATATAGCCCAAATTATGTATTTTCCATCTATTCTGTCACTGGTCTTTGTCTTGTCTCGCGCTAACCTGAAAGAAACTAACAAAGAAACCAGTGTGCTCTCGAGTTTTACACAGCGTAAACTTGAGTGAGGGACGTATAATACACAAGTACCCCCCGCGGATAGTAAAATAATAAAATACGAATAATAAAAATTCTCAAATTTGGAAAGCTTTATTTTCCACGGGGAGGGGGGGGGGTCCCCGTGGGATGGAATTTTCTACGGGGTGGGGGGTATTTACGAGGGGTTATTTTCGGCGGGGGGGGGGGGGGTTTCTAGGAGGTATTTTTCGGGGTATTTTCCATGGGGGAGGGTTTTTCTCCGGGAGGGCATTTTTGGGGGGATGCCGAAAGGATAAACACTGGCCACTATTTGAAAACGGTAGCATACTTGATAATGATGCAGGCCAACCCTGGAGCAGCCGAAATTCAAAGCTTATGAACATCAAGGCAGTCACACATCCAGACCCGCATTTTTTTTTCTAGCAGCCTTGGCCCCATACGAGGTAGTTTCTGACCTTGTATCGCAATTGTTAGCAGCCTATAAGATCTCTATGCTTCTATGAAACGTCTAAATAATCAAGCCCCTGACGTCTCTGATATTTCTACAGAACTCCTTAAGTACAGAGGTGCGGCAATGACACTAGGTTCAGGCTAATACTCTCTGTTATATGGACGATGCAATGGATAACGAAAGATTGGTGTGCTGGCATCATGTTGTCACTTTTGGAATGAAAGGGCAGTCACTAAATCTTCTCTAACTATCGTGAGATTACTCTTCTCTCCGTTCCGAGGAAACTTTTTGCCATGACACGAATGGACAGATATTCTGTGCTTCTGTGTAGAAACAGCTAAGCTCAACAAGCTGGGCTCACGCCTGGCAGGTCAACTAGGGAGCAAATCCTCATTACGTACCACTTGTTGAAGAAGAGAGTTTCCCGAGAGTTTCACCAAAAAGCGTGTGTCGCATCAAAATACATCAAGGGAGCTTTTGCCAAGAACAGATTGTTGTTTGTTCTGGCTGATAGTGAGAACTACCGGCCTACCCATAAATATTATTCATTTTATGAAAAGCGATATGATGGTACGGAGAGCTACGTATGAATCACTGAAGAATCAGGCCCCCCCCCATTCTCAGTGAAAATAGGTGTTCGGCAAGGTTGCTCTGCTGCTCCTAAACTCTTCAACTACTTAATATACTACGTCATGACTTGCACGATAAATCACCTTCTATTTGGTCCTCAGACTCGATAGCTTACTCATGCTGATTTTGCTGATGACACAGCCCCAGTCACGGACACCGCTGAAAAAGTCACCAAGGCTCTCCATGCACTTCCAGAAGAAGCTCTTAAAAGTGGTATACGGATAAAATGGAAGAAAACGAAGTTCATCCAGCCCACCACACTCACGTCCGTCTTTACTGTAAGGGAAGTCAACATCAGAAGCAACCCAATATATGTCGCTTAAGAATTTATTTGAAAGAAAAGTTTTTAGTGAAATGATAAAATTTTTGAATGTTTTCAATAAAACTTCTTTATCGCAAGCAGTGATATAAGTAAAGAACGATAGTGCTACTTTGTTTTATCTATTCTTTTTTATGGAGGAGCTGTCGTAAAAAATATTGAGGAGGCTCATGCAGCAGGAAATCAAAAGTTATGGTGTTCTTTGTAAGATTCAAAGTGATTGATAGCGACTAATCTCCCTTACACCTACATATCAGCTGCCCTTCTCCCAAAGACATCCGATCGAAGTTCATCATTTTGTCCAAAATAGTCGGAATGATCTGAACTTTTACCTTGATACACTTAACCTTTTCGGACATGCCCAGATCTAACATATCTCGTCTCCCAAAGATAAATCTTGCTTGTAAAGAAGAAGCAATTACTTAATTTACAACCCTCTCTCCTGGGCTTTGGGAGGTAAGGTAGTCCTAGAGGCATGGTTATTAGACCCTCTGACTGTTTTGAACAGGGTTGTCATTTCAAAATTTGGATCAGTGCTGAGAGAACATTACGAAAGGAAGATTGGTGGGGGGGGGTGTGTTTTTCCTGCAAATATTTTCCATCCCCATGCTATAAAATTTTTCATGCTATAAAATCTTTAACTTAATAGCCACAGTCACTAATGCGATATTGGTGATGCCACCTTTTGTAACAAGTTGCTTTTGCTTCCTGAAATTAATTGAAATTTGAAACAGTCAAAGTCGAAAGCAGTCACAGTCAGAAGTAGTTGCAGTAACAATCGCAGTCACAAGTTGCTGTATTTGCAGTTGCTACTAGTTTTAGTAGCAGTACCAGTAGCAGCAGTGGCTTTGAAAGTTTCAAGTTAATCCTCTTTCCCTTTTTGGACACACCCAGGATAAGAGATTAGCCCTTTACCAACGATAATTTCTATATGTAGACAATGGGGATTCGAAAAATTTATTACCCTTACCCTGAGGCTGTGGGGGGATGGCATCCCCAATTGCATAGTTATTATGCCTTTTGACTATTTTTGAACAAAATTGCTTATTAAAACAGAGTGAATGAGGGCTGGATACCCTCTGTCCACTTTTCAATACCCTCCTCAATATGTCCTAAAAGTTTCAATCTAAAAGGCTCTGCCTTTTCTCATTAACTGCTGATACGCCCTTTTGAAAAGCCAGTATCTATAAGATAAGACAAAGTGTATTCCAAGGCCATGTACACAAATAACATACAAGCTTAACAAATTACAGCAGTCGACACTATACTAATAAAAAAATAAAAAAAAAATAAAAACTACTCTCTTCTTTTTGCAAAAAACTCATCAAGATATCTTCCCACTAGACAAATAAAGTGTGACGACGTACTTTTCAGGGCATCAGTAAGAAGCACTCCATCATTACCAAATAAATTTTTCCTTACCCCCAAAAGACCTCGACAACGACTCAGACAATGCTCCGATTTCTCCCCCTCTTCTTGGCAAAGAGGGCAAGCAAACCTGCCGTCCGGGACACTTTTCCTCCTCTCAAAAACTTTCAATATCGAACGAATCGGAAGGCAATTAGATCGTAGCTGCATCCAATATGTAGGGTATCTAGAGAGTAAATTTAACTTAAAGTAAAATTCCTGACGATATATTATCTTAACTTCTTTATAATACCTTAAAGCTTCCGAATTCTTAATCTCCTCATCCCATTTCTGTATCGTCTGGTCCTCCAGCACCCGCTTGATTTCCTGGTCCAACTGTAATTATTGACTAGTTGGTCCAAGGCCATCATTCCATGCGAAAGAAAAACCTGTCTTATCCAGTACCTCTTTATCTCTAAAAGGCCAAGATCTTTTCCTGTGTAGCTGAAGTAACTCATCATATGCAGCCTTCAGTAGCCTATCACTGGGTAACTGTACAACCCTTAGCCAAAATTTTATCATTTGGACTGTCCTATAACTTTTAAGAGACCACAGTCCAAGGTCTCCTTTAAGAAACTGGGTATGGGTCATTCTATGCAACCCGTAAAATCTCTTAAAATAACCTACCTGAACGCTTTCTAACTGGGCAGCGTTCTCATGTCCGCAGATCTCTGCCCCGTAATGGAGAATCGGCATAATCTTAGATAAAAAAAAAAACCCTCTTATGCAAGGACAAATTCTTTATTCGACTAATTTTATTCCTGAAAAGTGAAAATGTTGCAGCTCTTCCCCTATTTAACACTTCTTTAATTTGAGAACTCCATCCAACTTTACTTTGGAAAATATAACCAAGATACTTTATTTTTTCAACTAATTCTATTTTTTGACCTCCAAATACAAATATATTATCTATTTTTTCATTCCTTTTACTGAAAACAACCACTTTAGTTTTCATAACGTTAAGCTGTAACTTTTTCTATTGTAAAAATTCCTCAGTTGAATCAAGTAATATCTGAAGCTCCCTTACCGACTTCGCTACCAAAAAAGTGTCATCCGCAAATAATAACACCGAAAAATTAATTTTTACAAGAAACAGCTTTGGAGCCCATTTTTTTTTCCAGAAACTCCACCATATCATTCAAAACCAAACCGAACAGTCTCGGGGACATGGCGCTGCCCTGCTTCACTCCTTTCTTAAGGTCAAATTGATATATTTTGTGTTTTCATTTGTTCAGTATCATCCCGAACGTTTTCTAAAAGTAGTCCCAAAGTGGAAGTATTTGCAGTCCCAAGTAGCAGCAGTTATAGCCACGAGTAGTCGCAGTCGCAAGTGGTCGTAGTAGCAATCGCAAGTAGTAGTAGTCGAAATTGCAAGCGATCACAGTTTCAAATAGTCAAATAGCAAGTAATGGCAGTGACAGTAGGAAGTAGTTACAGCAGCAAGTAGCTGCAGTTGCAGTCGTAGTAGTATTAGCAGCAGTAGTAGTCCTCAAAATTTCATGTTAATACCCTCAGCCGTTCATAATGTATTGCAGATAGGCTATTTTGGCAATCTGGGTGCAAATTGTGTCTTTGCATTTAGTTGATCATACTCCTCAACCTTTCTCGAGGTTTTACATTAATACCTTAGTCATCTGGAGAATACCAGGAACCAAACATTCCTCCCCTTTCCCAATTATAAATCCTAAATGTAAGCAATTAGAAAACAGTATAATTTATAATTTCTTTCCCTGGGGGCTATAGGGGGCATGGCTTCTCAGGAGCTATAGTTATCAGAGTTTTGACTGTTTTCAACAAAATGAATTTTCAAACATTTCGATCAGTGTTAAGGGGGTATCTAAAAATGACAAGGGGCTGGTTCCCTTCCATACACTCTCCAATATCCTTCTTGACAAGCCCTGAAAGTTTCAACTTAATACCCTCAGCCGTTCCTGAGAAATTGCTTATACAATCTTTTACAACAGCATCCATATTATGTGTTTTGACGTTGTTCAATATCACATTCAAAATTTCCGGCAAGGATTCCCAAGTAAAAGCAGTTGCAGTCTTTTTTTCATAGTTTAAATTAGGGTTTATTCATCAACCAAAAATAACCAGTTCCAGAAGCTAAGCTTGTACAGGAGATCACTACCCCAACTAGGCCTAAAAACAACAAAAAAGAGCAATCATATAAAAATCACTAATAAGCGACTATACCACCCCTACTCATTTCCAACTCATCAATTCTCAGTATTCAGCATGTTTGACCTTGTTCTTCTCTATCCATCAACCAAACACAAAAATCCCAAAAAAAATTACAAATTAAAGGCAAAAGAGACTGGAGAACTGACTCACTCATCCCCCCCCCCAAATACCCTATAACAATGTTGTTTTCACAGACTTCTAAATTCTGAGACATCAGTCACCTTCTTGATCTCATCTGGGAGACTATTCCAAGCACGAGGGCTAACATGGCGGATACAAAACATTGACCTAGTTGTCACAGGCGAAGGTGGTCTAAATTCATTCGAACGTCTTAAACATTAAGAATATACACTAGAAACAGGCATAAAAAAAAATCTTGAAAGCAAATTGGTAGCATTTTATTCTGATGTCTAGACATATAAAGAGCATTTTTAAACTTGATCAATCCGAAAAATGGAACAATATTTAGTTCAGCATACCTTGCTCAAACAGAGGAACGCTTATCATCTCTAGTAAGTACTCTTACAGCTTTATTCTGTAATACTCTAATCTGCGATAGATGACCCACAAACGTTGAAGACCAAACCAATATACAATAAATCAAATACGGATGAATAAGGGAGAAATAAAGGATTCTGAGAACCGGTCTTGGGAAAGTACGCTTTAGCAACCTTATAATTCCCAAATTTCGGGCAACCTTAGTTGCAATTTGATTAATATGGCCTTTGAAACTCAAGCACTCATCGACTATCACTCCAAGAAAGTTCACTGCTCTAAAACGTTCTATAACCTTCCCATCAAGTTCTAGTTTTTCAATCCAGGGGTAGTAATTTACGTTTCTCCCGTAAATCACAAATGGACCTTTTTTATGATTTTATTTAAGTTTATTAACTCTCATCCA
Organism: Artemia sinica; assembly: GCA_027921565.1. NCBI lineage: Eukaryota > Metazoa > Arthropoda > Branchiopoda > Anostraca > Artemiidae > Artemia > Artemia sinica. The sequence continues at coordinate 26,418,160 of CM051269.1, forward strand.
TTTTTCTATTTGTTATATCCCCTTTTTCAGAATTAGTAGAAGTTCACTTCCTCGCAGCAAATGTAAAATGTGTATCGAGACAGACATGAGAAGTATAAGGTTCTGTTAACTTACACTTATCATTTTCATCATTCGCCGAGTCGGTATCATCGCTTCCACGCTTCAAACCTAAACAAAAAAAGAAACATAAATATCTTCATAATATCCAAAATACACTACTAGTGTTCCTAGACCTAGCATCATTGAAAGCCAAGATCAATTCATAAGAAATCGAAACACAATCGGTACGCTCCACACCGCACAACAAGTTAAACACTATTATTGCTTTTTTATCTTTATATTTGTTCCCATCCACAACATCCTTTCCAAGAAGAAAAAAAAAGAAGAAAAACACGAGACGACACTACTACAAATCAAATAATAATAATAATAAAAAAAAACTGAATGATAACTCAAAATAACCCAAAACTCATATTAAACCAAAATAATTAGTATAAAGCTTAGCATTGCATAGACACAACACGAGGATTTATTGGCACTGACAATTCAGGAATCACATCATTCACAGAGGAAGAAACACGCAGGCGTTTGGCTGATCAAAACAAAGGAGAGCTGGAACCGATTTTGTTACCCATGTTTGAATACCACAATCAGCGACCTTTGACCTTTTTTCAAGCAGCCGTTTTCTAACATTTCTCACTGCCTTCGGAGCATTATCACTAAGATAAATATTTTATGACCGCAAACAGTCTTTCCTTTAAGTTTTTTACTCTGTTTCAGGATCGTTATTTTTTCTTCTTTAGACCGAACAGTAACTTTAAAATATCGACGCTCTTTTTTCACTTGTGTAATAGCAAATTCTGGGGTCTCGTTTACACCTAGTCCTTCTTCACAAATAGTTTCGAAAATCGCTTTAGCTTCCTCTTTATCATCGCAAGGTACATTCCAAACCACTATATTTTTCTCATCCATTCTATACTCGCAATGCATTAACCGATTCTTCAACTGATTATTTTCTTCACGGAGAAACATTGACTCAGATGTAACAACACTAATCTGTGATTTTACATTAATTATTTCACTCTCAGTAGCCGCAACATGGGTCTGGATTGCCGACTTGACTCTAGCGATTTGACCCGGGTTTCCAGAGCATAGAACTGGTCTGTGATACCGCCAAGCTTTTTTCCATTGTTTTTTACTATAGTTAGAATTTCAGAAGAGCTCCGAGCCAGTGTCGAAATTAACGAAGTCTCTCCATCCTTAGGCGAAGATGACGAATAATCATATTGATCCTGTTCAAATGAGACTTCTTTACGGTTTCTTTTATTTCTTCCCATGAATAAGCAGTAAGAAAAAAATGGATAGATAAATAAGTCTCACCTTAGCCGGCAACGATTTTTTATCCCCGATGTTGCTAGCGTGCAGTGCTTTTAGTCGTTTGGAATGGCAAGCACCTTTTCCAACGACGGTAGTCAATACGCTCTGCTTGTAATGACTAAAATCCTATATCCCAGATTGCACAGACTTTGTCGTCTTCAGTGTCGTAATCCTCAGTCCAAATAAATAATCATCCAACCAAAAATTCTCTTTCATCAATTCAAAACTTAATCACAAAAGCTATTTCACTTTTCAGCTACAACTACTGCACGGAACGGAGCGCCTAAGGTGTTACTCGTTCGGGGAATGAATTATGAGTCACAAGTGGTTGCAGCCATAGTCACGAGTAGTCACAGTCAAAAGTGCAAGCAACTGTAGTCGTAGCCACAAGTACTCAAAAGTTACAGTTGTAGCAGTAGTAGCAGTGTGGGCAAATTACATAATGGACAATCCTCATCCCAAGGGCTCGGGGGGGGGACATGCCATCCCAAGACGCATTATTTTTTGGACCTTTAAACTTTTTTGAACAAAAAGCCGTTTTTTTTCAAACTTTAAACATGTGCTGCCCCCGATCACTCCCGATCACCGTTTCTTAGACATTGCTGATAAGCCCTTCTGACAAAAAGCAAGTAGACAGTGTGTTTTTAAACCCCCTTTAACATTCCTTAAAATTCACTTCAAGATCTTAAGCCTTTTTAGAGAACCAGGATTAAGTATACCCCTTTTCCCAATAACAAACCTTATATGTAAACAATGGACAGCTTGCATAACTTATATTCAAAACCTCATGGTCTGTAATGGGTTATGTCATCCTCAGAGGTGTAGTTATTTGACCTTTAGACTTTTTTGACCAGAAGGGTTACTTCTAAATTTCGATAAGGTGTCTTTGGGAAAAAGGTGACTAAAAAAAGGCACTGGAGAGGGATTGGTTATCCTCCGATCCCTTTGAACTCTTGAAAGGGTACTGGAACATTCGATTTCCAATTGAACGAGTCACTTCCAAAGTTCCTACGACCATCTCCTCCATATGAGGTGGCTCTGGGGAAAAAAATAGCCTTTTTGCCCTTAACTATATGCAACCCTAAAGCGTTGTCTCTGATTTTTGTTTGTTCCAGGTTTCATTTATTTATTAATTATGATTTATGTTTGTTTTAGTCTTTAATTATTATTTTACTTTATTTATGATCGTCTTTGGTTTATATTGCTCTTTGCTTTTCTTGAAAAACTTCTTTAGTGGTTCTTTTTTTTTTTTTTTTTTTAGTCAATTTTCCACAGTGAAGTATATGCTTTCTTGTGACTGTCAAATTCTTAGGAATTATTCTCATGTTTTTCATTCAATTAATTCTTTTTTTCAATATACTCTTCCCTCTACCTGACTAAAGGCTAATGATTTGAGTAGAATATAATTCTTCATGTGTGCCCAAGTTTTCCCTCATTTACGATGTTGTCCTTTAAAATTCAAGCAGCAAATAGAAAAGCCTGTATTTCAGTGTTAATTCAGCTTCTGCAGAGAAAACATTAGGACCACCTTCTAAGGCCCTAAATAGTCACCCGCTCATGTTCCTTTATAATAATTTTTCGTCAGCATAGCTAATTTGTCGTTATTGTATAGAGTCCCCCTAAATCTCCTTTCTAAATGAAAGTTGAGATTCATTATCAGTCCACAATTTGAGCGGGTATGCAGGAAAGAGCCTTTAGGACCGATCCTCAGTTGAAACCTTAATATATTACAAACTCTCCAATAGCTCCCTATATCATTTAAATAGTTTGACCCTTTCCATGTAAACTAGTCCCTCCCCCCCCCCTTGCCAAAAAAATCGAACTAGCCCATATGGCTGCTTAGCTACATCCAATTACTTAACAATTATCCAATTGTATTTAAAAAAAAATAGTGAAAAATCAAAATTCACATTTACCTATTATGTAGAAACCGTGTGTTGAATCATAGAAATTTTGGATATAAATAGGTTTGATGAAATAGTCAGACACATGGAAGGCAAGAGAAAGAGAGAGAGAGAGAGGAATGAAGTTACAGAGAGTATGTAACCCCTCAGAGATGGCTATATAATTTGGGCTCTAATGAAGTGAATTCACCACGGTTACAATTTAATTTAGGGTTTGTTTAAGATAATTATCTTGTTTATTTTTCCTTAAAGTCATTAACCTATGTACGCACGAGGAAGACACACTATTATTTTTTAAAACAAAATTAATGAAACTTCCGCGTAGGAGATTTCCTTTACGGCTCTAAACGTCGGTCATTTTGTGCACGAAGTGGCTTAAGGTCATGGACGAGTTTTATCAAAATACGCTACCTACACTCACAAAGAAATTATAGTAGGCAATGAATTTCGATTTTAGACAGCTGCTTTTGTTTGAGCTTTTTTCTATGGAAGGGTCAAGAATAAATATCAGTGATATTAGTAAACAGTAATAATAAGGTTGGTCCAGTAGGGATATCATCGATATTCATTTATGGTGATTTTGAAAGTATAAAAAATTGTACGAGGAGAACCTCAGGCCCCTCCTTCCCCCCCAAAAATTAAAATTTTTCCAAATTTATCGGCACTTCTTCCTGAAAATTATAAGAAAAAGTCATTTTTTGGTTTGCTAGACACCCCCCCCCCCCTCCAAAAAAAGCAGCGCACTGAATCTGTTGGTGGTCAGAACTTTTTATTTAGTGTACTTATGAATTAAGTTCTTGCTCATAGTTTGCAAAATGGGGAAGGGGAAGAGGCAGTTGCGCATGCAAGTACGCTCGGAGAATTCACTTTAGAAGTTCATGAGACAGGTAAGAGGAGTGAAGTCATGTGCAAGTAGGATGATGTGTCCAACCTCTTGGAAATGTATAGAACTTTAATTTTCGAATTAACAGAAATCTGCTATTTACTTTGAGTTCAGGGCGTGTTTAAGATTTTTACTTTTTAGTGCGCTTTGAAGTCATTGCCCTATGTACGAAAGAGGAAGAGCGGTATTGTTGCGTAAAACTAAATCAATGAAACTTCCGCTTAAGACATTTTCTTTCGATGCTTTTTTAACTTTAACTTGTTTATTAACTTAATAAGGGTTTTATTTACATTAAACAAATGAATACACCAACTGCCAGAAGCAAACTTTAAATAAATGTCGATCATATTTGGTACAACATGGCTTAGGATTAGACCCCGGTGCCACTCCGATAAGGGAAGGCTGACTGCGGCGGGGCCAAAACAAGCAGCGGCGGCGCGCCACCCGCACTCCGATGATTATTTTTTCGCACCGCCGCCGGTGATATGTCGGCGGCGCGCCGCCGGCGTGATCAATGTCGACTATAAACATTAATGTTTTCATCAGCCTTTCTCAAATCCCAGCTTGTATTTACAAAAGATTTGGGCCTATTCATGAGGTAAAAACTTCGCAAGTCGCTGGCTGGACACTGGTCTTCTTCGTTATTCATCAAGAGAAATGGAAATCTGGTAGAAACGAAATGGCTGTGGTGTTTCAGCTTTGCATAATATAGTTGAAAAACTAGATAATAGATTCGCCGTGGCATTCAATAAGATCCAAGGAATCTAATTAAAAGGGAGCACCCTCAAAAGTTAAATTAGGCCAGAATCCTATGAGAAATAAAAAAACACCCAAGACAATGAACAAGTTCCAATGGGGGGGGGGGGGCTGGGTCTATCAAAATATTTCAATGGTTTACCAGGGAATTTGATATCATTTTCTGCCGTCTCCGCTTTAAATGAAAAAAATAATTAGCGTTTTGGCATCCCTGATTTCAATTAAAAAAAAATTGAGGCATTATCATTTTAAAATGATAGCCCCCTATAACCCACCCCCCAATAGGCAATATCATACACAATTTTTTTATAAATCATATTTTTGGGGTCACCTCCGTTTCAATCTTTAATTCCCCAACCTAGTACATAGTTTATAGCTAAATTTTGTCTCAATAGAAGTTTGTTTTGTTTGTTTGTTGTTTTTTTTTTTTTTTTGGGGGGGGGGGGTAAAAATTTTCAGAAAGAAGGTTGTATTTTCTTTAATCTATCAGGCGTTCAATAATTGTGTACGAAACATTAAGAGAATGTATCTAAAAAAAAGCAAAAGAAAACAAAATTCTACAAACTTACGATTTAGCTG
>CM051269.1:26423758-26588758 GCA_027921565.1 Artemia sinica
ATTCCCAACAATGTGACAAGAATTAAACCGCAAAAATATGGACTAATTTGCTCTGTTATTCAACCTATGATTCCTAAACTGAAGTGTTCCAAAAAGTATTTTATATTGAAAAATAACCCTTATAGATGGCATCTTTTACAAAGCATGACACAACCTATTCCATTTGAACGAATTTACTTTATTAATGATGAAAAAAATATAATTTATTTTGAAAACCTATAATTACTAATTTGATTGTTCCGTTTGAAATTCCATCTTTAACCTAATAAGTCAAAACTAAAATAGAGATTTACACCAAAAATAGAAAGGCCAAAAACGCCACAGGCTTCTTTAAAGTCCTTGCTAAGCAAAGGACATTATTAAAAAAATGTTGCAACTTATAAAATTCACTACAATCATTCAAAACCTTCATCAATTATTATGCATATTCGTTCTTCATCATTCTTTCCAGTATCTTCTAGGATCTTTCTGAATCCCTATGTTCCTGAAAATATGTTATTAATTATAATCGCTTTCAATAGTATAAGAAACTAAATATAGCATTAGGTAAAAGTCTGAATGCAATATAACGGAGTGGATTTTTGAATGAAATAACCACGGTCTCAAAACATAAATGAACAGGGATGTTGTAAATGAAAAGGGTTCCATGTACAAACCTCTAACACTAAGTATGGTAGTTTGTTTTTCCAATAGGACTTTTTGTTATCGTATGTTTTAACAATAAAATTTGTGGTTCGTTTGAAGGAGAATCAATTACCGAAATTTGTAATCATAATTATTCTCAAATTTTCTATTGCTCTTTAGCCCAACAACGAATCTATAAACTATCTCCAAAAATTAATATGATGTTTTCATATACTTTACTTAGGCAAAGGACGGGAGGAGCTTAATGGAAACGCAAAAAACCTCTCTCCCCAAAATATACATTTTATTTAAGCAGAAGTTTCTGAAGTAACCAAAGATCTAAAAGGGGTTCTGTTTTTGTGTTTTTTTTTTCTACTAAGATGTAGTTTGGCATAAGGCGGCGGATAGACAGAAATTCTCTAATCCAGGATTATCATTATTCTTTTTAACGTAAAATAAAATAATGTGAAAATTAAGAAGTAAAATCTAGGAGAAGCAGCAAGAAAACTGTCGCATTCGGAGATGATATGAAGGTCATAAAAAAATAAATACTCTAACTAATGAGACAAAATAAACATTTTTTCTTATCGCTATTTATTTCTATCATTCTACGAAAGTTCCTAATCAAAAATGTTTAATACTGCGCATATGTTCCAAATATTATACGGATTTCATGAGGGGGATAACGCAAAAGTACATGAGGTCTGTGCCATGAAAGGAAAGTTAGAGTAACTTCAATAACCGTTTGTCAGCCGCTCGCTCTCTGTTGTAAATTTTGTTTAATTATTCCTCTGTTTCACATTTTCATACCAAAAATGCTATCCTTATGTTTAACATTATAAAAGGTGGATGACTATGTCTGAACCAAAGGGCTATATCTGATCTAATCTTAAAGTACGAAGGAAATCAAACTTAAAGCCTTTTTTCATCCCCGTTCCATATTAGGTCTAATCCGTGGTTTCCTTGGCGGTTCCTTGGCGTCTTAGGCAGGCTTTCTTGGATGTATTTATAATGTTTCTAAGGTTCGCTTTGGGTGTATAACATTATCAAGGTTAGAATCCCTGCTTAAAGCTTCACAACAAAGTATTTTAAGTAATTAAGTCTTTCAAATGAAAGCATTATTAGTGACAATTTTTCAAGGAATCGTTCCAAAATATTTTAAGGGGGGGATTTCAGAAAGGAGATAATTGTCTGGAGAGAATTTTACGGGGGGGGGTGGTAGTTCTACATGAGACAACTTTTCGAAGAAACAAGTTTTCCCGTGAATGAAGTGATTTTTCATGAAGAGAAAACCAGATTTAACGGCATTATTTGAACAAATGATCAGAAATTATAAAAAAAAGTGAGGAGCAGCCCTAAACTGAAAACAACGGGAAATTATTCTATATAAGTGAGTTTGGACTATTTATGTCCCAACTTTTGAGAGTGACTCCTGAAACCAAAGGGGTCAACGTAAATTAAGATAAAGGATGCTGCACTAGACCTTAAGCGTCCATCCGGCGGTGCTGATATCCGTCTCAAGGCCTTTCAGCCAGGAAAGTGCAAGGGGGGATGAAAGCCAGCCACCCTAGGCGTTCGGCACACCTTCCTGTTTACCTTCCCCAGATTCTCCAGGTACCATTGGGAGCTTGGTCAACTCTGGACTGAGATTACTGAATCACGCCACCACTAAACCCGTCCCAAACCAATAATGGATAGATAGGATTCGAAACCCTCACCTTCGGACAAGGGATTCCTAAATATAGGCACCAATCCCATCGGCTAGGAAACCCAAAGCGTATGTAATTAGGAAAAAAGTCTTTTAAAAGGACCCAAAAAAACACTATCATAAATAGCGATGGGTATCGAGCAAAGCAAGTAAAGAGCAAAGTTTCAACCCCTTATTCATGGAATAATTCCTGTTCTATTTTGTTTAATCCTGGTCCTAATTTTCAAATGAAAAAACTTTTTTTTTAATTTAATTTACACAAAAAGAAAGGGACAGTTCATAGAATAAAAATAAGCACAAACTAGAAATTGAATCTTTGAATATGGCCATGTATGTACTGTTTGACAAAAACTTATAGAACTAGGGCAATTATGTGAACAATTAGCAGAGCATTAACTTGAATAAGTAAAGATCCTCTACAGCTAGTATGATCTGAATGAGTTCTTGCACATACAGATATATTTGCAAAGGGAAAAACACTCGTATTTATAAGGAGTTACCAACGTTAATATTAACTTTGTTTTGGGACGGATGCGACTTCAAAATTATAATTGCTGCCAAATGTTAACCATATTGAATATACCTACAATACCATTTAGCTGTAATGTTTGACGGCAATAAGCCACTTACTGTTGACCTACTACAAAAAAAAGATACTATATTGATTTTGGACTATTTGGAAGACGATAACAGTTGACAAAAAATAGATGGCTCTTATTGAATTGCTATATAATCAATAGAAAAATTCGTGAATCTAAAAAAAGGCATTTGCTATGCCCGTAGATGCATTATAAACATTATTTAAATCTAATCAAAAGTGGGTTGAGTGTCCGTTTATTACTATGTTTATGGCCACAGATAAAGGAAGAGTATTAATAGCATACAACTACCTCTTGTACGTTTATAATTTCATGCATTTACTAAAGAAATTGAAGCTTAAAGACTAATAAGACAGTGGAACTTAAAACAGTAAAGAAATGGAGCGAAGAACAGCAATATTATTAATTTGATATGTATTATATATAGTTCAAAGTTTATAGAAGTAAAACATAACGATTTTAAACTTAATAAATAACTATTAATGTGGCAACATTAATTGAATCTGTATTCCAAAAGTTCATTAAGTGAGACACACGCTTTTGATAAGCATCGAGAGATATAGTGTTCATTGCTGCTAGTTAATTATGGAGAAAAGAAACTGGATAAATAATGCTTAAAGTAAGTACCTTAGAATGCTGATACTTATGAAAAATATAATCCTGACATGGTAAACAAACGAACAAGTAGGACCTAAGCTGAAAACAAACAAAATAAGATGTACATGGTTTTTTCCCATAGAATTGTAGTAGAAAGTTAGATTGAATCAACTCAGTGAGCTGTTGAAGGATTTTTCTATATTTAGGACTTAGGAAAAGTTGTCCCCTGGTATGGAGGATAACATAAGGGGTTTCACACTTTTAGCAAAAGGGCCAAAGGTGGGTTGCTATGCCACTTACGGAGGGGGAGATCCCTCGTCGGCCAAAATATAGTGGGATTCAGTGGTTACTCCAACGGTTCGTTCATACTAGCTGATCGGATGGTCCAGGGCCACGTTTAAAAGCAAGGTTTACCGATAAGATTTTAAACTATCTCCTTTGACTCAACTAGGCTGAAAAGGTAAAAAAGGAGTACATAGTTATAAAAAAGGTTAGTATTCACTTCACGCTGTATAAGAACTGATTTAAAAAGACTCTTTTCTCCCAGGCCCGCGCCGCTAGACGCGGTGACTGCGACATGGGGTACGGGGTGGTAATTAATTCTTCCCGCCAAATCTGGTCTTGCAAGAATGGCAAGATTTGCAAACTTATGTCACAGTCAGTCACTTATTGAGGTTTAGTAAGATAACCAGGAGAAACCAAAAATATTCTCAAGAAGAAAAGATATCACCAAACTTCTAGGTGATGGACAATCTTGCAAACAGCATAAATCAACTATCTTCATCCAAAGACATAGATTCCACATCAAAGCTAGGTAAGACTGGTGAACTCAAATGCTAATCAAAATCGACGCCATTTGCCCTAGTCAAAGGCAAGAAATCTAAGAAAAAACGGCAAACTTTCCATCCCAGTCCAAAAATTACACCCCCCCCCAATGATAATTCGTCGGCTGAAGAGAATTTCAGTATTTCAAATCAAGGCAAATGATGAAACTTCGACCACAAGGAATTATAATGTATACTATGCAAGATTTTACGTTCTCACAAAAATTATCACTGTGCAATAATGTTGTTTTATACTATTACGATGACCAAAAATAATTTGCGCAACAACCCCTTAGCTAGACCTGATAGCCCCTTAAGCCGTTTAATGTCAATATCTCGACACTTAGATTTTGTAAAAAAGTAAAACCAAAGCTAATGGAAGAGACAACTTAATATAATCTGCTTTAACATCAAAAGCATAAGAGATAAGTGGACTACTTTAAAGATGTTTAATTTTAAGTAACGGTTACTGCCCTTTCGAACCGTAATTGCGAATAACGGAGACGTGCCTTTCAGAAATTGATGATACTAATGAATTTTCCCTCCCTGGCTTTCAAGCTATTCATATTGAAAGAAAATAACCAATCCTCTTTTGGCATTTCTCTTTACATTCACCAGGCTATTTACATGTGACTCTTATTCTCGCAACTATAAATAATAGATGCATTTATTGAAATAATTGTTGATAAATGTTGACGACAATTCTTTTATTTTTCATTGTTTTAAAACACCCTCATTTCCGACACCTTTTCTTTGTAATCTTTGATGATTTTCTAGTTTTATTAATTTACACAAAAGAAGGCAAGATTTTTGGGGACTTCAATTTTAATTTACTAAATGTAGCAGTAATAATGATTGTGATACCTTCTTTGAAAACATTTGACCAAGTGGTCCTTCTCTCCGGACAATCCTTTTCTACTAGAGTTGATCCTATGAGGTCACCACTACTGTAATTGATAACATTTTTGTAGCCACTTCCTGGGAAACTACCTGTACTCCAAAATAATATTCTCGACCTGTCAGACCCACTTTCTAATCTATCTCTCCTACCCTTTCCAACCAACTATTAAAACACCCTAGAACAATATCCCTACGTCTAATAGGATATATAATATTGTGAAATATGAAACCGGGTTCACGGATCGTCAAAAATAATTTGACTGTCAAAGGTTTGATTGTCAGGATGTTATTCAGCCACAAATGGTTTTTACACAGGATCTGAGTGATCGTATCAGTTCCAACCTTTCCAAGTCCGAAATCAAACCGAAAAAACTAAATATATACACCCCTGGATGTCCAATATCGCCTGATAAATCTCTTCATATTGTAAAAATAAACCTATATAAGTTAGCTTGCAAAAACCAGCTATAGCGTTATTGACTAACTAATTACAACACTTACAAAAAACTATATACATAAAACTCTTCCGTGAAGCAAAAAAAAAAAATAATAGTATTTCAAAAATCACTCACTGCAAAAGGGAACTTGCGAGGAAAATTACACCATCATATTCGCATATTTGAGAACCCTACTTTATACGTTTTCAAGGTTCCCTATACACCATAATACGGAATTTTACATTTTTACCCACAAGAAAGATCTCGAATGCTGTTACTTTGTTTCTTTAATTCTTCACCAAGGGGTGACCAAAATGGAAACAGTGATACTATAAGCTCAGAAGACGGTTCATTAACCATCGATGACAACAAAATTGGGCGCAATAATCAACTCTTGCCAAAGCTTTTTTAAAAGTATTTAATAAAAGGTGTGGACTTGCCTTATCGAAAGTAGAATACTTTGAAAACTTCATTTTGAAAGGCCATTTCTTGGCCACCAAACATCAACATTGTGACACTCCTGACAAGCAAATTTTGTTTCCGAATTTGCTGCAAATTTGACATCTTTCAATGCAAGCGCTAGTTGCTCTTCCCTTTCTCGAACAGCAGCAAGTTCATGAAAATGAATAAGGTCAGTTCCTATAATTTTTGGATGACGATAAACTAATGCTATTGTGCATTACGCGCTACCTACTAATCGAGCTCCACTAGTGCTACCTGGGTTTTGTTGGGGTGATATGAGAAAAAGGGCTAAAATTTACCGCCAACTAAAATAATCCAGCATTTCATTTGTGTTTTTGCAAACTAGTCAGTGAGAACTGCGTCCTAGAAATATTTATGGCGCTTGGGTCGGTTGAAAACATGACCAAGAGGTATCTTAGTTGCTTGTTCTCTGGGTATTATTATTTTGTTGAAAAAGTTCTTGATGCGTAATTTTGCGTGAAACAATTTTTGCACAGAGCAGAAAGACCTTTCTTGCCACTAGTGATACCTGGTTTTGTGCGGGTGATTGAGAAAATGGGCTAAAAGTTACCGCAACTAATAATCCAGCATTCATTGTTGGTTTTTTTTGCAAAACTGTCAGTGGAGACTGCGTCCTAGCAGACTTATTTATGGCGCTTGGGTCGGGATTGGCAACCTGACAAGAGGTATCTTATGCTTGTTCTTGGATTATTATTGTGTTTGAAAAGTATGTGATGAGGTGCAAACAATTTTTGCACAGAGCAGGAAAGACCCTTTCTGGGCCCACTAGTGCTCACCTGGGTTTGTTGGGTGATATGAGAAAAAATGGGCTAAAATTACGACAACTAAATATCCAGCATTTCATTTTGGTTTTTGCAAAACTGTCAGGGGAGACTGAATCCTTAGAGAATATTTATGGCGCTTGGGTCGGTTGCAACCTGACCAAGAGGTATCTTATTGCTCTGTTAACTGTGGGTATTATAGTGTGTTGAAAAAGTTGTGATGAGTTGCAAACAATGTTTGCACAGAGCAGAAAGACCCTCCTTGGCCCACTGTAGTGCTACCTGGGTTTGGTTGGTGATATGAGAAAATGGGCTAACATTTTTACGAAAATAAATAATCCAGCATTCATTTGTGGTTGTTTGCAAACTGTCAGTGAGAAACTGCGTCCTAGAAAATATTTATGGCGCTTGGGTCGGTCTGCACCTGACCAGGAGGTATATTATTGCTCTGTTCTGGGTATTATTATTTGTTTGAAAAAGTATGTGATGCGTTTGCAACAATTTTTGCACAGGAGCAGGGAAAGACCCTCTTCTTGGCCCCACTAGTGCTACCTGGGTTTGTTGGTGATATGAGAAAATGGGCAAAATTTACGACAACCTAAATAATCCAGCATTTCATTTGTGTTATTTTGCAAAACTGTCAGGGGAACGTGCGTCCTAGAGAATAATTTAATGGCGCTGGGTCGGTTTGCAAAACCTGACCAAGAGGTATCTTATAGCTCTGTTCTTGGGTATTATTATTGTGTGTGAAAAAGTATGTGATGCGTGAAAACAATTTTTGCACAGAAGCAGGAAAGACCCTTTCTGGCCCCACTAGTGCTACCTGGGTTTGTTGGGAGTGATATGAGAAAATGGGCTAAAATTTACCGAAAACTAAATAATCCAGATTTCATTGTGGTTGTTTTGCAAACTGTCAGTGGAGAAACTGCATCCTTAGAGAATATTATGGCGCTGGGTCGTTGCCAACCTGACCAGAGGTATCTTATTGCTCTGTTCTGGGTGTATTATTATTTTGTTGAAAAAGTATGTGATGCGTGCAAACAATTTTGCACAGAGGGAAAGACCCTTTTGGCCCACTAGTGCTACCTGGGTTTTGTTCGGTTGATATGAGGGAAAATGGGCCTAAAATTTACGACAACTAAATAATCCAAGCATTTCATGTGGTTTTTGCAAAACGTTCAGTGAGAACTGCGTCCTAGAAAATATTTATGGCGCTTGGGTCGGTTGCAACCTGACCAAGAGAGTATCTTATTGCTACTGTTATGGGTATTATTATTTTGTGAAAAATTATGTGATGCGTGCAAACAATTTTTGCAAGAGCAGGAAAGACCCTTTCGGCCCACTAGTGCTACCTGGGTTTTGTTGGGTGATATGAGGAACAGGGCTAAATTTACCGACCAATAAATAATCCAGCATTTCATTTGATGGTTTTTGCAAAAACTGTCAGTGGAGACTGCGTCCTTAGAGAATATTATGGCGCTTGGGGTCGGTTGCAACCCGACCAAGAGGTATTCTAAGCTCTGTTCTTGGTATTATTATTGTGTTTGAAAATTATGTGATTGCGTGCAAACAATTTTTGCACAGAGCAGAAAGACCCTTCCTTGGCCCACTAGTGCTACCGGGTCAGGGTTTTGTTGGGTGATATGAGAAAATGGGCTAAAAATTTACGACAACAAATAATCGAGCATTCATTTGACCGACAACTAAAATAATCTTCAATGGAGTATAGAACTTTTGCTACTGTAAATTACTTTAAAGTACTTTGGGACAAACTAGGCAGACGATTCACTAAATAAAGAGCATTAGTGTGTTAGCCAGTGAGTGGGTGTCAGATATAATAAAAGTACAAAGTGTTAACTGTGAAAAACCCATTTGGCCATAGTATAGAAAAAAGAAGTTTTTGTTCGAGCATGATTATATTTTAAATTAACCATTACGGTTGATTATTATTTTCTTGGTATAAAATTCTATTCTAACAGCACCCTGTTGTAACTTCCCCGCCCCACGTTCTGAGGCGACACTGATAGTACTTTTGATTTTGTTTTTATTTTGTGAAAGTATATACGTTATTATTTAAAAAAATTACGCATTACCTTAGTTATACATTTAAATAAATCAAAAGTACAAGGGAAGGCCCACCACCACAACTACGCCAATGAAAACTGTAAGACGCTTAAAACTGTGTATCAAACTGTAAGCAATAAAAACGAAAAAATAAATGACCCTTTTGAATTTCAGCTTAGGCATTCCTTTTTAATTTAGATACTAAAAACGATACATTTGGTTTTGTCGGTTTCTTTTTTGCGTCGTTTACTGTTGTTAATTTGCAAGCTCTATGACCAAGCTCTTGGGGTAAAAGTACGAAGACAAATGAAGAAAGGTAGAAAAATTATAAATGCCGTGAGAACATTGAATCAAACCGTGCTGAACCACAGTTGAAAAAAAAGTGGGAAGCTAACAAAATTAGGCAATATTCTAAAGGTAATCTTCAAAACTCTACTAAAATCAAATGTTTCTAGTTCGGTGGATAAGAAATACTAACTAGTAATGAATCATAATTGCCAACTTAAACATAAAGTATCTAGTCTTTGATTCTGTTTCATAGTTTTTACTTTTATTTCAGTTCCCTTTCAAGTTTGAAAAAAAATATATGATAATAATTGTAAAATCATCTTTTTGCTTTAGTGGGTCATGAAAATACTATAATATGTGAATATAAAAGATATTTCTAGAGCTAAAAAATTTAGTTTTTGCCTAATGCAGTTTTGTATGTTCCCTGCATGTTTTGCAAGATTTCATCTCACCTCGCTCACTTCCCAGAATATTTGAATAGTTTCATAATACAGCAAATTAATTTGCATTAATACGCAGTCTAGGTCTACAACGAATAAAGACAAACTGAAAAAATAAATAGCCAATAAATACAAACACTGTCGATTAGAAAAGCACCCTAGAAACTAAACCCCCCAAAAAAAAAAACTATAAAAGCTCTTAATAACCATGCAAAAGAAAAATCGAAGAAGAGAGGGAGGAGAGTGAGGAGGAGGAGAGAAAAATAGATATTACTTCTAACTCATGGTGAAGTTGGAATCAATTATATGAAAAACAAATTTAGTAGCCCTTAGCAGTTGATTTCAATCTTTTATTATGACCCAAGCACCTATAATATAAAAAACACACAATAAGCAAAGCAAAGACACATGAGGTTAGCATTAACACTTGCAAAGGAAAAGCACCATTGGGTCTAAGAAGGTAATAGTACATATGCTTCTTTCTCGATTAAGCTGTCTATAGAGAGGTCGGTCGAAAGTTTGAGTCTAAATCACTAATAAATTCAATCTTGTTGATGGGTTTTACAATTCTCTCGTGGCTTGTTTGATGAGCTCTGATGATAGGACGTTTCAGACCGGTGTGCAAGGCTAGTTCTGGGAGTGCGGGTTGTGCAAATCGGGTTTATTACTGCATTTTAAAAATGGGCATGTTTGCTTAGGAGTGCATGGTTCATATGGATTCTTTGCGGTGGGTATCGATCGTTGTTCCGGACTTCACGAGCTTGAGGAGGGGGATCGGGGCCGCGGTTGTGCTCGGTGCGATTGGTGTAGAAGTTCTGTGAGTTTGCGATGTTAGCGGTGTGGGGATTCGGAGGCGTCACGTCGTCTGGTTGGAGGTCTTTGTGCGAGTGGGGGGGTAGTACTTGGCGGGGTGAGGGAGGTGGGGAGGAGTGACGTGTTGTGTGTTATGACAAGAGGCAAAGACTGGCCTTAGAGGACACGAGGTGATCCCATATTGGGCAATTCGTACCTCTTCTAGTCCCTTTTGTCTAATGCTTGCATTGGGACCTAGATTACTACTCCTTGGGCACTACACTTCTGATATTACTTCAAGTTGTGAAGAGATAGGGCTGGGATTATAATGAATCCAGTTTGTTCTTAGCAAGGGCCCGTCTGCTCTTCTTAAAAAAAGTATGAAACTTGGATTATCGCTAAATAGCATTAGGGAAAATATATTAAAAATTCATCCCTGAACAAGGAAATCTAAAAGATCAAAAACGTCTTATTGTATCATTCAAGTTTTATTAATAAATAATTTCAAAAAACATTATTTAAAACACATTATTCATAGGGCACTTAAATACATATATTATATAATGTGAGAAGAAAGGATTTATTTTAAACCGTCACTTATCACTTAAGTGTTTTTCTGACGTTTCAATACCTCGTATGTTGGAAACTTTGGTCCTGGGTTTTTTATTCCAGATAAATGTCTTTTCCTTGTGTTCTTTTTCTTTGAGTTCTTTAATTATCTCTTTCCCATCTGTGGAAAATGATAAATTATCTCTTAATAATGGCCTGCGCCATTTTTCCATTTCTTTAACTTGCCGTTAGTGTGTTAAAACCACAAGGTTTTAATTGCGCAGTTACGGGTGACCCATCATAGCTAAAGTTACTTTCAGATAACAAAGTTTGGTCCGTATTGTCGAGGGGTGAAAGAAAGGCATATAAAGCTGATTCATTCGAAGTAAGTTGGTTTGATACATTTGAAAAGTAAGTGATTCATAATCTTGGACTTTTTAGCCTAGGTGGAGGTCCGGCAGCCCCTAAAGAAGGGCGAGATATATTATTTGCAGAGTAGAAAAGAGTTGCGAGACATACCGTCATGTACTACATTAGAACAGGGGGTTCGTTTACCCTCTGATGAGATAGGTAGAGATTTAGTGGTGGACCTCAGTTTGTGGGTGCATTCTTGGTATAGAGTTTAACCGTTTGACCATTCAATCACGTTACCATTACCCTGGAGAATGGTCCATACCGCTACAAAAAGCGTTACTAAACATACTCTATATTTAACGGAACAGTAGTGGGTAAGCGCGAGCATTCCATTCAATATTTTGATCGCCAGAGAGGACTTCCCCTCTAGTAAGTGATGTAGCACCATTTTGCGCCAATATCTGGTGGCAGTGTGGCTTACCACTAGAAACCCAATATGTATATTATTTGAAACGTGGGAAAACATACCATTTCTCTTGGTTAGAAACGTGATATAGTCCAAGGCAAATCACGACACCGTGTCACTCAATGGTTGGCAAAGGGACACCTTTCTGCGCACCAAAAATAGCATTCCTAAGGCATTTTCAGAAAAAACCATTTCGCCACAAAAGAACCATGTAAAAAAAAACCAAAACAAAAACCCAAACAAAAAAAAAAAACTAGACTTACACTAAAGCAAATTATACACTATCATCGTTAAAAAACTTAAAGAAAATTCCCAATAAGCGTTTCCTTTTGATGATTTGTGATAAAATACGCCAGCAGGGCACAATGTACCTTTCTAGTGGCAACATACTGGTACCCGTCATGCATCACTGAGCGTTTTTCTGGCGTTTGGATATCACAGTATATATATATTTTATTTGAACAGTGGGAACATTGCTATCTTCATTGCTGAGACGTGATAGTCCAAGGCAGTTCACTCCACCATGGCACTCAAAAATGGCTGGCACAAGTTACCCTCTGGAGCAAAACTATTATTTCTAAGGTATCTTCAGACATTTTCTGGTAAAAAAATGAGCTTCCAAGTGTATTTGGTAATTTTTGTTTAAAGAGTATGATAGGATGTTTAGTTGTGCTATTTCGCGGTATAGCTTGCCCGTATCACCTTGTTTGGTGTTTCAAAGAGAATTTTGAAGAAGAAGTTGCTTAATTGCTGTTTCTTGGTTTGGTCTCGTTCAGCGTTAGCTTTTTTGGTGTTTCCAAGTTTTTGTGTTTTGGAAGTTTTTCGTTGAAAAACGTTAGATTTAGGATGTTTAGTTTCACTGCTTCGTGGTTTAGCTTTGTCTGTGTTAGCTTTGTTGTGATCTCCAGTGTTTTAAGTTTTTTGATTTGAAACGTTTGATTTTAGGATGTTTAGTTTCAATGTTTCGAGGTTTACCTTGTCTGTTTAGCGCTGCTGGTGTTTCCATGAGTATTTGGAAGTTTTTCGTTTGAAACTTTAAGATCTTAGGATGTTTAGTTGTGCTCTCTCTTGGTTTAGCTTGTCAGTGTTAGCCCTCTTTGTGTTTCAAAGAGTATTTTGGAAGAAGTTATTTAGTTCTTCTGTTCGTGGTTTAGCATGGCTGTAGTTTAGCTTTATTGGTTTTTTCCAAGCGTTTTCTGGAAGTTTTGTTCGAGAACACATTGATTTCGGATATCTAGTTGTGATTTTGCGGTTTAGCTTGTCTGTGTTAGCTGTGTTGCTAATTCTAAATGTGTTTTAGAAGTTTTTCGTTTTAAACATATGATTTAGGATGTTTACGTCTTGCTGTTTCGTGGTTTAGCTTGTCTTTTTAAGCGTTTTTGGTGATCCCACAGCGTATTTCAAGTTTTTTGTTTGTGTGTCTGACTGTGTTTTGCCTCTCTCTGTGTGTTGGTGTGTCTGACTGAGTGTTTGTGTATGTTTTTCTATTTAGACACAGCAGAGCCTACAGATAGTACCTACAGGATCTTGCTTCGCATTCACTACATGCAACTTCTTAACAGTTCTTACATATGAGCTGCATGTTTTCTGCATCTGTTTTCGACATTTATAACAAGTGGCTCTTCTGTCCTGCATTAAAAGAGATTCAAGTACCTGGACAGCAAATTTGATTCTATGTTTATTCATTAGTTCAATAGTTTCTTATTTGACCATTTCAGTATCCTCGTTATATAAATCTATGAATTTTTTCGATAGCGTAGATCTTCCTTTTGGACGTCTTGTACTTAGAAGGTGAGGGAGATCAATTGACATTGCGCTCCAAATAGGGTTATTTCATTTGTATAGTCTTGGGCATATTTTTGACAACAAGAAGCCCACAGCTTGAAGAATCTACTTGTGGAGCTATTCTGCCACGAGTCAAGTTCAAGTTCTATGTAGCGTTTATCCACTCCCTTCATCAGATTTTTTTTAGGTTGGAAAAGAACTAGGCCTCCCGTGAGCGTGGTTTAACGGCTTCTGGCTATCAAGAAGATAGAAAGTTTTCTTGGAGAAATCACATATTCCAAAATGAAATGATTCTTGGACTTCGTATTCGTTATATCACACATATTGACACACAATGGAACCAAACAAAACACTGCAATCATTCGAAACATCACTAAAACTCTCTCTAGGCGTATCTGGGTAAGTATTCAAAGCATCAATACTTGTTCAAGTTGAAAGTAGAGTAGCTATCGATAGTTCTTGCTGACGCACAGCTAGAAGTTACAAGATCACGAGGTATGAAACAATTCAGTTGTGAGTCAAGTATCAGGCGTCAGCAGTGATTCAAGGTCTTGAAAGAAAATGGAAACACGTCTGTGTCCCTCAAGGGAAAACCAGTAGCTCTCCACCAATCTAGTTTCTCTGCGTTTTCTACGATAGCAGAATCGGTTTAGATTTGACCACTATTCCCCAAAAAAAGCCTTTTTAAATGCTGGAATCACTTGCTTTTGCTTCGTCATACAAATCCACTTATGGGCCTTTAAACGCGTAACCATGACAAAGGGCTGTAGGAATTATAGACTGGTTAGCTTCAACACGAAGATTTCGGTCTCCTTACCCTTTTTTGGGTTTCACCAGTGAGTGGGGCTATGCAGCCTTTTTCGAACAGACTTCACAAAAAAAACAAATGTACATCTTCCGCTTGCTTTGCAACTTTTGAATTATGATTCCCATCAGAGCTTTCGATTGGGGGTTTGGAACTCTTTTTAAGTGAAGCTACTTCAATAATTTCTTTTTTTCATTTCTGAAAACCCGTTTCGAATTGTATTCTGCTCCCTGCCTTTGTTTTCAAGTCAGCTTTCGCAGTTTCATTAATTGACGGTGAAGAACTCCCCTCATTCTGATCATCACTATCAGCAGTAGACGACAATTCCTTTGGGCTGCTAGAGAATCTGCTGCAGGTTTAATATTGTAAACAGTCCTGAATGGTTAATGAGCTTTTTATTCCAGGCCTCACGTGCCTTTTAGATCTCCCCTTCACGTTCTTGAGTGTTCAGCTGTATAACTGATTTTTCTGTTACTAGTGGTATGTCCTCGAGATCTTAAAAACTGCTAGTTTGCTACTCGAAGGAAGGACATGCAGAGATTCCAAAATTACAAGAAACAATCATAAACTTCAACCAAACTATTCTCTTAGCACCCTTGTCACAATTTTATTTCCTCTAACAGTGATGTTTCTGTTCGTGGTGTCACAACATTAACCTTCTTTCTAGTCAGATTTGAAACAAGATACACATTGCTTTTCGTTGCAAAATGTAAACATGTCCCTTTCTCCATAGAGTTTCTGCTATGTCAACTAAACCACTTTGCTGGCGGTCTTCTCTTGTCGTATTTATTTCGCAAAAAGGAATCTGATGACGCATAAACTTCTTGGACCATACGCAGAAACATTTCATTCCTCGATCAAGTGGATCTTCTTCCTTCTTGATATGAACTACGTTTTCCTTATGTGCCTTCTCAAGGAGTCTATAATCTCCTATGCCTTATATCCTCGAGACACGTGTGTATAATATTCATCGTCTAAAACAAAGAAGGCCCAAGATACATCTGTCCATTGGTATATCTCGCTTTTGTTGTATAACTCTTTTCATCACAGCATTGAATGACTCTGCGGTATGTTGGTTATTCCGGAGACTGGATTAAAATCAGGAATCTGGGAAAACGATGAAGGCACAATCATACTTCAACATGTCAGATTCCAGATTATCTCGAAAGTAGGTAAATGCAGGGATGGACCATTTCACGAGCCTGTCAGTTCTTATTTGGTAGTACTCATCTTCACTTTTGATCTTAGCAACTGAAGAATATCTTCTTGAACTACCTTGATGTCTTTCTTTAGATGCCCCCATTTTCTGAAGTGCATGTTTTGCATTGATCGATAGTGTAGCCAGCAATGAGCAGCCTGAATATGAGGAAATATTTTTTTTCTCGCAACCTCTATACCCTTTTCTCTATCACTCACAAAAGAATTTTGCGGTGAATTGATGCTTGGTGCTTTCTTCATTAGAACTATAAACAGCTCTTCGTGCGAATCAGCTGATCTATTTGTGTGAAGTAAAAATGCAATTGGAATCAGAGGTGTTGTCCCCTTATGGTCGAAGTCAGGATGTCGGAATGTCAGAGCTGAAACCCAGTAATTTCCAATGTTATATTTGGTATCATAAATAGGAACACACTATCGAGATACCGTGTTTTACAAAGTAATCAACCTCTAAGATGGCAAATTCTGATATACAGGTGACGGCTGCTTCTCCTTGCCCAAAAAATTTTTCTGTCACAACAAAATCAGTTTCCGTCATAAGATATCGAATCATATTACATGTGTCTTTGGATATCATGCTTTTTCTGGCCAAAGAAAAGGCATCCTTTACCTGCCCCCCGCTGACTTCTTGGAAAACATTTGTCTGCAGACTCATTCACTGTCTTGCTAAACTCGTTTATGGAAATGTTCTGGGGCGTCATTGTTGTGGTTTTTGCTACATTTTTGGCTCTTATTTAATACAGATTTCTCAGAAGGAACAAAAGGGATAGCTTTTATTCCTTCTTCTTTTTATGGTTTCCATGGGGGTCACAATTGGGATTTTCGTCACAAGTACCAACATAATGAATCACCGTATATAGGCAGTGCTCAAGGGACAGTTGAATGCACATTGCTCATATCGAAAGATATTTTCTCTTCAAAATCAACCATCTTGCCTTCAATCATCCGTTGATAACTCTCTTTCTGAAGTTTGGATGAACAGAGGGTACAGATACTGAGTTGTCCCCCACTACTTCTGCTATAACGGTAACCATCGGCCTTGTAGTCAGTGTAAGTATTTCAAAACTATCTGAATATACTAAAAAAATACTATCTGCATAGGATAGGCTGGAACTTTGTTCTTGCAGAGTTCTAAAACTTTGATATACCAGTTTTCGTGAAGCGGTCCTTAAGATTATGGCAGCCTCAGTAGATCTAAGTGCCGATTTCTTGGTTTCGTATAATATGTGGGTCCACTGGATTAGGAAGTGAGGCGCCATGTATTGTTTGAATTACACTTGGGTCGATCATTTTGAAAATCTTGTACTTTTTTTGGACAAAAAACAAAACATTCAGAGAAGGATTATTAAAAGGCCGATTTATTTTTCTCAGGCTGTACTGTGTACTATAAATCTGTGTGTCGTAAAGAGCCCTGGTAATTGTCTCTCACATAATTCATTGGCTATGTATACCGTTTTGTTAACGTTACTTTTTGTTCTGGGTTTCTATTATTGTTTTCATCATAGGCGTCATAATCTGGAAAATCATTTTCTACTTCCAGCTCGAAAAAACATTCCACCATATTCTCTTGGTAGTAACCTTTTCCATGTCCTTGCACTCTTTAGTGTCCATGCACTCTTTAATGTCCATGCACTCGTTTAATTCCATGCACTCCTTGAACTCCATGTCCAGCTTATCATTTTCAAAGTTTCCCTTCGGTATCAATCACTGGATTAGGAAGTGAAGGCGGCCATGTAATGTTTGAATTACACTTGGTCGATCATTTTGAAAATCTTGTACTTTTTTGGAACAAAAAAACAAACATTCAGAGACTAGGCTTATTTAAAAGCGATTATTTTTATTTTCTCAGGCTGTGTACTATAAATCTGTGTGTTTCGTAAGAGCCTGGTATTTGTCTTCACATAATCATTGGCTATGTATACCGTTTTGTTAACGTTACTTTTTTGTTCTGGGTTTCTTTTATTGTTTTCATCATAGGCGTCATTTAATCTGGAACTTCATTTTTCTACTTCCAGTCGAAAACATTCCACCATATTCTCTTGGTAGTCAACCTTTTCCATTGTCCTTGGCACTCTTAGTGTCCATGCACTCCATGCACTCCTTGAACTCCATGTCCAGCTTATCATTTTCAAAAGTTCCTTCGGTATCAATCTTTTCTGACACCTTGCTGGTTAAAGTGTGTTTGGTAACCATCCTTATTCATTTTAACTCCCTGTTGTTCATCTTCATCTGTGGATTTGCACAATTGTACTTACCATTTTGAGCTCACATTCTTTCAAATACCTCTTATTTCTTCTTTCAAGCTTGAGAAATTTCATTTTTTTCTTTGTATATGTTGAGGGATGTGCCAACGAGAGCCTCTTTTTCTTCTTGTTTTGACCCATCATCCGAATAGTAAATTACGAGTGAAACTAAAAAAGACACACGTATTTCATTGTCTAAAAAACTACATCCACGAGTCTGTGAAAGGGGATCCAAACTTAAATGAGTAAAGCATTACTAGAGAGCGTTGGATGTCAAATCCCCTAAAAAAAAGGGAACGAAACTGCTTCTCTTTAAATGGCATGGACAAACTTTGCTAAAAAAAAAATTCAAATGAATTTTACTTGAAAAAATGTGCATTGTTTTAGTTTTATCGTTTTATGTTATAACGTTGATCCTTACTTTCAGTTGAAGAAAAACATTCTTTTTTTTTACTTTTGTTTTCTGATCGTTTTTCTAATAATTCTACTACTACTACTACTAACAACTCATCGCAGCACCAAGCCGCCTGAGGCCAACACAGCTACGCACGCTTCCTCCTCCACCCAATCTATTTCAATGCCTCCCTTTTTTACACCTTTGCCCACGAAAGTTCCCATTTTTAAATCTTTCTTTATGACGTCCTCCCACCCCAGACGGGGACGGCCTGCTTTCCGTTTAGCCCTAGATGGTTGGCCGAAAAGAACAATCTTCGGCAATATGTCATCCTTCATCCGCCAAACATGCCCAACCACCTCAACTTTCTTCATTATTAGACCTAGAAAGCGGTATTGAACACACATTTTTCATATAGCCTATTGTTTGAAATTACGGTCAGTCAGCCGGGTACCAGAACAATCCTTTTAAGCAATTTCGCTGGAAAACATCTAGCAAATTCTTCATCCGCTTTTCGGAGCGTCCATGCTTCAGAGCCATATTGACCACTGTCATCACTGTAGCTTCTAAGATTCTAATCTTGGTTTTGTTAGACTTATCTTCTATTCTTCCAGACTTTTTTTAACTGTGAAAAAACACCCTGAGCCTTGGCTATTCTATTTTTTTAACATCTTCACTTGCTCCCACCATTTTACTAATAATACTACCAAGATAAGTGAAAACTGCCCCACCTGATCAATCTTTTCATTACCCCAAACATCACCTTTTTCATCGTCACTTATTCCTAGCCTTAGTGACTTAGTCTTCCTAACATTAATTTTCAAACCAATACTAGCACCCTGAACTCGCAAAACTCTAAAACTTCATGTCATTTTGCTCACACTATCATCTAGGATGCTTAAATCATCAGCATAATTCCAAGTCCAGGAGACATTTTTCCTCCCCATTTGATTCCGTGGTCTTCCAATTGCCCTTTCCTGTGCTCCTTAAAACAAAGTTCCATCAAAAAGAATCCATATAAAGGGGGATAGAAACACAGCCTGCTTTAACTCCTGATTTAATACAAAACCAGCTGCTAACCTCATTTCCTACCTTAACCGCAGACAGTGTTTATTCTCGTACATAGCACTAATCACTTTAATGTATTTGTCTGGTATACCATACAAAGATCAAACCTTACTAAAGCTCCTCTATCAACAGAAGTCGAACGCTGTCTCATAATCTATAAACTGAGGACCAAAGGTAGTTTTGAAAACTTAGGCACTTCTCAATTATTACCTAAGAGTGAAAATTTGGTTCAACACATCCTCATACCTTTTCTAAAACCGCACTGCTCTTCTCTTAAAAACTTTGTCTACGGCATCTCTCAGTCTAAAAAGTATCATATTACTAAGCAATTTGCTACCTACAGAGACCAGACTAATGCCTCGATAATTACCACACTCACTTTTATCACCTTTCTTATAAAGTGCTTAATTAATGCTGGTAAATTTTCAATAATACATTAAAATTACAGTAAAATAAAAACAGTTTTTGTAATAAAAATTACAGTGAAATAAACACTTAAACCGCTGAGCTTCCTGGAATTAATGTTCATTATTTTCAATAGTTCCTTTACAGTTTATACGGACTATTATATTGATTTTACACTTTTTGTCGTTGATGTTTGAAAAACAAAAGCACGCTGTTCGAGATACATATAGTTTTCAATAAAACGGAAAAGGACTATAACATACCTTAGACTTTTTATAGTGGGTTTGGGAAGGGAGAAAGGGGCAGTAGCCAAACTCCTATTGGTAGTAATTTTTGTTGACCATATAAAATTAGGGGGGACAAAAGTATTTTTGTCCCCCCTCGATAAATTCCACCCGGGAAATTCCTCTGAGCCCCCCCCTGAAAACGGCTTTGGGTTGCACCCCTTACCGTGTGGTTTTGAGGGATATCAGACCAAGAGAGTGCATTTCAATGCCAAAATAGTCAACAAAATTTGGAGATAGCTATTTTCTTCAAAATAGTTGAAAGGCCCAATAACTGTCTTTTGAGATAAAATGACCCCCTACCAGCCCTGGAGGTAAGCTTTTAAGCTATAAAAAATGTCTTTTTGTTTTATTTGTTATTGGGAAGTGTGCATGCATTTTTCGGCTGGGGGAGGGAGGACGAAGTTTTTTCTGCCGGGAGAATTTTCAATGGAGAGGAAAGCTTCCAGGGGGTGAAATTTTCAGAAGAAATTTAAACTGGGTGAATTTGCTAGAATTCATATACGAAATTTCTTTATATGTCTTGCTTTCTCTTTACCGATTCAATTTTCGCGTCGAGATGTTAAGGGTAATTGTCCGGGGTAAATTCCGGGGTTAAATTAACCATATCAGATAGAAAAAATGTTTGTGGAAAACTGGTTAGGGTTTACTCAGTCACAAATTAGAACTTATATTTTCCTTATTATGGATCACTATCTATTGATGGCAGCCAAAAAATGGGGCAACAAATATTTTTTCCATGGTTTTTCCCTATTCTGCTCTCTTTCCTTTGGTTACTTTATAATTACTTTATAGTCCCAAACTTCCAGGCGGGCCATGCCCCCCTGCCTCCTCTTGTCGGTGCCCATGTTTAACATACCTGTCAACACTCTCTAAACTTTAACCTCAATACTTTGAAGATTTTTCAACCTCAACCGTTGAAGGTTCTTTCCCTCAGAAAATACCCCCACCCCCTGCCGCAGCTCATTGGTCTACAAACACTTTCGACTTATAAATAAAAAAAAGTACTTGAACTCTCAATTTCCGATCTAATGAGCACCCTCTGAAGCTTTTGCGACCATGAGGCATAGGTGTGGATGAGGAAGGGATAGTCCTTTCCTATACGAAATAAATTCTGCTCATTTTGGGGTTTTAATGTTAATCTTTACTTTCATAGCAACAGCGTACACCAGAAGTATCCCAGAAATATAAGGGAGTACATAACAATTTGACATTTTTGTTTATTTTTTCGTTTCCGTTGCATTCCCCCCCCCAAAAAAAAAAATATTCACCGTCATTTTTACTTAATTTGGATAACTTGGCTCCAGCTTTACCACCACCACTCCCCTCCCCCCTTCCCAGGATTTTTGAAGAAATTACGGCACGGTCAAAACCCCTATGCATTCCAGAGGCCAGAACATACTTTGCACTTTACTGAATTAAATTTGAAAAAAACTTGTTTATTAGATTTTCGACTATGTTGAACAAAATGGCTATCTCAGAATTTTAATTGGGTAACTATTTATGTTATTTTATTATGTTCATGGCCGTATATTTGGTTTAAAATACGCTTCTCTATCTATCTATCTAATATGCAGGATAATTAAACCAAACACATTTTGCATGCAGACCCCCGCTATACTTTAACCCCCCCCCTTCTAATATGCAAATATATAGCCCAAATTTATTTCTAAAGTAACGAAGAAACTAACGAAAAAACTGGTGTGTTCTCGAATATTACACAGCGTAAACTTGAGGGAGTGGCGTATAAGACACAAGTATCAAAATTCCTTTCCCCTACGGAAATTAAAAAAAAAATAAAACTCAAATAAAACTCTCAAATTTTGAAAGTCTTATTTTTCACGGGGGGTATTTTCCATGGGGGGGGGGGGGGGGTAATTTTGTTTTAATTATTGGTGAGCCAAAATCAAAACCTGCATTAATTCAAAAACGTTCAAAAATAAAATAAAAAAACAAGTTTTTTAATTGAAAGTAAGGAGCGACAGGAAAACTTAAAACGAACAGAAATTACTCCATATATGAAAGGGGCTGTCCCATCCTCAACGTCTCTCTCTCTCTAATTACGCTAAAGTTTGACTCTTTCTTACAACTCTATTTTTTTAAACAATAAATTTTAGCGCAAAGAGCGAGACGTTGAGGAGGGGACAGCCCCTGTCATATTAGGAAAATTTCTGTTCGTTCTAAGTTTTAATTTCGCTCCTTACTTTCAATTTAAAAAAACTTTTTTTTTTAATTTAATTTTTGAACGTATATGAAACCACCGTACCTACCCCCACCTAAACAATGACTCATTCCCCTCCCTCATTATAGCTGATACGTAAACACAGATCGCCAAGCACAGCTTAATTTCATTACAAATAAAGCGAATCAACTTGATTGAATCCAGTCCTGCCTTCGTGTGCCATTACTTCTTTTACAACTGGAGAATCTAAAATATAGTTATTCATATTTTTAAACTGGAGCTTGAAACCTCCACGGCAGGGTTATCTGATATGATGTATCTGATAAATAGATTTTCAGTAAGATCTCTTGCTTTTTTTTTTGGGGGGGGGGGCCCCTTTTTCAAAAATTAGGCAAATTTTCTCAAATTTTTGGTTTTGGGGTGTGGAACAATAAACTGAAAGAATTTTATATATTGATACCAATAGATATATCGAAAGAATTGACTTATTATGTTGATTCCAAATATATTAGTTTCATTAAATTTAATCTTACCCATCAAAAGCTACGGGTCAGAGAAAATTTGTCTGAAAAAGTGGGAGAGACCTTCTTGAAGTCATATAATTTTAATGAAAACCACCACCATCAGATTGAAACTGTAGATGTTTCAAGCTCATATCTGCAAAAATGTGGAATTTTGCAATTTTTACCAGAAGAAAAATCACAGATGCGTGTTTATTTGGCTTTTTGTTGTTGTTTTTTTTTTCCAGGGGTGATCGTATCGACCTTGTAGGCCTAGAACGTAAGGATAGGGCTCGTTCTAATGGAAATGAAAAGTTCTTGTACCTTTTTTGTCTATATATAAAAATAGAGAACATAGAAATACTGATCTTTTTTTTCTGCGCTTCCAAAAGTACTGTTTTCATATAACTTTACAGTTTCATGAAATGTAATTAAACAAATAGGAAAGGGTTTTCATCTAAAATAAGGAGCAAGTTTTAAAACTTAAAACAAATATAACACCTTTTCAACACCTTGCTCATTAAAAACAAAAGTATTTTTATTTTTGCGGGGGTTATATGGGAGGATCTTTCCATGAAGGAAGTTTTCATTGGGAAGGAGCATTGCTGTGAAGGGGGTGCCGCATTTCACAGCATTATTAAAGAAAAAGATCAGAAATTACATAAAAAAACAAGTTTTTCAACTGAAAGTAAGGAGCACCATCAAAACCCAAAACGGACAGAAAAATATTACGTATATGATTTGGTTCAACCCCTAGTCAATACTTCGCTCTTCAAGCCAAAGAATTTTTAGTACTTTCATAAGAGCTATTTATTGTAATTAACGGCCTTTGTGATTAAGTAAACATTTTTAAAGAATTGGAACAAAATTCGAACTTTAGCTTAAAGAGCAAGGTATTGAATAGGGGGGGAACCCCCTAATATACGTATTAAAAATCAATGAATATAGAAGTTCGGTACGTAAGTTAATTCGTAAGTTACGTACATTTATTACTAATCAAAACGTTCGTAAATAAAATTAAACAAGTTTTGAAAAATCCATTTAATAAAAAAAAGCAAAATTAATATACAAATTTTGTTTTAATTATTCATGTGCGGTGAGCCAAAATCAAAACCTGCATTAATTCAAAAACGTTCAAAAAATAAATAAAAAAACAGGTTTTTTAACTGAAAGTATGGAACTTCGAATGAGCTCTCTCTTGATTTTATAGGGCCAATGGGTCGGTACGATTACCCCTGAAAAAAAAATAAACACGCCTCCGTGATCTTTCTTCTGGCAAAAAATACAAAGTTGCAGATTTTTGCAGATATGAGCTTGAAACATATGTAACAGGGCTTTCTGATACGCTAAATCTGACGGTGTGCTTTTCATTAAAATTATTTCACTTGTAGGGGATGTTTCCCCCCTCTTTCAAAATCAGGCAAATTTTCTCAGGCTCGTAGCCTTTTATGAGTAATACTAAACTTAATAAAATTTATATATTTAGAATTAGCATTATAAGCCCATTCTTTTGATACATTTATTGACATCAAAACTCCGTTTTTAAAAGTTTCGATTACTATTGAGCCGTATCACTTGTTTTTTTTATTGTTTTTTTTTTATTACGCATATGTTATTACGTATATAAGGGGGTTCTCCCCTTAGTCAATACCACGCTCTTTACGATAAAGTTAAAATTTTGTTTAAATCACAAATCGCTGAATCACAAAGGCTGTTTAATTAGAATAGATAGCTCTTTTGAAAGCACTATAAAAAACTGTAGCGTAAAGAGCGAGGTATTGACTTGGGATGATCCCACTCATATACGTAATAATTTCTGTTCGTTTTAAGTTCTTATGTTGCTTCTTACTTTCAGTTGAAAAAACTTGTTTTTTTTTTTAATTTAATTTCTGATCGTTTTTAAATAATGCTGGAAATCCGGCGCCCCCTTCATAGAAATGTCCCTTACCCCAAGGAAACATCTTCCACGGAAAGATTTTCCTGAGTAACCCCTCCTCCTGCACCCCCCCCCCCCCCCCAACCAGAAAAAAATCCTTCATGAAAATGGCTGTAAACTTCATAATAACCAAAACAATATCTAAACAATGGGCAAAGTTCATAAATTGCAGCCCTTCCCCTGGGAAACAGTGGGGAATTCAGTCATCTTAAAAGACATATTTATTAGATTTTCGACTATTTGAACAAAATGGCTATCTCAGAATTTTAATTGGGTAACTTCGGGGAAAAAATGAGCATGGGAGGGGGCCAAGTTGCCCTCCAATTTTTTTGGTCACTTCAAAAGGGCACTAGAACTTTTAATGTCCATTCAAATGAGCCCATTTACGATATTCTAGGATTACTGGATTGATACAATCACCCCTGGGGAAATAAAAAATAAATAAATAAAATAAACACGCATCCGTGATCTTTCTTCTGATTAAATAAAAAAAACAAGTTTTTTAAACTGAAAGTAAGGAGCGACATTAAAACTTAAAACGAACAGAAATTATTCCGTATATGAGAGGGGCTGTCCCCTCCTCAACGCCTCGCTCTTTACGCTAAAGTTTGACTCTGGGTCACAACTTTATTTTTTTAAAAGAATAAAAAACTTTAGCGTAAAGAGCGAGGCGTTGAGGAGGGGACAGCCCCTTTCATATACGGAATAATTTCTGTTCGTTTTAAGTTTTAATGTCGCTCCTCACTTTCAGTTTAAAAAACTTGTTTTTTTTTTATTTAATTTCTGATCGTTTTTCAGTTAATGCAGCTTTTATTTGCATAAAAATTTTACTTTTCTTTTGCTAAATGGATGTCTTTACAAATTAACTTACGTAACTAACTTCTATATTCGTATATTTTTCTTCTGGCAAAAAATACAAAGTTGCAGATTTTTGCAGATCTGAGCTTGAAACCAATGTAATAGGGTTTGCTGATATGCTGAATCTGACGGTGTGATTTTCATTAAAATTCTTTCACTTGTAGGGGATGTTTCCCCCCTCTTTAAAAAATCGAGTAAATTTTCTCAGGCTCGTAGCCTTTGATGAGTAATACTAAACTTAATAAGATTTATATATTTAGGATCAGCATTATATAACACATTCTTTTGATACATTTATTGACATCAAAATTTCGTTTTTAAAAGTTTCGATTACTATTGAGCCGTATCGCTTGTTTTTTTATTGTTTTTTTTTTATTACGTATATGTTATTACTTATATGAAGGGGTTCTCCCCTTAGTCAATACCACGCTCTTTACGTTAAAAGTTAAAAATTTTGATTCACAAACCCCTGAATCACAAAGGCCGTTTAATTAGAATAGATAGCTCTTTTGAAAGCACTAAAAAAAAAACTGTAGCGTAAAGAGCGAGGTATTGACTTGGGGGAGAACCCCCTCACATACGTTATAATTTCTGTTCGTTTTAAGTTCTAATATTCCTTCTTACATTTCAGTTGAAAAAACTTGTTTTTTTTACTTAACTTCTGATCGTTTTTAAATAATGCTTGGAAATCCGGCGCCCCCTTCATAGAAATGTCCCTTACCCCAAATAAACATCCTCCACGGAAATATTCTCCAGAGTAATCCCCTCCTCTAGCCCCCCCCCCCTCCAGAAAAAATCCTTCCTGAAAATGGTTGTATACTCCCAATAACCAATAAATAATGCTGGCAAGTCCGGCGCCCCCTTCATGGCAATTTCCCTTCCCCCATGAAAACTTCCTTCATGGAAAGATCCTTCCATATAGCCCCCGACCCTCTCCTTCCCCCACCTACCAGAAAAAAATCTCCTCTGAAAAAGTCTGTATGCTTCCCAATAACCAATACTATATGTTAACATTGAGTAAAGTTCATAACTTTCAGCCCTCCCCCTGGGGACTGTGGGGGATCAAGTCATCCTAAAAGACATTTTTATCATATTTTCGACCATGCTGAACAAAATGGCTATCTCAAAATTTTGATCGGGTGACTTTGGGAAAAAAATGAGCGTGGGAGGGGGCCTAGTTGCCCTCCATTTTTTTTGGTCACTTAAAAAGGGCACTAGAACTTTTAATTTCCGTTCCAATGAGCCCTCCCACGATATTCTAGGACCACTGGGTCGATACGATCACCCCTGGGAAAAAAAAAAAAAAAAAAAAACAAATAAACACGCATCCGTGATCTTTCTTCTGGCAAAAAATGGAAAATTCCACATTTTTGTAGATAGGAGCTTGAACCTCTACAGTAGGGTTCTCTGATACGCTGAATATGATGGTGTGATTTTCATTAAGGTTCTATAACTTTTAGGGGTCTTTCCCCCTTTTTTCGAAAATCAGCCAATTTTCTCAGGCGCGTAACTTTTGATGGGTAGCACTCACTAAACTTGATGAAAGTTATATATTTGAAATCAGCATTGAAATCTGATTCTTTTGATATATCTATTGGTATCAAAAACCCGTTTTCTAGAGTTTCGGTTACCATTGAGCCGGGTCGCTCCTTACTTACAATTCGTTACCACGAACTGTTTGACAAAAAATACAAAATTCCACATTTTTGAAGATAAGAGCTCGAAACTTCTACAGTAGTGTTCTCTGATACGCAAAATCCCATGGTGCGATTTTCATTAAAGTTCTTTTACTTTTAAGGGTATTTCCCTCTTTTTTCTTAAATAAGTCAAATTTTCTTAGGCACATAACTTTTAATGGGTAAGACTAAACTCGATATAAACTTATATATTTTAAATCAGCATAAAGGTTTGACTTATTTGACATATCTATTGGCATCAAAATTCTGTTTTTTAGAGTTTTGGTTACTATTGAGCCAGTTCGTTACCACGAACTGTTAGAAAGAAAATACAAGTGAATGTGCTTTTTGTCAGTTTAATATACATATGCTGATAGTTATTCCTGAAAATCTTAATAGTATTTGGTTTACAGTCTGTGATCTCATGATCTATGATTTTTTTACTTCTGTCGATTTTTATCTAAACAAACAAACATGGCTACAACCCCAGGAGCAAAGTGGAATGGTAACCAAAAGTTTTGCTTTAACATCTGAATTGAAAGGAAAACTTCAACGCAAGCAAATTGAAAGATTTTGCCGTTATAATTTGCGTAATTAGCTAATTTGGGATGGCCACGACGTTTTTGAACCATAACTCAACATCTGATAATAAGCAGCTCTTACTAGTCTATCTTCATTACACCTAATGAGCTTCAACCAAAATCTAAGCATCACAATAGACCTACGTAGTTTAACAAAAACAAGTCCATATCACCTTCAGAATCTGTGAATGAGTTGTCTCAAAAAAAGCATATGCTATGCTTTACCCCCACCCCCTCCCCTAATATATAAATATATAGCCCATTTTTGTTTCTAAACTATTATATAATTAAACGATTACTTACAAGAATTTCCAAGTTCTAATATTCCAATTTCTGAGGTATACACAAAATTTGACTCGCTTATAAGATATGTTGCTCGTTTTAGTTCTAGATTTCAAAAGAATATTGTCCCAGTCTTTATCTATCAAAGAAAAGGTTGAAACACCCTAAAGGCAATAAGATAAACGATGCCAGAAGAAACGCATGGGAACAGAGTTATCTTTTAAGATAACTCTGTCCCAAATGACTTCCACTAATTTTCGCTGCAAAGAGCGAGGCGTTGAGGAGGGGACAGCCCCTTTCATATACAGAATAATTTCTGTTCGTTTTAAGTTTTAACGTCGTTCCTTATTCTCAGTTAAAAAAACTTGTTTTTTTATTTATTTATTTAGGGACAGGTGAAATAATTCCCTAAGCCTAAAGGCACATTTCTATTGAGCTAGCAAAATATGCCACAAATACGTCTGGACATTCGAAGCTGTCCGCTAAATTTACCCCCCTTGGAAAATACCCCCATCCCCGGGTGAAAAATACCCCCCAAAGAAAACACCCCCCTCCCCGTAAGTAACCCGTGGAAAAAGAAAACCCCCCCCCCTCTGTGGAAAAATAAGTCTTTCAAAATTTGGGAATTTTGATGACTTTTGTTTTTTTTTTCCGTGGGAGGAAGAAATTTTGGTACTTGCACAAATGCGTCTGGACATTCGAAGCTGTCCGCTAAATTTACCCCCCCCCCCTGGAAAATACCCCCATCCCCCGGAGAAAAATATCCCCCAGAAAATACCCCCCACAGAAAACACCCCCTCCCCGTAAGTGACCAGCGGAAAAAGACCCCCCCCCCCCCCCTCTGTGGAAAAAATAAGTCTTTCAAAATTGGGAATTTTATATGACTTTTGTATTAAAAAAATTTGCATATAATTTTACTTTTTTTTATTAAATGGCTTTTTCAAAACTTGTTTGATTTTATTTACGAACGTTTTGATTAGTAATAAATATATGTAACTTACGAATTAACTTACGTAACGAACTTCTGTATTCATTGATTTTTAATACGTATATTAGGGGGTTTGCCCCCTGGTCAATACCTTGCTCTTTAAGCTAAAGTTCAAATTTTGTTCAAATTCTTTAAAAATGACTCCTTAATCTGAAAGGCCGTTAATTAGAATAAAAAGCTCTTATGAAAGTACTAAAATTCTTTGCCTTGAAGAGCGAGGTATTGACTAGGGGAAAAACTTGTTTTTTTTAAATATAATTTCTGATCTTTTTCTGTAATAATGCTTGGAAATGCGGCGCCCCCCACATAGCAATGTCCCTTCCCAATGAAAACTTACTGCATGGAAAGATCCTCCCATATAACCCCCGACCCCCCCCCCTTTCCACCTACCAGAAAAAATCCCCCTGAAAACGTCTGTATACTTACCAATAACCAATACTATATGTTAACATTTGGTAAATTTCAAAACTTTCAGCCCTCTCCCCAGGGATTCCTGGGGATTAAGTTATCCTAAACGACATAATTATCATATTTTTGACCATGCTGAACAAAATGGCTATCTCAAAATTTTGATCAGGTGACTTTGGGAAAAAATGAGCCTGGGAGGGGCCTAGTTGCCCTCCATTTTTTTGTCACTTAAGAGGTTGCTAGAACTTTTAACTTCTGTTCCAATGAGCCCTCCCATGACATTCTAGGACCAATGGGTCGATACGATTACCCCTGGGAAAAAAAAAAATAAACACGCACCCGTGATCTTCTTCTGGCAAAAAATGCAAAATTCCACATTTTTGTAGATAGGTGCTTGAAACCTCTAGAGTAGGGTTTCTGATACGCTGAATATGATGTTGTGATTTTTATTAAGCTTCTATAGCTTTTAGGGGGTCTTTCTCCCTTTTTTCAAAAATCAGCCAAATTTTCTCAGACGCTTAACTTTTGATGGGTAAAACTAAACTTGATGAAACTTATATACTTGAAATCAGAATTAAAATTTGATTCTTTTGATGTATCTATTGGTATCAAAAATCCGTTTTTTAGAGTTTCGGTTATAATTGAGCCGGGTTGCTCCTTACTTACAGTTCGTTACCACGAACTGTTTGATATATTTTTTGGGTTAAGAGAATAAGATATTTGCGTCTCATATGCCATCTTCTATTCAAAGTACAAACTCTATAACTCGTAATTAGCAGACCCATATATACGATCGATATGTCTGTGTATCCTTGGCAAAAGCCAAAACAAGAGACATTCAAGTTTTGTGATAAAAACCAGTTTTTTTGACATGATGCCTATACATGCCACATTTCGATAGAGTCGTTTTTGGTTTAGAATCGGCATATCATCACCTTCGTATTAGCTTAAGAAACAAAACAAGTCTTGTGACGTCAGCTCTTAAACATGCCCCTTTTCGACAAGAATTCATTTTTGTTTCTATGGGGCATGGCCGCATAAAACCTGTTTCAAACATGCCACAAAGCGGCTGATCCTGTTTTCGACCGACCCGAAAGAAATCCACAATGAACTTTTAAAAATCAAGAGAATGTAACTGTGACAAGGTAAACCACAACAAAAACACTACTGACATATTCCCACTCTTGCATTTCAATGAAAGAAATCCAAAATAAACTTTGAAAAATCAAGAAAATGTAACTGTGACAAGGTAAACCACAACAAAACACTTCTGAAATATTCCAACTCTTGCATTTCAACGAAAGAAATCCAAAATGAACTTTGAAAAATCAAGAGAACGTAACTTTTACAAGGTGAACCATGACAAAACACTACTGAAATATTCCAACTCTTGCATTTCAACGAAAGAAATCCAAAATGAAATTTGAAAAATTAAGAGAATGTAACTGTGACAAGGTAAACCACGACAAAACACTACTGAAATAATACAACTCTTGCATTTCAACGAAAGAAATCCAAAAACTCTTGCATTTCAACGAAAGAAATTCAAAATGAACTTTGAAAAATCAAGAGAATGTAACTTTGATAAGGTAAACCACAACAAAACACTACTGAAATATTCCAACTCTTGCATTTCAACGAACGAACTTCAAAATGAACTTTGAAAAATCGAGAGAATGTAACTGTGACAAGGTAAACCAAGACAAAACACTACTGAAATATTCCAACTCTTGCATTTCAACGAAAGAAATCCAAAATGAACTTTGAAAAATCAAGAGAATGTAACTGTGACAAGGTAAACCACGAAAAAACACTACTGAAATAATCCAACTCTTACATTTCAATGAAAGAAATCCACAATGAACTTTTAAAAATCAAGAGAATGTAACTGTGACAAGGTAAACCACAACAAAAACACTACTGACATATTCCCACTCTTGCATTTCAATGAAAGAAATCCAAAATCAACTTTGAAAAATCAAGAAAATGTAACTGTGACAAGGTAAACCACGACGAAACACTACTGAAATATTCCAATTCTTGCATTTCAATGAAAGAAATTCAAAATGAACTTTGAAAAATCAAGAGAATGTAACTGTGACAAGGTAAACCATGACAAAAACACTACTGAAATATTCCAACTCTTGCATTTCAACGAAAGAAATCCAAAATGAACTTTGAAAAATCAAGAGAATGTAACTGTGACAAGGTAAACCACGACAAAACACTACTGAAATAATCCAACTCTTACATTTCAATGAAAGAAATTCAAAATGATCTTTGAAAAATCAAGAGAATGTAACTGTTACAAGGTAAACCACAACAAAACACTACTGAAATATTCCAGCTCTTGCATTTCAATGAAAGAAATTCAAAATGAACTTTGAAAAATCAAGAAAATGTAACTGTGACAAGGTAAACCACAACAAAACACTACTGAAATATTCAAAACACTAATGTTGGGAGGGGGAGTCAAAAGTTGCGGGGATGGGGCCCTTTGTGTCTCAAAAATGCGCATATTAAAAAGCCTTAAAAAATGGGGGGGGGGGGGGCAAAAAAGTTGGGGGGCTTGGGGGCTCTTTGGAGGACCAGGGGACCTTTGGGGGTCCGGGGGGCCTTTGGGGCCCGGGGGATTGGGGGACGGGGCCCTTTGGAGGCCAAGGGGACCCCTTTGGGGGTCCGAGGGGCTTTGGGCCCCTACGGGGGCCCTTTTGGGGCTCGAGGGGCCATTGGGGGACCGGAGGCCTTTGGGTGTCAGGGGGTTCCTTCGGGGTTGGGGTAGGGGGGTCAGAGCCCTTGGGGTTGGGGTAGGGGGTTGTTGGGTTAGGGGACCTCACAAAACTGTTCAAATGGAACTTGTGTATTATAACGACCACAGAGTTTCACCCTTAAATCATCTTCTAAATCATCTTCTAAAAGCATCTTCTAAAATGCCTCCAACTGTTTCGCTCAAATCATCTTCTAAAATGTCTCAAAACGGTTTCGCTTAAATCATCTTCTAAAATGTCTCAAAACGGTTTCGCCCAAATAATCCCTAAACGCAATTTCTGTGTGTTTCTTTTGTTTTGGCATCCCTGCGCTGTCACATTTGAAATTCCTAGGAAACCCTTTCCCGCGTTAATCTCTTCATCTCTAAGATCAAAATATCTCTTCCCCACCGTTAATGCGCATGTTCAAACTTCGCCCGGAGACAATTCTCCTGGACGAACATCAACAAATCAATTTCTCGGAAATCCACTTCCCCTTCGATTACGCAATCAAATTCTCAGAAATCCATTTCCCCTAGGGAGTCTTTGCCCATATACGGTGTTCGTACGGGACCTGCTGATAGGTTCCTACTTTAGTGTTACCAATCAAAAGTTACGAGCCCGAGTATATTTGACTTATTTTCGAAAAAGGGGGAAAACACCCCCTAAAAGTCATAGAATCTAATGTAATTCAGCGTATCAGATAACCCTTTAGTAGAGATTTAAAACTTTTGTATGCAAAAATGTGGAATTTTGTATTATTTCAGCTAGAAGAATCTTTCCAGGGGTGACAGTATCGAACCAGTGTGCTAAAATATTACGAGAGGGTTCATTCGAGTGGAAATCACAAGTTCTCGTGACCTTTTTAAGTGACAAAAGGAACTAGGCCCCCTCCCACGCTAATTGTTTTCCAAAGTCATCGGATCAAAATTTTTAGATAGCCACTTTGTTCAGCATAGTCGAAAAAATCTAATGACTATGTCTTTAGGTGTAAAATGACATGCCACAGTCAACGGGAGAAGGTCTGCAAATTGTGAACTTTGCCCATTGTTTACATTTAGTATTTGTTATAGGGAAGCATACAGCCATTTTTTGGAGGGAAGGGGTTGTGTTTGGGGTGTATTTCTAGGGGAGAATCTTCTTTGAGAGGGAAATTTCTGATGAGTGAATATTCTAGGGAAAATGTTACACTGGGGGGTTTTGACAGAATTATTATACAAATTTCTTTTTAATATTTCCTACATTCTCTTTACCAAATTTTTTAATTGGAGATGTTCCGGGGAAATTATTCGGGGGATATTTCCGCAAGTTTTGTTTTCTCGGATATAATTTCCACCGAAGGCGACATTTCCGGAGTGATCGAGAAACCGATTAGAGATTAAACTCTTATTCAATGAAAAAAATGCTAAGGAAAATTTTTCAGAAAAAATCGTTCACAAGTAATTTTACATAGAGATGTTACTCTTAGCGAGAAAGGAACTGTCTGGAGGAATTTGACGAGGATGGGTGCACTTTATGTTGGATGAAATTTCCACGGAGGAGTTTTAAGTCAGTAGGAGGGGAATATTTCATAGAGGGTGAGCCAAATTTACCGGTATTATTTGGAAACGAAAAGAAACTATGCATATGACTGTTTACTAAGATTGAAACACAGGGGCTGTTTAATTAAAAACAGGAAGCTTTTTTTAGCAAGCTAACAGCTTTAGCGTAAAGAACAAGGTACTGATGAGGGGGCGACCCTTCATATGCGGAATAAATCTGCCAAAATTAATATGCAAATTGTGTTTAATTTTTCATACGCGGTGAGCCAATATCGAACCTGCATTAGTTGAAGAACGTTCAGAAATTAAATAAAAACAAGTTTTTTTTTTACTGAAAATAAGGAGTGACATTAAGACTTAAAACGAACAGCAATTATTCCGTATATGAAAGGGGCTGTCCCCTCCTCAAACACCTCAATCTTTAAGATAAAGTTTGACTCTTTTTCACCACTCTACTTTTAAAACAATAAATAACTTTAGCGTAAAGAGCGAGGTGTTGAGGAGGAGATAGCCCCTTTCATATATGGAATAACTGCTGTTCGTTTTAAGTTTTAATGTCGCTCCTTACTTTCAATGAAAAAAACTTGCTTTTCTAATTAATTTCATAAAGACGTTACTTTTTTCAACAGATGAAGAACCGTGTATATTATAATTTTATCTGTCCGGTTTATATGCAAAGAAATACAAGAGACGAAAATTAACGAACAAGAAAGTATTGAAGAATCATGGTACACAAAGTAATATTTGGCAGGGATAGTCACTAGGGTTGGCACCGTGATTGGGTGATTTTCGGGGATTCGGGGAACCAAATTTTGTTTTTGGGATGACACACAGATTTTCGGAAGAGTGCAAGCCTTGCTTGACTTTGACTTTTAATCAGGAAAATCGAAATACTTAACCACACGAGAAAAGAAAAGCTCTGATGTAGCGGTTGACATAATAAACAATTGCAGTAAAATTAATTCAGAGTCAGCCGAACGCCGCCACTTCTTGCCGGTGGCGGCGCACGTGCGGCGCACCGGCGTTGTTGCAACACTTTTGTGGTGGTCAACCAGGATTCTCGTTGGCGGCGTTCAGTCGATACGCCGGTTGTGGTGTCGGGGTCTACTTAGGATCATGGGTGATCAGAGTAAAAACACTTTTCTTGTGATCGGGAGGCTTAAGAAAAAATAATAATGGCATTATAACCAGTAATAGCATGATGTTCTCAGTAGCAAAGTTAAATGCTAAGCTCATTTATTGTCATTTAAAAAATATCAATTAAAAAGCGAATTTGAAGAAACACGTGCAATTTTTTATTACGTTTTGCTCATGAAATAAATTCTAGTGGATGCAAAAAGTAAAATAACACAGGAGTTGTTGTAACGCTCTAAAACTCATTTTTTTTAACCTGGAGCAACAATAAAACAAATCTACTTGGTTTTGTCTTGGTTTATTGGTCACGCGAATGAATTTGTTGAGCAATTAAACTCATAAAAGAAGTATTTCGCTAAAATGAATCGACTACAGAACTTATCAGTCCCATCGTTTACCATGGTTTTCATATTTCTAGAGTAGTAATTTTGAATTATTGTTTTGTAATTTTGAATTAGTCTCAGAAAACACAATTTATATTGAAGACGATAAGTTTTGAAAATAAGATTTTTGAGCTACACTAAAAGTTAAAACGCGAGTAGTGACCCCATAAAAAATTTAAACACAGCCCCAATGGGGTCTACACGAAGCTACTAGCCCCTCAAGACGTAGGTATGGCTGATTATTAATTTATTGTGTAGACCTTGTTGTTCCCTATTTCTTTAGGGGAAGCTTTCTTCAAATTTAATTCTTCAAGACATTTCCCCTCAAGGTCTTCTTCAAAAAGCCAGTCCCTAGCTACCAGTTCCAATGAGGCCCTAGCAACCAATTCCAACGGGACCCTTGCAACCTGAAAGTATTATTTATTATTGATCTATTATGTACACCTGGATGTTGCATAATAGTTAATTGTTAAACTATGCAAAGCCATAGCAACCTGTTTCAGCGAGACTCTAGCAACCAATCCCAACCGAGCCCTAGCAACCAACAAGTATTATTGATTGTTGATCTATTATACATGCCTGGTTGTTACATAATAGTTAATTGTTTACCAATGCAAAGCCCTAGCAACCAATTCCAACCGGGCCCTAGCAACCAACAAATGTTGTTTATTATTGATCTACCTGGTTTTTACACAAGAGACACCTGGTTGTTACACAAGAGAAGTAATTGTTTACCTGTATGAGTTTATTGAGGAAGACGTAATTTTGCGTGTTAACAAAACTTGTTTTGATAGATCTTATGGGCCGCTAGTCAAGCGGGGAACTCCCGGATGTAAATGAGGATGAAATGTTGCATAAACTTGGGTGTTACAGTATAGTTAATTGTTGACCTATACAAAACCCTGGCAACCATTTCCAACGGGGCGCATGCAACCTACAACTGTTATTGATTATTGATCTATTGCACATACCTGGTTGTTACATAAGAGTTCATTGTTTACCTATACGAATTTATTAAAGATGACGCAATTTCGCGTGTTAATTTTTTTTATTATAGATCCTATGGGCCGCTAGTCAAGCGGGGAACCCCAGATGTAAATGAGGATGACTTATTACGCAAACATGGGTGTCAAATCATAGTTATTGTTTACCTATGCAAAGTCCTGACAACCAATTCCAAAGGGGCACTAGAAACCAACAAGTATTATTGATTATTGGTATATTACGCACACCTGTTTTTTACAATATAGTTATTTGATTACTATGCAAAGCCATAGCAACTAGTTCCAGCCGCATCACCAAAGTAATCAACAAGCGTTCTTGATTATTGATCTATTGCATACATGTGATTGCTATGGAATAGCTTAGGAGATATTATTATTTATTTATGCAAAGCCTAGCAACCAGTTTCAACCGGGCCCTAGCAACCAACAAGTATTATTGATTATTGATCTATTACACGCACATTATTGATATGTAATAGCATAGGGGATATTATTATTTACTTATACAAAAACCATAGCAACCAGTTCCATCCAGGCGCTAGCAACCAATTTCAACCTGGCCCTAGCAAAAAACAAGTCTTATTGATTATTGATCTATTCGCACACAGCTGGTTGCTACTTAATAGTTAATTGTTTACCTACGCAAAGCCCTAGCAAACCATTTCTAACCAGGCAATAGCAACCAGTAAATATTATTGATTTTTGATCTAATGCGCACAGCTGGTTGTTATATAATAGTTAATTTTTACCCTATTCGAATTTTCTGTGGGAATACCCCATTGAAGTAAATGATGAAACCATGGATAAGATAACACGAAATAGATTACCATTCAGGGACCATGACTGTTCTTGGCACTGACAACTCTGTGCCCCTTGCATTGTATTTCAAGCAAGAATCCCTTTTTTTGTCACACACATCCATATTTTAAGAAAACGCAGCTCATTTTGAAGCACACATTGATTATTTTCATCTTGTTTAGAGCAAAACCACAGTTTGAAGCATTGATATGCATATATTTCTTCGATTTCAAACATCATCACAGTTCACACCAACTGTGGCTGCCCTGTGGCACCTTTTAGGACCCGCCATCATCACTTAAGGGCTCTCAGACGTTTGAATATCCTGAAAGATATTTTTATTTGAACAGTGGGAACTTACCATTTGATTGTTAAACTGTAATACTCCAAGGCAGCTCACGTCACTTAGCACTATGTGTATGACATGCGGCACCCTTTGGCAAAAATTTTGTTTTTCAAAATGCATCTAGGCTTTCATCGCCATTTTCATCCCTAGCATCTATTGCACGTAAAAATGGCGTGAATATTATTATTTTTATTTGTTTTTGTTTTTATTTCGCATGTTTTATTTTTATGTTTTCTTTTGTTTCATTTTCTGTTAAGG
This sequence comes from Artemia sinica, assembly GCA_027921565.1. Lineage (NCBI taxonomy): Eukaryota > Metazoa > Arthropoda > Branchiopoda > Anostraca > Artemiidae > Artemia > Artemia sinica. The sequence goes on from CM051269.1 coordinate 26,461,466, forward strand.
GCAAAAATATCTCACCAGTGTTACTAGCATTTCGGGAGGGATTATTTCGACTTGAAACAGCGAGTTCTACTTCTACTGTCAAAAAATAATCAAAAACCAGCTAGGATTCATTCGTCATTTTTCCTCCCCAGTACCTATTGCAGCCATACAAGACGTCAATATTATAATTGATTTTAATTGTTCTTATTTGTATTGAGCGTGTTAGATTTTTTTCGTTTGTTCCGTTTTGGCTTAGGGTAATCATTTCTTAGGGTAAATCTTTGCTTAGGGTAATCAAATTTTGGGATGGGCTACTTCGGCTTGAAACAGCGAGCTCTACTTCTACAGCCAAAATTATCAAAAGTAGCTAGGATTTTTCTTAATATTCCTTCTAAACTCATTTTTCAAGTTCACCCCAAACATTACTTTTCGACTTTATGCGTACCTTAACATCAAGCAACACTTTTCAAACGGCTTCATCGTTTCATTTCAAAATAAGATGTTTTCTTAATATTAATTAAAAATTCCACAAAATAAGTTTTTCAAAAAAAGTAAAGAGCTCCATTAAACCAAAAATGAACAAAAATAGAATCAAATAATCTACCAAGAATAGAATTTCCACAAATCAGTATCAGTAAATAAATGATACCCAAAACGGAAGGAAATTAAAACAAATAACAGAGTCAAACTCAAAAAGAGCAGAAATTAATATCGGTAGGGTTCAAAACCCCAAGCTTTATAAAAGCCAGAATATAATTTGTACTTTACTGAAAAATATTCTTTTAAATGTTTTCACTTGTATAACTTTAAGAAATAAAAAAATAATTAAGATTTTAAGGAATAAATATCAGCATATGTATATTAAACTGACAATGCACAATCATTTGATTTTTTTTTCAGTAAAGTTCATATTATATTCTGGATTTTAGAAAGCATTGGGATTTTGAACCCTAGTCACATTAATTGGTTTTAAGTCTTTTATTAATTAGCTTGGATTCAGAATATCATCAGCATACGTAAGTAAAGACATGTCTAAGCCCCCGTAAATAAAGTGGACTCAATATAAATTTTGCAAGGAATGACTGAATTATTAAAAAGCGCGGGGGAAATTGGACATCCTTGTCTAACACCCTTTAGGGCATTAAAAAGCTCTGAACCGCACTTCATTTTGGCACGAAGATGTTTATACATGCATCGAAGACACTTTATAACTGAGAAGTCAGCCCTTCTCTTTTAGGCTTCAAGAGGCTTCAACTCTTGCATGAAATGCAAGAGTTGGCAAAAATACACGAATCAAATGCTCTCGCTACGTCAAGTGCACATAGAACAAGAAAATCCCCGGAAACTTCCTTATCTACAAGAACCTTAAAAAGGGAAAAAAGAGCATAAAAAAAAAAGAAAAAAAAAAAAAAAAAAAAAAAAAAAAAAAAAAAAAAAAAAAAAAAAAAAAAAAAAAAAAAAAAAAAAAAAAAAAAAAAAAAAAAAAAAAAAAAAAAAAAAAAAAAAAAAAAAAAAAAAAAAAAAAAAAAAGAGCTCACGACTAAGTTCTTTCTGAAAACCGAACTGATGCGCAGGAACAGTACCCTTTTGGGAAATATCTCTATGAATAATATACTCAAATATTTTAAAAGAAGTGCTAGAAATGGTTATAGGGTGATATGATCGGCAATCATCAAGATTTTTTTCCCTTTTTGCTTATAGTCTTAATCTGCCCAATACAAAACTGTTGAGGCACAATACCAAAAAGAAATAGACATTTTAAAAAGTAACAAAAGATGCTGTAACAAAAGATCACTACAATGTTCGAAGCAAATATTAAATCAACACCGGCAGAAGATTTTTCTTAATTTTTCGCGACGAAAACTCACTTTTATAATAATTAATCCAGCTTTTTCTGTAATACTACCGACAAAAGTCCAATCACTGTGTTTAAAACTTTTCCACAAAAGTGAAGGATCACTAGCTATCCTATTGATATTTCGGATCAAAATTATTTTGTGGTCTTTAAGGGCTCTTGTGAACTTTCTTTTTGTCTTCAAACGCAATTCCTTTACTATACCGGAGCGTGGTTTTTTGGGTTCATTCCAGATTCGGAGCCCTAATTTAACTGAATCAGAAGCTGCAAAAAGACTTTGATGTTCGGACCAGTCAGTGACTTCCGTCTTTTTGTGAACAAGTCTAGATGGGACTGTACAAATTTTTTTTGCGCATCGAAGCGCGTGGTTGGTTTCTGCAAGAGAACTTGTAAGCTGTATTTCGATTTCGTACCGATTAATATAAGATCTGCATTCTGAACTAAGTAGGTGAAAAGGAACTTTAATTTTGTTGATTAACGTGTTACACTCGGACATGAATAACTGATTCTGAACCGGCATGCGGGTTAACTTTAATAGACACTCTTGTGCTGATTCTAGCCACTTCCCATAGGATCGTTTTTGCATCACTAATATCATCTTTTTTGAAAAATTCAATTCTCTTTATAGCCATTTCAGGACTCCGATTTCTTGCCTTTATTGCTCTTTTCATAAAGTTCAAGATTACATTCCAAACTAGCTTTTCAGATATTTCAAAACCTGCCTCGAGGGCAAATGATATTATTCTAATTTTATTATTCTCCAAAAACAGGTCATTGATCATAAAAATGTTAATATGAAAATCAAATGTTCCCTCAAAAAGTAGAACATTGTTTTAAGTTAATTTTTTAAAATTCAAAATTTCAAAAAAACTAAGTACAAAAAAGGAGAGGAGGGTTTAAAAGTTAAGGGGATGTCATTGGGGACCCTTCGTGTGGGATATGGATGACCATAAATTCCCTCTGAAAAAAGTATTGGTATAAGCGCTCCTTCCCATGAATACGATGATGCAAGTGGTTACGCTATGCCTTTGTTAATATATGCTGTCAAGTATAGTTTAATACAATAAAATAAATTAGTCCAATTTGAAATCCAATAAAAACGGTTTACATAATTTATCATTTCCCTGATTATGCCGATTCTAACATTTCATTTGAATTCATATAAACCAGTCTACTAAAATGATCATTCCTCTTATTCATTGAAGGTTTAATATACGTTAATCATGTCCAGATAGGTATTACTAAAGTAGTCATTCCTCTTATTCAGTGAAAGTTGAATATATGTTAATCTTGTCAAGAAAGGTATTACTAAAGTTGTCATTCCCCTTCTTCAGTGAACGTTGAATATATGTTAATCATATCCAGCCAGGTATATGTAAATGAGAAGCCAGCTGGAATATGCAAATAAGGTTTGGGGTATATGCAAACATGGTTTATGGTATGTGCAAATGAAGTTTAGGCTAAGATCATTAGAGCCTCAGGCGTGCAATCAGTACCCATCTATGCAACACTACTCAGGATCTGTCATTAGGAAAAGGAGTAAGTTTTTATTTTAGGTGTATCTGAAAAGGCCCAAAGTATTAAGGTGAGACTTTTTAGAATGTTGAGGGGTATTTTGAACTAAATGAAAAGGCACTATGTGCATCCAGTTTATCAAAACGACAGATCTGCAACATCTTAAGAGCGGCTTTAAAAGGGTATCGAGTTGGAACTTTCAAGACATGTTTAGGGAGATGTTTCAGAGTGATCGAAGAGCTGTCAGGCCCCTCTCATGTCTTATTTAGTAGCCCTCTCGCTAAGAACATTTGATCAGAATTTTCAAATAGCTAGCTTGTTCAAATTAGTTTGAGGGCCAAATAACTATGCCTATGAGGATCACATATCCCGGCGCAACTTTTGAGGGGAATGTCAAACAATTAAAGACATACTAAGTGCTTTCTGGTTGTCAAAAGGGCGTACCAGCATTATTTAAGGAATGGCTGAGGGTATTAAGTTGAAGCTTACAGGGTATGTTGAGGGGGATGTTGAAAAGTAATTGGAGGGCTACAATAATCCCCTCCTTTGACCTATATAATGCCCCCTCCCTTCAATACTGATCAAAATGGTTAAAAAGCGATTTTTATTCAAAAGGCTTAGTAACTATGCCTCCAAGGATGCCACACCTCCCAAAGTCTACAGAGGATGATTATAAATTATACAATTTACCCTTTTTAACTGCATGACTTATCGTAAAGAAAGGGAAAACACAATATATGCAAGAGGGCTTTCAAATGGAGCAATATCGAAGGAATGGCTAGGGGCATTAAGCTTGAAGTTTAGAAACAAATATGCTACTACTACTACTAAAAACTCATTGCTGCACCAAGCTGTGTAAGGCCTAAACAGCTACGCACTTTCCTCCTCCATCCCAATCTATTCAGAGCTTCCCCTATTACACCCTCCCACGAAGTTCCTATTTCCTTTAAATCTTTCTTTATGGCGTCCTCCCATCCTAGACGAGGACGACTTGCTTTCCGTTTAGCCCTAGACGGTTGGCCGAAAAGAACAATCTTCGGCAATCTGTCATCCTTCATCTGCACAACGTGCCTAACCACTTAAACCTTTCTTTCATTACTGCCCTAGAGAGCGGTATTGAACCACATTTTTTCGTACAGCCTATTGTTTGAAATATGGTCAGTCAGCCGGGTACCCAGAACAATCCTTAAGCAATTTCTCTTGAAAACATCTCTGCAAATCTTCATCCGCTTTTTGGAACACCCATGCTCCAGAGCCATATTTGACCAGTTTCATAACTGTAGCTTCTAATATTCTAATCTGGTTTGTAGACTGATCTTCCTATTCTTCCAAACTTTTTAACTGTGAAAAAACAGCTTGAGCCCTGGCTATTCTACTTTTAAAATCTTCACTGCTTTCCCGTCTTTACCAATAATACTGCCGAGGTAAATGAAGCTACCCCACCTGATCAATATTTTGATTACCCAACGTCATCTTTTCATCTTCACTTGTTCTTAGTCCTCTTAACATTAATTTTCAAACCGATTCTTGGACCCTGAACTAGCAAAACCTCTAAAAATTCATTTATTTTGCTCACACTTTCATCTAGGATGCTTAAATCATCAGCATAATCTAAGTCAATTAGACTTTTTCCTTTCCATTTGATTTCAGGGTTTCTCATTGCCTTTCCTGTGCTCCTTAAGACAAAGTCTATCAAAATAACCCATATAAAGGGGGATAGAACATAACCCTGCCTAACTCATGATTTAATGCAAAACCAGCTACTAACCTCATTTCCTACCTCAACCGAAGAAGTGTTATTCTTGTACGTATCTCTAATCACTTTAATGTATTTGTCTCGTATACCGTACAAGGATAAAACCTTTACTAAAGCTCTTCTATCAACAGAATCGAACGCTTGCTCATGATCTATAAGACTGAAGACCAAAGGTGTTTTACAACTCAGGCACTTCTCAATTATTAACCTAAGAGTGAAAATTTGGTCGACACATCCTCTACATTTTCTAAAACCGCACTGATCTTCTCTTAAAACTTTGTCTACGGCATCTCTCAGTCTAAAAAGTATCATATTACTAAGTAATTTGCTACCTACAGAAACCAGATTAATGCCTCGATAGTTACCACCACACCCTTTTATCACCTTTCTTATAAAGTGGCTTAATTAAGGTTTCCTAAAATCGTTAGGTACTTCCCCTTTTCCAAAAGTCATATTCATAATCTTCAGTAACTCATTTCTAACCTCAGAGCCACCATATTTAAGAAACTCATTTACCACCTATCAGCACCTGGAGCCTTATTATTTTTTAATCATTTTAGTACTGTCACTAATTCTTCCTCACAAAACAAATCTTCCTTCACATCCGAGGTACCACAAATTTTCATTTTCCTCTATATCTTTTCCTGCAACTCTATCTCGATTTAGCAAATTCTCAAAATGTTCTGCCCATCTCTTTTTAATTTTTTCCTTATCGCAAATTGTGGTCCCGTTCATGGGAACGGCTGAGGGGGGGGGGGCCTTGGCCCCCCTGAAAAATTTGGGACTATAAAGTAATTATTAGGAAACCAAAAGACAAAAAGTAGAATATGCAAAAACAATAGAAGAAATGTGCGTTGCCCCATTGTTGACTGCCTGCCACTTGATTTTGAACCTATAACGAAAGTGTAAGAGCCTAACTATCAATCACATTCGATAAAAGAATCAGTTTTTATGGTGATCCTAAATATGTATTTGTTTATTAGTAATTAGTGCTGTTATAAGTACCAATTTTGTCAGCCAGCGAACCATAAAGATGACAAAAATATAAGCAAATATTTCGACAAGGACCTCCGCCAAGTCGTCCTCAGTGCTAAAACAAAAAAAAAAAGAAGAAAAAAAAAAAAAAAAACGAAAAATCTAACCTTTCGAAGCTTACTGTACAAAGACAGAACAGAAACTGAATAAAAAACCAGGCAGGAATCAATGAAAATGAATTTACCAAGATGATTGTGCAAAGATCTTTCGTCTTGCAATAACTTTAGCTGGTCTACAATTTCGGTTTTCATTAGATATGCAAATAGGTTCTTTTAAGTTTTTTCGGGTGAAAATATTGATTGAGTCCTTCAAGATTAAACTGTCGTAAATTGGGCTTAATGAAATATCTCCAGTATCTCTATTTATTGCTAAATTTTGGTTCATATATTTTTTTTATCTCAATTACCTCCTTAAAAGTTTGTGGTACGCCATTAACAGTTGATATTAAGGTTGCCTCGTCAAACAGAACTAGATGGGTCGGGTTTACGAAAATATGCGAAGCCAATGCCGAATCAAAGTTGTCATTGTTATTTTTTAATCTCAGGGACTTATCTATTGAAATTTTGTGCTCATGCAAACGCTCACCTAGTTGTTGATGGGTCCTACCAATGTAAAACTTTCCACAAGAACACGGGATTCTGTAGACACCTTAACTACCCAGTACAGGGTCTGTTTTATCCTTTCCTGAGTTAAAAAAATGTTCAACCTTTTGTTCGGTTTTGAAAGAAACAGAGAGATTATGTTTATTTAAAATTTTTCCAAGTCTATCGCCAAGTTTCGGGATGTATGGTAAAAACGATGAAAGTTTTTTTCTCAATTGCCGGTGTAACTGAATCAAGGGGGACAAGCTCCCTATTTTGTTCTTTTATCTTTTTTAATCGTCTATCTATTATATTTTCAATGAGTTTGATTGGGTAACCATTGCAAAAAAGAATATCCTTGACATAATTTAGTTCAGAATTTATATGATTACGGGAACAAATTTTTAAAACTCTGTCGACTAAAGAGATTACTACCCCTCTTTTCACAGAAGGAGGGTGATGGGAAGAGAAATGTAGATATCGATCATTATGAGTCGGCTTTCTATATATAGAAAATTCAAGACTAGGATTAGTTTTTATAATCAAAAACATCTAAGAAAGGCAGCTTACCTGAATCTTCGAGTTCCATTGTGAACTGGAGATTCGAATCAAAAGAGTTCAAATGTGCCAAAAAATCTCTTAGAGAGTCTTGTCCATGTTCCCAAACAGAAAGGATATCATCAACAAAACGAAACCAGATAGAGTGTTTTAAGTGGAAACTATTCAAAGCAGACTGTTCTATGAAATCCATGTAAAAATTTGCCAAATAAGGAGACAAGACAGTGCCCATGGATAAGCCCATTATTTGAAGAAAAAATTTGTTTCGGAATTTAAAATACGAGGAGTACTTGTTGCAAAGACGGACAAGGGTCATTATTGTATCAATTTCCAAAGTTTTGTAATCCGACCAAGCTGAATTTTCCTCTAATTTTCTTTGTAAAGCCTGCTCACATTTATGAACATCGCATGAAGTGTACATAGAAACTGCATCAAAACTAGATAAAACGGTATTTTCTGTTGTACTTTGATTTTTTAACTTCTCAACAAGATCTATGGAGTTTTTAATATAGGATTTCTGTGTGCTTAAAAGAGGCTTAAAAATGGTGGCTAAGAAAACTTCCTATACCCGTAGCTGGAGAACTATAACATGCTACAATTGGACGTAACGGAATATCTTTCTTATGGATTTTAGGCAGACCATAAAACTTAGGGGCTGAACAACCTTTGGGATAAAATTTTCTGTACATTTGAGGGGTAATTAGTCTAGTATCTTTTTCAAAATTCCTAGTTCATTTCTCAACTTCTGTGTGTATTTGTCCGTGGGATCAAATTTTATTTCTTTGTAATATATTTTCATCCATTAAAAGGGTGTTAACTTTTAATTCATAATCTGCAGAATTCATAATTACAACTGTGTTTCCCTTGTCCGCTTTCGTAATTACTGTGTTTTTGTCTTTTTTTAAATTTCGGAGGATTTTAATTTCTTCCTTTGATTGAGTTGAAAGTGACAAAGATGGCCTATAATCAAGAATACTCTTTACAATTTCACCTCTGAGTAGGTCTGGATTTTCGACTTCACCATGAGAGCTAAAAATAGCAGACTCCACGCCCGTAATAATTTCTGAAGTATTTACGTGTGTTTGAGCCATTGCAAATTTTGGTCCTTTTGAAAGAATACTTAGTTCCTTGGGATGTAAATACCTTAGAGGATAAATTTTCCAAAGGAGGACCAGGACAAAATCTAGGAAGGAAAATCCGTGTTTGTTGAAACTGTTGAAATTCCAGTTTTGAGAATTTTTCCGATAAACGAGTTTTTGCTAAATGGAATATGTGTCTGAAAGACCTATGTGAGATTTGTAAAATCTGGTGAAAATCTTGAGGGGACAAAATCTGATATAATAAGGATTTTAAATTAAGTATTTTATTACTAAGGACGTATCTTCTGGATCTATGGTCTTTTAAAATATGTGTTAAAGTTTTGAAACCCATTCTCTGAATAAATGGGCCTTCAGAATGTGTGCCTAAATGTAGGTTGAAACGTAAAGAAGGTGGAAGAATTCGATGTTTTTTACAAGTTTCTAAGAAATTAAACTGACAAATAAGATTTGCATGTTTCTTAACACAATTTAAAAAATCTAAAACAATATTGGTCCAATGCTCCCCGTAAGCTTGACGCAAATACATTCTTAGACCACACTGGCTATACATGACAAACGAAACTCAGAGAGAGGAGAGAAGTAACAAAATGAAAAATAAAATCAAAAAGGGTGAAAAAAACGAGGATTTTGTCAGCCAGCGAACCATGAAGATGACAAAATATAAGCAAATATTTCGACAAGGACCTCCGCCAAGTCGTCCTCAGTGCTAAAAACAAAAAAAAAAAAAAAAAAAAAAAAAAAACGAAAATCTAACCTTTCGAAGTTTTACTGTACAAAGACAGAACAGACACTGAATAAAAACCAGGCAGGAATCAATGAAAATGAATTTACCAAGATGATTGTGCAAAGATCTTTCGTCTTGCAATAACTTTAGCTGGTCTACAATTTCGGTTTTCATTAGATATGCAAATAGGTTCTTTTAAGTTTTTCGGGTGAAAATATTGATTGAGTCCTTCAAGATTAAACTGTCGTAAATTGGGCTTAATGAAATATCTCCAGTATCTCTATTTATTGCTAAATTTTGGTTCATATATTTTTTTATCTCAATTACCTCCTTAAAAGTTTGTGGTACGCCATTAACAGTTGATATTAAGGTTGCCTCGTCAAACAGAACTAGATGGGTCGGGTTTACGAAAATATGCGAAGCCAATGCCGAATCAAAGTTGTCATTGTTATTTTTTAATCTCAGGGACTTATCTATTGAAATTTTGTGCTCATGCAAACGCTCACCTAGTTGTTGATGGGTCCTACCAATGTAAAACTTTCCACAAGAACACGGGATTCTGTAGACACCACTACCCAGTACAGGGTCTGTTTTATCCTTTCCTGAGTTAAAAAAATGTTCAACCTTTTGTTCGGTTTTGAAAGAAACAGAGAGATTATGTTTATTTAAAATTTTTCCAAGTCTATCGCCAAGTTTCGGGATGTATGGTAAAACGATGAAAGTTTTTTTCTCAATTGCCGGTGTAACTGAATCAAGGGGGACAAGCTCCCTATTTTGTTCTTTTATCTTTTTTAATCGTCTATCTATTATATTTTCAATGAGTTTGATTGGGTAACCATTGCAAAAAAGAATATCCTTGACATAATTTAGTTCAGAATTTATATGATTACGGGAACAAATTTTTAAAACTCTGTCGACTAAAGAGATTACTACCCCTCTTTTCACAGAAGGAGGGTGATGGGAAGAGAAATGTAGATATCGATCATTATGAGTCGGCTTTCTATATATAGAAAATTCAAGACTAGGATTAGTTTTTATAATCAAAACATCTAAGAAAGGCAGCTTACCTGAATCTTCGAGTTCCATTGTGAACTGGAGATTCGAATCAAAAGAGTTCAAATGTGCCAAAAAATCTCTTAGAGAGTCTTGTCCATGTTCCCAAACAGAAAGGATATCATCAACAAAACGAAACCAGATAGAGTGTTTTAAGTGGAAACTATTCAAAGCAGACTGTTCTATGAAATCCATGTAAAAATTTGCCAAATAAGGAGACAAGACAGTGCCCATGGATAAGCCCATTATTTGAAGAAAAAATTTGTTTCGGAATTTAAAATACGAGGAGATACTTGTTGCAAAGACGGACAAGGGTCATTATTGTATCAATTTCCAAAGTTTTGTAATCCGACCAAGCTGAATTTTCCTCTAATTTTCTTTGTAAAGCCTGCTCACATTTATGAACATCGCATGAAGTGTACATAGAAACTGCATCAAAACTAGATAAAACGGTATTTTCTGTTGTACTTTGATTTTTTAACTTCTCAACAAGATCTATGGAGTTTTTAATATAGGATTTCTGTGTGCTTAAAAGAGGCTTAAAAATGGTGGCTAAGAAACTTCCTATACCCGTAGCTGGAGAACTATAACATGCTACAATTGGACGTAACGGAATATCTTTCTTATGGATTTTAGGCAGACCATAAAACTTAGGGGCTGAACAACCTTTGGGATAAAATTTTCTGTACATTTGAGGGGTAATTAGTCTAGTATCTTTTAAAATTCCTAGTTCATTTCTCAACTTCTGTGTGTATTTGTCCGTGGGATCAAATTTTATTTCTTTGTAAATATTTTCATCCATTAAAAGGGTGTTAACTTTTAATTCATAATCTGCAGAATTCATAATTACAACTGTGTTTCCCTTGTCCGCTTTCGTAATTACTGTGTTTTTGTCTTTTTTTAAATTTCGGAGGATTTTAATTTCTTCCTTTGATTGAGTTGAAAGTGACAAAGATGGCCTATAATCAAGAATACTCTTTACAATTTCACCTCTGAGTAGGTCTGGATTTTCGACTTCACCATGAGAGCTAAAAATAGCAGACTCCACGCCCGTAATAATTTCTGAGTATTTACGTGTGTTTGAGCCATTGCAAATTTTGGTCCTTTTGAAAGAATACTTAGTTCCTTGGATGTAAATACCTTAGAGGATAAATTTTCCAAAGGAGGACCAGGACAAAATCTAGGAAGGAAAATCCGTGTTTGTTGAAACTGTTGAAATTCCAGTTTTGAGAATTTTTCCGATAAACGAGTTTTTGCTAAATGGAATATGTGTGTCTGAAAGACCTATGTGAGATTTGTAAAATCTGGTGAAAATCTTGAGGGGACAAAATCTGATATAATAAGGATTTTAAATTAAGTATTTTATTACTAAGGACGTATCTTCTGGATCTATGGTCTTTTAAAATATGTGTTAAAGTTTTGAAACCCATTCTCTGAATAAATGGGCCTTCAGAATGTGTGCCTAAATGTAGGTTGAAACGTAAAGAAGGTGGAAGAATTCGATGTTTTTTACAAGTTTCTAAGAAATTAAACTGACAAATAAGATTTGCATGTTTCTTAACACAATTTAAAAAATCTAAAACAATATTGGTCCAATGCTCCCCGTAAGCTTGACGCAAATACATTCTTAGACCACACTGGCTATACATGACAAACGAAACTCAGAGAGGAGAGAAAGTAACAAAATGAAAAATAAAAAATCAAAAAGGGTGAAAAAACGAGGATTTTGTCAGCCAGCGAACCATGAAGATGACAAAATATAAGCAAATATTTCGACAAGGACCTCCGCCAAGTCGTCCTCAGTGCTAAACAAAAAAAAAAAAAAAAAAAAAAAAAAAAAAAAAACGAAAATCTAACCTTTCGAAGTTTACTGTACAAAGACAGAACAGACACTGAATAAAAAACCAGGCAGGAATCAATGAAAATGAATTTACCAAGATGATTGTGCAAAGATCTTTCGTCTTGCAATAACTTTAGCTGGTCTACAATTTCGGTTTTCATTAGATATGCAAATAGGTTCTTTTAAGTTTTTTCGGGTGAAAATATTGATTGAGTCCTTCAAGATTAAACTGTCGTAAATTGGGCTTAATGAAATATCTCCAGTATCTCTATTTATTGCTAAATTTTGGTTCATATATTTTTTTATCTCAATTACCTCCTTAAAAGTTTGTGGTACGCCATTAACAGTTGATATTAAGGTTGCCTCGTCAAACAGAACTAGATGGGTCGGGTTTACGAAAATATGCGAAGCCAATGCCGAATCAAAGTTGTCATTGTTATTTTTTAATCTCAGGGACTTATCTATTGAAATTTTGTGCTCATGCAAACGCTCACCTAGTTGTTGATGGGTCCTACCAATGTAAAAAACTTTCCACAAGAACACGGGATTCTGTAGACACCACTACCCAGTACAGGGTCTGTTTTATCCTTTCCTGAGTTAAAAAAATGTTCAACCTTTTGTTCGGTTTTGAAAGAAACAGAGAGATTATGTTTATTTAAAATTTTTCCAAGTCTATCGCCAAGTTTCGGGATGTATGGTAAAACGATGAAAGTTTTTTTCTCAATTGCCGGTGTAACTGAATCAAGGGGGACAAGCTCCCTATTTTGTTCTTTTATCTTTTTTAATCGTCTATCTATTATATTTTCAATGAGTTTGATTGGGTAACCATTGCAAAAAGAATATCCTTGACATAATTTAGTTCAGAATTTATATGATTACGGGAACAAATTTTTAAAACTCTGTCGACTAAAGAGATTACTACCCCTCTTTTCACAGAAGGAGGGTGATGGGAAGAGAAATGTAGATATCGATCATTATGAGTCGGCTTTCTATATATAGAAAATTCAAGACTAGGATTAGTTTTTATAATCAAAACATCTAAGAAAGGCAGCTTACCTGAATCTTCGAGTTCCATTGTGAACTGGAGATTCGAATCAAAAGAGTTCAAATGTGCCAAAAAATCTCTTAGAGAGTCTTGTCCATGTTTCCCAAACAGAAAGGATATCATCAACAAAACGAAACCAGATAGAGTGTTTTAAGTGGAAACTATTCAAAGCAGACTGTTCTATGAAATCCATGTAAAAATTTGCCAAATAAGGAGACAAGACAGTGCCCATGGATAAGCCCATTATTTGAAGAAAAAATTTGTTTCGGAATTTAAAATACGAGGAGTACTTGTTGCAAAGACGGACAAGGGTCATTATTGTATCAATTTCCAAAGTTTTGTAATCCGACCAAGCTGAATTTTCCTCTAATTTTCTTTGTAAAGCCTGCTCACATTTATGAACATCGCATGAAGTGTACATAGAAACTGCATCAAAACTAGATAAAACGGTATTTTCTGTTGTACTTTGATTTTTTAACTTCTCAACAAGATCTATGGAGTTTTTAATATAGGATTTCTGTGTGCTTAAAAGAGGCTTAAAAATGGTGGCTAAGAAACTTCCTATACCCGTAGCTGGAGAACTATAACATGCTACAATTGGACGTAACGGAATATCTTTCTTATGGATTTTAGGCAGACCATAAAACTTAGGGGCTGAACAACCTTTGGGATAAAATTTTCTGTACATTTGAGGGGTAATTAGTCTAGTATCTTTTAAAATTCCTAGTTCATTTCTCAACTTCTGTGTGTATTTGTCCGTGGGATCAAATTTTATTTCTTTGTAAATATTTTCATCCATTAAAAGGGTGTTAACTTTTAATTCATAATCTGCAGAATTCATAATTACAACTGTGTTTCCCTTGTCCGCTTTCGTAATTACTGTGTTTTTGTCTTTTTTTAAATTTCGGAGGATTTTAATTTCTTCCTTTGATTGAGTTGAAAGTGACAAAGATGGCCTATAATCAAGAATACTCTTTACAATTTCACCTCTGAGTAGGTCTGGATTTTCGACTTCACCATGAGAGCTAAAAATAGCAGACTCCACGCCCGTAATAATTTCTGAAGTATTTACGTGTGTTTGAGCCATTGCAAATTTTGGTCCTTTTGAAAGAATACTTAGTTCCTTGGATGTAAATACCTTAGAGGATAAATTTTCCAAAGGAGGACCAGGACAAAATCTAGGAAGGAAAATCCGTGTTTGTTGAAACTGTTGAAATTCCAGTTTTGAGAATTTTTCCGATAAACGAGTTTTTGCTAAATGGAATATGTGTCTGAAAGACCTATGTGAGATTTGTAAAATCTGGTGAAAATCTTGAGGGGACAAAATCTGATATAATAAGGATTTTAAATTAAGTATTTTATTACTAAGGACGTATCTTCTGGATCTATGGTCTTTTAAAATATGTGTTAAAGTTTTGAAACCCATTCTCTGAATAAATGGGCCTTCAGAATGTGTGCCTAAATGTAGGTTGAAACGTAAAGAAGGTGGAAGAATTCGATGTTTTTACAAGTTTCTAAGAAATTAAACTGACAAATAAGATTTGCATGTTTCTTAACACAATTTAAAAAATCTAAAACAATATTGGTCCAATGCTCCCCGTAAGCTTGACGCAAATACATTCTTAGACCACACTGGCTATACATGACAAACGAAACTCAGAGAGGAGAGAAAGTAACAAAATGAAAAATAAAATCAAAAAAGGGTGAAAAAACGAGGATTTTGTCAGCCAGCGAACCATGAAGATGACAAAATATAAGCAAATATTTCGACAAGGACCTCCGCCAAGTCGTCCTCAGTGCTAAACAAAAAAAAAAAGAAGAAAAAAAAAAAAAAAAAACGAAAATCTAACCTTTCGAAGTTTACTGTACAAAGACAGAACAGACACTGAATAAAAAACCAGGCAGGAATCAATGAAAATGAATTTACCAAGATGATTGTGCAAAGATCTTTCGTCTTGCAATAGTTTTAGCTGGTCTACAATTTCGGTTTTCATTAGATATGCAAATAGGTTCTTTTAAGTTTTTTCGGGTGAAAATATTGATTGAGTCCTTCAAGATTAAACTGTCGTAAATTGGGCTTAATGAAATATCTCCAGTATCTCTATTTATTGCTAAATTTTGGTTCATATATTTTTTTATCTCAATTACCTCCTTAAAAGTTTGTGGTACGCCATTAACAGTTGATATTAAGGTTGCCTCGTCAAACAGAACTAGATGGGTCGGGTTTACGAAAATATGCGAAGCCAATGCCGAATCAAAGTTGTCATTGTTATTTTTTAATCTCAGGGACTTATCTATTGAAATTTTGTGCTCATGCAAACGTTCACCTAGTTGTTGATGGGTCCTACCAATGTAAAATTTTCCACAAGAACACGGGATTCTGTAGACACCACTACCCAGTACAGGGTCTGTTTTATCCTTTCCTGAGTTAAAAAAATGTTCAACCTTTTGTTCGGTTTTGAAAGAAACAGAGAGATTATGTTTATTTAAAATTTTTCCAAGTTTATCGCCAAGTTTCGGGATGTATGGTAAAACGATGAAAGTTTTTTTCTCAATTGCCGGTGTAACTGAATCAAGGGGGACAAGCTCCCTATTTTGTTCTTTTATCTTTTTTAATCGTCTATCTATTATATTTTCAATGAGTTTGATTGGGTAACCATTGCAAAAAAGAATATCCTTGACATAATTTAGTTCAGAATTTATATGATTACGGGAACAAATTTTTAAAACTCTGTCGACTAAAGAGATTACTACCCCTCTTTTCACAGAAGGAGGGTGATGGGAAGAGAAATGTAGATATCGATCATTATGAGTCGGCTTTCTATATATAGAAAATTCAAGACTAGGATTAGTTTTTATAATCAAAACATCTAAGAAAGGCAGCTTACCTGAATCTTCGAGTTCCATTGTGAACTGGAGATTCGAATCAAAAGAGTTCAAATGTGCCAAAAAATCTCTTAGAGAGTCTTGTCCATGTTCCCAAACAGAAAGGATATCATCAACAAAACGAAACCAGATAGAGTGTTTTAAGTGGAAACTATTCAAAGCAGACTGTTCTATGAAATCCATGTAAAAATTTGCCAAATAAGGAGACAAGACAGTGCCCATGGATAAGCCCATTATTTGAAGAAAAAATTTGTTTCGGAATTTAAAATACGAGGAGTACTTGTTGCAAAGACGGACAAGGGTCATTATTGTATCAATTTCCAAAGTTTTGTAATCCGACCAAGCTGAATTTTCCTCTAATTTTCTTTGTAAAGCCTGCTCACATTTATGAACATCGCATGAAGTGTACATAGAAACTGCATCAAAACTAGATAAAACGGTATTTTCTGTTGTACTTTGATTTTTTAACTTCTCAACAAGATCTATGGAGTTTTTTTTAATATAGGATTTCTGTGTGCTTAAAAGAGGCTTAAAAATGGTGGCTAAGAAACTTCCTATACCCGTAGCTGGAGAACTATAACATGCTACAATTGGACGTAACGGAATATCTTTCTTATGGATTTTAGGCAGACCATAAAATTTAGGGGCTGAACAACCTTTGGGATAAAATTTTCTGTACATTTGAGGGGTAATTAGTCTAGTATCTTTTAAAATTCCTAGTTCATTTCTCAACTTCTGTGTGTATTTGTCCGTGGGATCAATTTTATTTCTTTGTAAATATTTTTCATCCATTAAAAGGGTGTTAACTTTTAATTCATAATCTGCAGAATTCATAATTACAACTGTGTTTCCCTTGTCCGCTTTCGTAATTACTGTGTTTTTGTCTTTTTTTAAATTTCGGAGGATTTTAATTTCTTCCTTTGATTGAGTTGAAAGTGACAAAGATGGCCTATAATCAAGAATACTCTTTACAATTTCACCTCTGAGTAGGTCTGGATTTTCGACTTCACCATGAGAGCTAAAAATAGCAGACTCCACGCCCGTAATAATTTCTGAAGTATTTACGTGTGTTTGAGCCATTGCAAATTTTGGTCCTTTTGAAAGAATACTTAGTTCCTTGGATGTAAATACCTTAGAGGATAAATTTTCCAAAGGAGGACCAGGACAAAATCTAGGAAGGAAAATCCGTGTTTGTTGAAACTGTTGAAATTCCAGTTTTGAGAATTTTTCCGATAAACGAGTTTTTGCTAAATGGAATATGTGTCTGAAAGACCTATGTGAGATTTGTAAAATCTGGTGAAAATCTTGAGGGGACAAAATCTGATATAATAAGGATTTTAAATTAAGTATTTTATTACTAAGGACGTATCTTCTGGATCTATGGTCTTTTAAAATATGTGTTAAAGTTTTGAAACCCATTCTCTGAATAAATGGGCCTTCAGAATGTGTGCCTAAATGTAGGTTGAAACGTAAAGAAGGTGGAAGAATTCGATGTTTTTTACAAGTTTCTAAGAAATTAAACTGACAAATAAGATTTGCATGTTTCTTAAACAATTTAAAAAATCTAAAACAATATTGGTCCAATGCTCCCCGTAAGCTTGACGCAAATACATTCTTAGACCACACTGGCTATACATGACAAACGAAACTCAGAGAGGAGAGAAAGTAACAAAATGAAAAATAAAATCAAAAAGGGTGAAAAAACGAGGATTTTGTCAGCCAGCGAACCATGAAGATGACAAAATAAGCAAATATTTCGACAAGGACCTCCGCCAAGTCGTCCTCAGTGCTAAACAAAAAAAAAAAAAAAGAAAAAAAAAAAAAAAAACGAAAATCTAACCTTTCGAAGTTTACCTGTACAAAGACAGAACAGACACTGAATAAAAAACCAGGCAGGAATCAATGAAAATGAATTTACCAAGATGATTGTGCAAAAGATCTTTCGTCTTGCAATAACTTTAGCTGGTCTACAATTTCGGTTTTCATTAGATATGCAAATAGGTTCTTTTAAGTTTTTTCGGGTGAAAATATTGATTGAGTCCTTTCAAGATTAAACTGTCGTAAATTGGGCTTAATGAAATATACTCCAGTATCTCTATTTATTGCTAAATTTTGGTTCATATATTTTTTTATCTCAATTACCTCCTTAAAAGTTTGTGGTACGCCATTACAGTTGATATTAAGGTTGCCTCGTCAAACAGAACTAGATGGGTCGGGTTTACGAAAATATGCGAAGCCAATGCCGAAATCAAAGTTGTCATTGTTATTTTTTAATCTCAGGGACTTATCTATTGAAATTTTGTGCTCATGCAAACGCTCACCTAGTTGTTGATGGGTCCTACCAATGTAAAACTTTCCACAAGAACACGGGATTCTGTAGACACCACTACCCAGTACAGGGTCTGTTTTATCCTTTCCTGAGTTAAAAAAATGTTCAACCTTTTGTTCGGTTTTGAAAGAAACAGAGAGATTATGTTTATTTAAAATTTTTCCAAGTCTATCGCCAAGTTTCGGGATGTATGGTAAAACGATGAAAGTTTTTTTCTCAATTGCCGGTGTAACTGAATCAAGGGGGACAAGCTCCCTATTTTGTTCTTTTATCTTTTTTAATCGTCTATCTATTATATTTTCAATGAGTTTGATTGGGTAACCATTGCAAAAAAGAATATCCTTGACATAATTTAGTTCAGAATTTATATGATTACGGGAACAAATTTT
Organism: Artemia sinica; assembly: GCA_027921565.1. Lineage (NCBI taxonomy): Eukaryota > Metazoa > Arthropoda > Branchiopoda > Anostraca > Artemiidae > Artemia > Artemia sinica. The sequence goes on from CM051269.1 coordinate 26,480,111, forward strand.
TTAAAACTCTGTCGACTAAAGAGATTACTACCCCTCTTTTCACAGAAGGAGGGTGATGGGAAGAGAAATGTAGATATCGATCATTATGAGTCGGCTTTCTATATATAGAAAATTCAAGACTAGGATTAGTTTTTATAATCAAAACATCTAAGAAAGGCAGCTTACCTGAATCTTCGAGTTCCATTGTGAACTGGAGATTCGAATCAAAAGAGTTCAAATGTGCCAAAAAATCTCTTAGAGAGTCTTGTCCATGTTCCCAAACAGAAAGGATATCATCAACAAAACGAAACCAGATAGAGTGTTTTAAGTGGAAAAACTATTCAAAGCAGACTGTTCTATGAAATCCATGTAAAAATTTGCCAAATAAGGAGACAAGACAGTGCCCATGGATAAGCCCATTATTTGAAGAAAAAATTTGTTTCGGAATTTAAAATACGAGGAGTACTTGTTGCAAAGACGGACAAGGGTCATTATTGTATCAATTTCCAAAGTTTTGTAATCCGACCAAGCTGAATTTTCCTCTAATTTTCTTTGTAAAGCCTGCTCACATTTATGAACATCGCATGAAGTGTACATAGAAACTGCATCAAAACTAGATAAAACGGTATTTTCTGTTGTACTTTGATTTTTTAACTTCTCAACAAGATCTATGGAGTTTTTAATATAGGATTTCTGTGTGCTTAAAAGAGGCTTAAAAATGGTGGCTAAGAAACTTCCTATACCCGTAGCTGGAGAACTATAACATGCTACAATTGGACGTAACGGAATATCTTTCTTATGGATTTTAGGCAGACCATAAAACTTAGGGGCTGAACACCTTTGGGATAAAATTTTCTGTACATTTGAGGGGTATTAGTCTAGTATCTTTTAAAATTCCTAGTTCATTTCTCAACTTCTGTGTGTATTTGTCCGTGGGATCAAATTTTATTTCTTTGTAAATATTTTTATCCATTAAAAGGGTGTTAACTTTTAATTCATAATCTGCAGAATTCATAATTACAACTGTGTTTCCCTTGTCCGCTTTCGTAATTACTGTGTTTTTGTCTTTTTTTAAATTTCGGAGGATTTTAATTTCTTCCTTTGATTGAGTTGAAAGTGACAAAGATGGCCTATAATCAAGAATACTCTTTACAATTTCACCTCTGAGTAGGTCTGGATTTTCGACTTCACCATGAGAGCTAAAAATAGCAGACTCCACGCCCGTAATAATTTCTGAAGTATTTACGTGTGTTTGAGCCATTGCAAATTTTGGTCCTTTTGAAAGAATACTTAGTTCCTTGGATGTAAATACCTTAGAGGATAAATTTTCCAAAGGAGGACCAGGACAAAATCTAGGAAGGAAAATCCGTGTTTGTTGAAACTGTTGAAATTCCAGTTTTGAGAATTTTTCCGATAAACGAGTTTTTGCTAAATGGAATATGTGTCTGAAAGACCTATGTGAGATTTGTAAAATCTGGTGAAAATCTTGAGGGGACAAAATCTGATATAATAAGGATTTTAAATTAAGTATTTTATTACTAAGGACGTATCTTCTGGATCTATGGTCTTTTAAAATATGTGTTAAAGTTTTGAAACCCATTCTCTGAATAAATGGGCCTTCAGAATGTGTGCCTAAATGTAGGTTGAAACGTAAAGAAGGTGGAAGAATTCGATGTTTTTTACAAGTTTCTAAGAAATTAAACTGACAAATAAGATTTGCATGTTTCTTAACACAATTTAAAAAATCTAAAACATATTGGTCCAATGCTCCCCGTAAGCTTGACGCAAATACATTCTTAGACCACACTGGCTATACATGACAAACGAAACTCAGAGAGGAGAGAAAGTAACAAAATGAAAAATAAAATCAAAAGGGTGAAAAAACGAGGATTTTGTCAGCCAGCGAACCATAAAGATGACAAAATATAAGCAAATATTTCGACAAGGACCTCCGCCAAGTCGTCCTCAGTGCTAAAAAAAAAAAAAAAAAGAAAAAAAAAAAAAAAACGAAAATCTAACCTTTCGAAGCTTACTGTACAAAGACAGAACAGAAACTGAATAAAAAACCAGGCAGGAATCAATGAAAATGAATTTACCAAGATGATTGTGCAAAGATCTTTCGTCTTGCAATAACTTTAGCTGGTCTACAATTTCGGTTTTCATTAGATATGCAAATAGGTTCTTTTAAGTTTTTTCGGGTGAAAATATTGATTGAGTCCTTCAAGATTAAACTGTCGTAAATTGGGCTTAATGAAATATCTCCAGTATCTCTATTTATTGCTAAATTTTGGTTCATATATTTTTTTATCTCAATTACCTCCTTAAAAGTTTGTGGTACGCCATTAACAGTTGATATTAAGGTTGCCTCGTCAAACAGAACTAGATGGGTCGGGTTTACGAAAATATGCGAAGCCAATGCCGAATCAAAGTTGTCATTGTTATTTTTTAATCTCAGGGACTTATCTATTGAAATTTTGTGCTCATGCAAACGCTCACCTAGTTGTTGATGGGTCCTACCAATGTAAAACTTTCCACAAGAACACGGGATTCTGTAGACACCACTACCCAGTACAGGGTCTGTTTTATCCTTTCCTGAGTTAAAAAAATGTTCAACCTTTTGTTCGGTTTTGAAAGAAACAGAGAGATTATGTTTATTTAAAATTTTTCCAAGTCTATCGCCAAGTTTCGGGATGTACGGTAAAACGATGAAAGTTTTTTTCTCAATTGCCGGTGTAACTGAATCAAGGGGGACAAGCTCCCTATTTTGTTCTTTTATCTTTTTTAATCGTCTATCTATTATATTTTCAATGAGTTTGATTGGGTAACCATTGCAAAAAAGAATATCCTTGACATAATTTAGTTCAGAATTTATATGATTACGGGAACAAATTTTTAAAACTCTGTCGACTAAAGAGATTACTACCCCTCTTTTCACAGAAGGAGGGTGATGGGAAGAGAAATGTAGATATCGATCATTATGAGTCGGCTTTCTATATATAGAAAATTCAAGACTAGGATTAGTTTTTATAATCAAAACATCTAAGAAAGGCAGCTTACCTGAATCTTCGAGTTCCATTGTGAACTGGAGATTCGAATCAAAAGAGTTCAAATGTGCCAAAAAATCTCTTAGAGAGTCTTGTCCATGTTCCCAAACAGAAAGGATATCATCAACAAAACGAAACCAGATAGAGTGTTTTAAGTGGAAACTATTCAAAGCAGACTGCTCTATGAAATCCATGTAAAAATTTGCCAAATAAGGAGACAAGACAGTGCCCATGGATAAGCCCATTATTTGAAGAAAAAAATTTGTTTCGGAAAAATTTTATCCCAAAGGCTGTTCAGCCCCTAAGTTTTATGGTCTGCCCAAAATCCATAAGAAAGATATTCCGTTACGTCCAATTGTAGCATGTTATAGTTCTCCAGCTACGGGTATAGGAAGTTTCTTAGCCACCATTTTTAAGCCTCTTTTAAGCACACAGAAATCCTATATTAAAAACTCCATAGATCTTGTTGAGAAGTTAAAAAATCAAAGTACAACAGAAAATACCGTTTTATCTAGTTTTGATGCAGTTTCTATGTACACTTCATGCGATGTTCATAAATGTGAGCAGGCTTTACAAAGAAAATTAGAGGAAAATTCAGCTTGGTCGGATTACAAAACTTTGGAAATTGATACAATAATGACCCTTGTCCGTCTTTGCAACAAGTATTCCTCGTATTTTAAATTCCGAAACAAATTTTTTCTTCAAATAATGGGCTTATCCATGGGCACTGTCTTGTCTCCTTATTTGGCAAATTTTTACATGGATTTCATAGAGCAGTCTGCTTTGAATAGTTTCCACTTAAAACACTCTATCTGGTTTCGTTTTGTTGATGATATCCTTTCTGTTTGGGAACATGGACAAGACTCTCTAAGAGATTTTTTGGCACATTTGAACTCTTTTGATTCGAATCTCCAGTTCACAATGGAACTCGAAGATTCAGGTAAGCTGCCTTTCTTAGATGTTTTGATTATAAAAACTAATCCTAGTCTTGAATTTTCTATATATAGAAAGCCGACTCATAATGATCGATATCTACATTTCTCTTCCCATCACCCTCCTTCTGTGAAAAGAGGGGTAGTAATCTCTTTAGTCGACAGAGTTTTAAAAATTTGTTCCCGTAATCATATAAATTCTGAACTAAATTATGTCAAGGATATTTTTTTGCAATGGTTACCCAATCAAACTCATTGAAAATATAATAGATAGACGATTAAAAAAGATAAAAGAACAAAATAGGGAGCTTGTCCCCCTTGATTCAGTTACACCGGCAATTGAGAAAAAAACTTTCATCGTTTTACCGTACATCCCGAAACTTGGCGATAGACTGGAAAAATTTTAAATAAACATAATCTCTCTGTTTCTTTCAAAACCGAACAAAAGGTTGAACATTTTTTTAACTCAGGAAAGGATAAAACAGACCCTGTACTGGGTAGTGGTGTCTACAGAATCCCGTGTTCTTGTGGAAAGTTTTACATTGGTAGGACCCATCAACAACTAGGTGAGCGTTTGCATGAGCACAAAATTTCAATAGATAAGTCCCTGAGATTAAAAAATAACAATGACAACTTTGATTCGGCATTGGCTTCGCATATTTTCGTAAACCCGACCCATCTAGTTCTGTTTGACGAGGCAACCTTAATATCAACTGTTAATGGCGTACCACAAACTTTTAAGGAGGTAATTGAGATAAAAAAATATATGAACCAAAATTTAGCAATAAATAGAGATACTGGAGATATTTCATTAAGCCCAATTTACGACATTTTAATCTTGAAGGACTCAATCAATATTTTCACCCGAAAAAACTTAAAAGAACCTATTTGCATATCTAATGAAAACCGAAATTGTAGACCAGCTAAAGTTATTGCAAGACGAAAGATCTTTGCACAATCATCTTGGTAAATTCATTTTCATTGATTCCTGCCTGGTTTTTTATTCAGTTTCTGTTCTGTCTTTGTACAGTAAGCTTCGAAAGGTTAGATTTTCGTTTTTTTTTTTTTTTTTTTTTCTTCTTTTTTTTTTTTTGTTTAGCACTGAGGACGACTTGGCGGAGGTCCTTGTCGAAATATTTGCTTATATTTTGTCATCTTTATGGTTCGCTGGCTGACAAAATCCTCGTTTTTTCACCCTTTTTGATTTTATTTTTCATTTTGTTACTTTCTCTCCTCTCTGAGTTTCGATTACCAGAGTACCTATGAGCAAATATATGAAGCCACTGTAATCAGAAATATTTCCTTGGACGAAATGCTCAGAATACTTGTATTTTCCCCCTGAACAGATAGGTTTTTTGTGTTTTATTGTCATTTATTTATTTTTTGAGGAGTGACTATATGTTGGTTTTTAGTATTCAAAATTAAATTAAGAATATTGAATTAAAAATTTTCATTTCATTTTTTAAATCTTATTTTTAATGTTTTACTTTGAACAAACTATTTTGATAATGCGTTATATTTTATAAGCATTTGGGTCTAAATGTATTAAATATTTTGGTGTTTGATAACCAAGTTCAAAACTGTCAATATTTTTAAAAAATATCCGTCCAATGCTTCGGCATTGCTCAACAGAACTGAATGCTGAGAGTTTATATCTTATTTTGCGTAAGTAGGCTATTGTTTTGTGTATTTTTTTTAATTAATTACTTTTTCCATTTTTACATACTTTTAGTTTAATTGACATACTTTTTTCAATGCCTTTAGAAAAATGTCTCTCTATGCTTCATTAAATAAAAAAGTTTGTTCAACTGAAAGCAAGGAGGAGCATTAAAATTTAAAACGAACAGAAATTATTACGTATATGAGGGGGGTTGCCCCCCTCCTCAATACCGTGCTCTTCACGCTAGAGTTTTTCAGCGCTTCAAAAAAAGTTACTTATTGTTCTAATTAAACGACCCTTGTGTTTCAAGAATTGTTTTTGAAGAATAGGGACAAAATTTGAATATTAGCGTAAAGAGTGAGGTTTTAAGGAGGAGGCTACCCCCCTCATATATATAATAATTTTTGTTCTTTTTAAGTTTTAATGTCGCTCCTTACTTTCAGTTGAAAAAAACTTGTTTTTTTTATTTAATATCTGATAGTTTTTTTTTAATAACGCCAGGATACCTGGCTCCCGACAGAAATATCTTCTAGACATCTTCTGTCGGAAAAATCCCCTCCCGACAGAAATATCTTCTAGACAATTCAGTCCTGGCGAAAATTTAACCCGGACAATTACCCTTAACATCTCCACTCCTAAAATTGAATCGGTAAAGAAAAAGCAAGACCTAAAGAACTTTTGTATAGGAATTCTGGCAAATTCACCAAGTGTAAAATTTCTCTTGAAAATTTCACCCCCTGGAAACTTCCCTCTCCATTACTTTCCCAGTATAAAATCCTCCCAGCAGAAGATTCCTCCTTTCCTCCCCCCCGAAAAATGTATGTATATTCCCAATAACATATAAAACAATATGTTAATTTTATAACTTAGAAACATTTCCCCAGTGGCTGAAGGGGTTATTTTATCTCTAAAGACATAGTTATCGGGCCTTTAAAGTATGCTGAAGAAAAAAGCTAGCTCAAAATTATGATCGGACGCTTTTGGGAAAAAGGTGGCGTGGGAGGGGGCCTAGTTGCCCTCAATCCTTTTGTCACTTAAAATGGGCACTAGAACCTTTAATTTCTATTAGAATGAACCCTCTCTCGATGGCCAAGGCCCACTGGGTCGATACGATCACCTCTAGGGAAAAAACAAGCAAAAAAAAAAAAAAAGAAAGACGTATCCGTGAGCTGTCTTCTGGCAAAAATTAAAAAATTCCACATTTTTGCAGATATGAGCTTGAAACCTCCACATTAGGCTTTTTTGATACGCTGAATATGATGGTGTAATGTTCATTAAAATTCCCTGATTTTCTATGACTTCCAGGCGGTCTTTTCCCCGTTTTTAGAAAATCAGGCAAATTTCTTCAGGTTCTTAGCTTTTGATGGGTAAAACTAAACTTAATGGAACTTATATATTTGGAATCAGCATAATAAGCCAATCCTCTTAATATATCAATTGGTGTCAAAATTCAGCTTTTTAGAATTTCGGTTACTATTGTGCCATCGGGCTCCGTACTTAGATATAACAGTTCGTGTTCCGTACACGAACTGTTTGATTGCCCATCAAAATCCAAACAGAGGTCATTGAAATATGAAATATTTTGTTTTCTTTTTGCTATTGTATTTTTTAATATCTTAATATATAAGGCATTTAAGTTCGAGGGGGAGAATTGTCCTGTTGTGAAACAGGTAGGTTTTACATGACTGTTATAAAACCAAAACTAGGTATTTGTGTAGGCAGGACAATTTTTTGGAGTATCTCTACTCCTTCTGTAAACTAATCTAAGGTGTAGGTAATTGCATAAAGACCATTCTACATCTGTTATAATCTACGGAAGTGATCTTTCTGCAATTTTTGTTTGAGTTGGATTTTCTTTTAAGATAAAATAAGTAATAATTAAATATATTATTGATTAAACAAATTTATCCCTTTGCCAGGAACCCTTGCGGTTTAAAATTTACTGTATTTTGTTTCATTTTGCATGGAATTTAATTGCTCTTTTTATTTGAGAGTTTTTTTCCTAAAAGTATTTAAAAATAAACTTATTCCAACGTAAAAAAAAATCCTAAAATATATTCCCTGTCACCCAACCACCACTGATATTTTTGCATTTGCCCCCCCCCCCCCCTGGAAAATTTTCTGCCGGCGCCCTTGGTCCCGTTCCTATCTTTAACTGGGCCAAGTCCGGATTGACTACTCCCTCTCAATTTATTAACATGCCAGTCCAATATTTTACTATTATGTCGTCTAGCTGCATCTTCCAAATCCTCGGCAATTTAAAAAGAAACGCAGGGCAACCAGCCCCCAACCTCTGGCCCTTATAGATGCTCCCCTTTACACTGACAGAAATCTTTAAAATCATTTTATTCAAAATAGTCGAATGGTTTAATAGCTGTGCCTACGTTGATGCCATGTCCCCACAGCCCCCGGGGAGAGGATTGTGTATCGTCCAAGTGCTCCATTTTTAAATTTCACAATTCATCATTGGGAAATGTTTTATGCTATGTGTGTCTGAAAAGACTAATCTGAAAGAGAACTGAGTAGTATGTTGAGCTAAATCAAAACACCCTATCTGCATTAAAGTTAAAAAGAAAATTCGTATCTAATATGTCTTAGGAACGGGTAAGGGTAATAACTTTAAACTTTCAGGGCCACTGTTACTAAACTACTACTACTACTACAACAACTACTGCTACTACTACTGCTGCTACTACGACTACTACTACTGGGGAAGCAAATGTAAATGATTGTGGCTACTACAGTGACTACTTTCAACTGCGGCGACCTGCGACTGTGACGGTGACGGCTCGCAACTCGTGCTACATTTACTTTTGACAATTTTAAGGGAATAATATAGGATGTTGACAAAAATCATATCACATTATATGCATGCTGGTTGTCAAAAGGGCGTTTCACCAATATCTCAGGAACAGCTTAGATTATTAGGTTGAAACTTTCTGGGCACAATGTGCAATGCCTGAACCTTCTGAACATGCTGAGGTAGGTTTTTGAACTAAATTGAAAGACACTATGTGCATCCAGGTTATCAAAGGGTATATCTGCTTATCTTAGGAGCGGCTAAGGGCCATAAAATTCAACTAAAATATAGTACGTGCATCTTGGCTGTTAGAAGGAAGTATCTGAAATATCCCAGAATCGCCTAATGGCATTTAATTAAAACTTTTAGGGAATGGTGGGTGGGTGGGGGGGAAGGTTAAATAAATCCAAAGCCACTAATAAGAACTATTAAATCAGAATCGGATATTTTAATTCTTATGCTAGAGACATGAAATACTGGAGAAAAATTCATTATAGGCTACTAACCAAAAACAAAGCTTGTTCCCAATGTTCAAAATGAAAACAATGTTCAACTCAAACTAAAACGAACAATAATTACTAAAAACACGAGTTTGGCTCTTGCTCTTTTCCCCCGCCCCCAACCGTAAAAGTTTAAGGATTATTGGGTCATTTATGCTTTACTGAAAATGAAATATATCACATATATTTTTCTTATATCATCAACATTGAAACATAGAAAGGACAGTGAAATAAAATTTTGAATTACTGAGTTTCCTGGAATTATACAATTATATGTTAAACATTCAGTTTAGTTTTATTAGTTATTTCCAGGTATCTTGATTTTTGTAGTGATTTTATATTTATTTTTCTCTGATGTTATGAAAAACGAAAGTATAGTGTTCAAGATACATGTAGTTTTCAATAAAACGCAAATGACCAAAAAATCTTTAGACTTTTATCATTGAGGAGGGGGGGGGGAGAGCTTTATCCAAGCTCTTTATTGTTGTATTTTCTGAGGTTTAAGTTTTCCTTGGATACTGAATTTACTTTTTACTCGTCTTAAAAGTTTATTTACTCATCTGTATTAGGGCCTATTATATCTCTGTTTTCTGTGAGATTTTTTTTTTTAATGTCTATACGTTCTGGGTTTCATTTATTCATTAATAGAAATTTCTGATCGTTTTTTAGTTCGAATTATTATAGAAATTTATTTCTGCTGTTTTTTATGTTTAATATGGCTCTTTACTTTTCTTTGAAAACTTCTTTTTCGGATAGTCTTTTTTTTCTAACTTATAATTAAGAATATCCTAAAATCTTTCATTTTACTCCCACATAAATACTCTAAAGCACGCTGTATTTCTACTGTAAAAAAATTCATAAGTATTTTTTTTTCAGTATAATGCTAGTTTTGCACAATCCTACAAATATCAGGAACTATCATAAATCAGTTTATTTGAGTTAGTCAGACAGATATATAAAAAAGTTCATGGTAACGAACTGAAAGTAGAGAAACGACGTGTTTGTATAGTAATCCAGAGTTTAAGAATAAGAGGTTCATAAACACTAAAGATATATAATAGATCTTATTTTTATTGTCACTTTAAATACATAAACATACATGAGATTTAAAATGCCTCATAAAAATTTACGTGCCTGAGAAAAAATTTTGCATCCAAATAAAAAGAAAAATACCCTCTAAAAGGAGTAGAATCTTAGTAAAAACTGAAGAATCATATTCAGCATGTCCAAGAACCCAATTGCAAAAATCTCAAATTCATACGTGGAAAAACACGAAATTTGACTTTTTTTCTGAGAATCATTATAATTTGTGCACGTTCATTTATTTTCTTTTGTTTTTTCCTTTTTCAATAGTGACATATCGAACTTGGAGTCCTGGAATGTCAAGAGAGGGTTCATTAGGATAAGTTCTAGTGCCCATTTAAGTAGCGAAATATTTTTTTATGCCAGGAAGTGGTGATGTCTGACATTTTGTGTTTTAAAGCGTCAAAGCTTGTCATTGTCTGTATCATGTATTCACATAGTACTGTTAAAACCGTTGGTTTCCATTGATACGATTTTTTTTCAGTGCAAAACGGTTCACGGATAACGAATGTCGGAAGATCGTAAAAATGTTCTCACAAATACAGTTCACTGCAGCCATTGAAATGCAAAAAAATATTATGAAATATTCAAAAAACATACGCATAGAAATAAGAAAAATCAAGTACAAGAAGCCAAGAAAAACATTCAAAGGGCTAATCTGTATTAGCTTAGGCTAGCTATGCCTAAGAAAAAACATAATTCCTATAATCTATACGAATTCCCCTGGAAATATCCCCCCAGGCCTCGAGTATTAAAATCTTGTATTAAAAGGAAAAAGCTCTAATGTTGTTTGTCTAATATTAATGGAATTTTCCGATCAACATGATTAGTTTCACACTTGCACATTAATTACCTACTTGCAATTTATGTTTCTACAAGGCTATCAATTCTGAATAACGAATGCCATTTTCAAATGACCAGTAGAAATATTTTGACGCAGCCGCTGAATCGTTGTGAGACATAAAATTGCAGGAAAAAATGGAGGAAATTTCACAGTTTGCGCAAAAAACGGCCGTTTTTGCATGAATTCGCATCCGTGGGAACCCAGAGAAAAAGTGTATCAATAAGGATTCTTGCGCTTCGGCAGCAAATTCCTTTTGAACCAAGTAGTATAGTAAAACTCACCGCCAATGAACTTTATTTGTCATAAGACTAAACATTTTCATAACTAATAAAAAATTTTGTTAACACTATGGTGAATAAGCACGCATTGAAGTTCCAGGTTACACACATTACTTACTTGCAACTCTGTCACAACTTAAAATTCCATGGTTTGCGTGCTGTAGATACCATCTTTTAAGAAATATTAGGATCTTATTCCCCTTAAAGGTCCTTTAATGTCTTTTTACCTTTTGCCAAATTCATTCTGGAGCTAGAAAAACTATGGTTCTACGCTTTCATCATTTATAGTTTTTATAAATTACGTCATAAATCTTCACTCTAATTGCTACACCATGAAACTTAAAGTTAAAAAGTTGAACATTGTAAATTCAAAAAATTATGGGTGGGACTCAGAGTGGGTAAAGTAGTAGTATATAATTTTTATCCTGTCCATAAGTGTTCAAAAGATTTAGCTCATTTTCAATTGCGAAAATAGACATTTTTGGAATGAAATCCAGTGTTTTTCACATAAAGAGAAGTATTCAAGAACACATAGTGTGTGCATATTGTTCAATAGTGAGGTAGTCAAAGGAACGAGAAAAAAAACTTATTGATATTTAACTTACTTAATCTACTTAATGCTTAGAAAAAATATTTTGCTATTTTTGCTCTTGCCTTCCGATTTCGTATTTATAGCAACCAATAATTTTTTTAGTCTTATATGAATTGAAATTTATTTTTTACTTCTCCTTTTTACGCCAGGACTCCAATAAATGTTAAAGTTTTAACTGTAGGATAAATCTTTTTTTTTTTGCAATTTTCTCATTGTAGAATACTCTTACATAAATTCAGGTTGCGACAATTAAAAGTAGTTAAAATCAGTATTTTTTTTTACTGTAGGAACAAGCTCTTGCTACAAGACAAACCAATATCGCAATCACAATGCTAAATCAGAGACTAAACGCTGAGCCCTATATACTCAAGGAGACATGACAAACTGCAAAACTCTACGTAAATTTTAGCTACCCCGCTTGTATATTCCAAACCATAGCTCTTCCTGCTCGATCCAGCCAACTAGCCACCGAAAGAGAGAAAATCTTTAAACTTAGCCTTGGTGCTTATTAACCTGCTGTTAAAATAGTGTGAATGTCGCGTGCTTGCAATTAGGGAAGCTACCAAGCAATTAGTTTTAATGACTTGTAACCTTTATGAAGATTAGTTTCGTGCCTGAACAAATTTAGGGTTTTTACGTTTTTCAAGTAATGTCCTTCAAATTCCTGTTGCTACGGATCGGTATGAATGACCTGAAACCAAATGTCAAACGAATCAAGTTAAGCCTCAAAATTAAAATCTAGTATACGGGACAAAGGTCGTACGTAACTTGAACTGGACATTTGACTAAAGCCTTAGAGTATGATATTACCTGTTTTTTTTTACGAACCGAGAATTTAGCGAACGTAGTTTTTTATTCAAGTTTACACAAATGCTGAATTTTTCTGTCTATTCCTATTTCAGCTATAGACAGCTGGAAATTAACAATCTAAGATCAAAGGCAACATTATAAGTAGTGTAGGCTTTTAAAGTCCCATGACTGCGCGCCCTAGCAATCGGATCCAGATCCCTAGCAACCAGAAGATGTTATTTATTTTTCTCCAAGACCCTGGTATTGATTATGTACACCTGTTTTTTACGTAATAGGAGACTGTTTAAATATGTAAATTTACTGAGGATGACCTAACCTCGCGTAAATTAATTTATTGAGTTTGACATAATCTCGCGTGACTTCTTTTGCTAGAGCTCAGGGTCCACCAGTCAAGTTGGGAACCCCCGGTTGTAACCAAGGATGACGTATTGCGCCCACGTGAGATGTTATGTGTTTGTTTAGGAGATTTTTTCTTGTTTCGATATAAACTTGTTTCCTTCAAGACATTTTCTTCGAGATATTTCGTATTTCTTCAAGATATTTTCTTCAAGATTTTCTCTTCAAGGCGTTTTTTCTAAGAGACAACTTGTCTTTTAAGATTTTTTTTCTCCATGGCGTTTTTTTTCTTCGAGATTTTTTTCTTCAAGATTTGTTTTTTTTCGAAATATTTTTTTCTTCAAGACAATTTCTTAGAGGTATTTTTTCTTAGAGATTTTTTCTTCAAGACTTGTTATTGTAAAGTTTAAAAAAGATGTGTTTTAATTCAAGAAACCTTTATATTCCAATATCTAAGATTTTTGTCCGGTGTAGGGAAACAAACATAAGACAAGAGATTTCCGCAATTGAATAGTGCCTTAGACACCTGAGACAACAAATCATACCAAATATTATGTTCTTGGAAATTGATTCTATGTTACAGGCTGTTTCCCAATCAGAGAATTCATGGGATTTTTGCTCGGATTCATAAGCTATGAATCGCGTGTATATCCATTGTTCCTGAGCGCAAACTAGCATCCAACATTTCACGTTGGATGCTTCATCCAACAGCAACAAACTAGCATTTTCCTCGTCGTTACACAGAATTTTAATTTTAAAAATAGCCATATAAAGTAAAATTGACGGTTGTTTCTATTTTAGCAAGGGAACCTACCATTGCATTATTAGATCGTGATAATTTATGGCATTTACACACCTCTAACGCTCTCTAGAAGGTTCGTGGCATTATCTGGCACATATTATCATTCCTAAAGCATTTTCAACCGTTTTTTCAACAAAAAATAACCATACAAACCATAGGTATATACTAAAATCAACTTTTTAAACTTAAAAGAAAATTCCCAATAGCCTTTCTTCTCATGAATCTTGGCATTTCATGCCACTGTGGCACAAAACGGCTGCCCGGTGGCACTCTTTGGCACCCATCGTCATCACTTTTGCGTTTTCTTATATTTAAATATCCTGAAAAATGTTTTTAATTAAAAGTGGGAACTTATCATTTCATTTTTAGATTGTGATACTCCATGACACTTCCCACCTTTGGCACTCTCTAGCTGGCTCATGGTGCCGGTTGTCACACATTATCATTTCTAATTCATTTTCAGACATTTTCTTGATAAAAATAGTTTTTTTAACTCAATTGGTTTGTAGAAGCGTTGGTTGTGGAAGCAAATTGTCTTTGATTTTCAAGCATCAACACACTACACGCCCGACCATGAAAATATGTGGATGCCCTGTGGCAAACATTATCATTCATAAGGTGTTTTCAAGCATTGTCCTAAAAAATAATAATTGCAAAGTAAAGACACGCAAACAAACATATGCACGCAAAGTCAGAAGCACAAACACACAAAGACCGACACAGAGACAAAAAAAAACACAAAAACACACAGAGTCAAACACACAGGCACACAGAGAGACACAAAAACCCACACACAAACACACAGAGCTAGAAAAAACGAACAGACAAAGGCAGCCACAGAGACAAAAAACACAAACACATAAAAAACAGAGTCAGACCCACAAAGAAAGACGTAAACACGCAGAGGCAGAAACACAGGCACAGAGAGAGAGACAAAAATACACACACAAACACACAATGTCCGACACATGAACACACAAAGATGGACACAGTACAAAAACAAGGACAATCACACAGAGATAGACACATAGGAACGGAGAGAGAAAGACGAAACACAAACACAAACACACAGAGTCAGACATAAGAACACACTAATATGGGCACAGAGACAAAACACACACACAATCTCACAGAGTCAGACACACCTGCACACAGAGAGAGGGAAAAGACACATAACAATGCACAGAGTCAGACACACAAACACGCACAGACAGACAGAAACAGAGACAAAAACACAAACAAACACACAGATTCAGACACACAGGCACAGACAGAGAGACAAAAACACAAACACACAGAGTCAGACACACAAACATAGAAAACACACAAAGACAGGCAAACACACGGTCAGACACACAGGCACATAGATAAAGAGAGAGAGAAAAAGAAGAGAGAGAGAGAGAGAAAGAGAGAGAGAGAGAGAGAGAGAGAGAGAGAGAGAGAGAGAGAGAGAGAGAGAGAGAGAGAGAGAGAGAGAGAGAGAGAGAGAGAGAGAGAGACAAAAAACCCACACACAAACACACAGAGTCAAACACGCTTACACACAAGCACTGACACAAAGACAATCAAACACACGATCAGAAACATAGACAATTAGAAACATAGAAAAATAGACCATGAAATGAGACATGAATCAATATGACCAATAAAAGTACCACCAACAAAGACAATGAAATGACTACCTTAATCAACTTGACCAGTAAAATTACCACACACTACGGTACGGATACCCGCAGCCAAACTAAAGCTAAATCCAGGTACCTGTAGCTAAACTGCCGCACCCAGATACCTGCAGCCAAACTGCCGCAACCGGGTACCTGCAGCCAACCATAGGTGATTTTTAAAAATAGATTGCTTTCAAGCTAAGTTCGTTTAAGTTCACTTAGCATGGCATGCACCCTGCTATTTGAACTTAAATGAGCCTAGCTTGAATGCAACTTAGCCTGTCTGACATGAATTGCCCCATGTCATCCCAAAAAACACTCTTGGGGATTTTCCTTTAAGTTTAAACGGTTTATTTTAGTTTATACGGTTGGTATGTTTTTTTTTGTACAAAAGTGGTTGAAAATGCTTTAGGAATGATAAACTTTGCCAGGTGATGCAACGGGCTAGTTAGACAGTGGTAGAGGCTGGGAATTTGCAATGGAATATCATGATCTAATAATGAAATGGTAGGTTCCCCTGTTTAAATAAAAACGATACTCAATTGTTTTACGGTTATTTTTGTCGTAAAATGGGTGTGAAAACGCTTATGTGATGATGACTGGTGCCACGAGGATGCCCCAGGAAGTCGAATAATGCCGCAATAACGTAAAATGTCATGGTATATTAGGAAGGGGATGGCTTGCGACACAAAAACACAAAGCAATGGATTTAAAGTATGATTCATATCAAGAAAATGTCTAAAATGCTTTAGAAATAAATAGCAAGTCCCGTTGTTCAAATAAAAACATCTGTCAAGATATTCAAACGTGTGAAATTACTTTGAGAATGATGAGGGGTGCCAGAGGGTGCCACAGGCCAGTCACAGAGTGGCACAGGTTGGTAAGTGCAAAAAAAATAATACTAACAGAAAAATGAACAGAATATGGTATTAAGTCACCTGTTTTGTCCCCTTCAATTTACCTATAATAACACAGCCCCCTCCTTAACGGATCTAGATTTATCGATCAAAAGCTGTAGTTTTCCTGCCTTATAATATTTCGGATGTAGTGAGTATACTTACTGCGAATTTCTCAACAATTATGTAGACAATCCTCGATTGAATGTATTCATACTGGAAAAACACTTTTCCAGCTGTATAATATTGATTGCAGTGTCCAAAGAATAAGTTTTTTTTTAATAATGTTTGTAAATTTGTTATTTAATAAAACTTATAAGTAGAAAAAATCTTTGTCTTCATCTTTTAGATTTCTTGTTTCACGATGAATCTTCAATATGTTTCACTATTGTAATTAGGGCATCATGTATTCTACGTACTAATACAACAGTTAATTGTTTCTTTACAGTAGATTGTTTCTAATAAAACAGTAAATTCTTTGTAGTGAAGAGAAAAAGACATACTATTGACCGTAATCGAAAATGTACCATATTTTAACAATTATGTTACTCTTGGTTTCATTTCACCACTGCTAGCATGGTCAAATTCCAATAGAGTAAAACCATCCAGTACTAAAAATATGCTAAGCACAAGATTAATATCCACAATATTGCCGCTCTGATATGCCCCCTAAACTTTTGCATAGCAATCACATGTGCGTAAAACCTTAAAAATCAATGTTGGATGCTAAGGCATGCTCGGGAACAGTGGATACGAAACACGCGATTCGCCGGTTATCGATCCGAGCAAAAATCCCGTGAATTCTACGATTGGGAAACATCCTATCAAATAGAATCTATTTTCAAGAACATAATATTAGCAATGATTTGTCACCTTAGGTGTCTAAGACACCATTCCATTGGGGAAATCTCTGGTCTTACGTTTGATTCCTACACCTAAAAATCTTTGATGAAGAACTATAAAGGTTTTTCTGAGTTAAAACACATCTTTTGTAAACTCTATCGTAACAAGCCTCGAAGAAAATATGTTTAAGAAAATATATCTCGAAGAAATTGCCTTGAAGAAAAATATCTCGAAACAAAATAAAAATCTTAAAGAAAAATAAATCTTGAGGAAAAAACACCCTAAAGAAAAAAACTTGAAGAAAAAGATTTCTCGAATATAAAAACGCTTAGAAGAAAAAAATTTGAAAAAAACTATCTTAAAGAAAAAAAAATAGCTTGAAGAAAATTCCTTGAAGAAAAAATATCGAAACAAAAAATACATCTTCTAAAGAATTACGTAACATCCCATGTGTGCGCAATACGTCATCCTCAGTTACAACTGAACTAATATCGTACTGAACTAACGCTTGCCAAGGCAAGACATCTCTTTTACTCGTGATATTTCTCTTAGCTGTGAAATCCAGTTTTATATTAATTATTTCACTGTTGATTCCAGGGCCCCTCATATTTGGATTTATGAAGAAATAGGCCCAAGCCCGTAAGTTTCTTTAGAATGTCAGTTTTATGAGTTGAGGTAAGAAGCGAGCGTACTCTATATTTAGCGATATATTCATTACCGATACATTATAATTAATGTAGTCTATTAAGAAAAAGTATTTCCATGAGCGTATGGACGACAAAAAGCAATTGAATGAAAATCTTAGTAAGGAGAATGCTGGGTTAAAACAAGACAGCATAGACTTGAGATCTGCTCTTGCAGCAGTTAAACGCCAGTGTTTAAGAACTGAATTGTACATTAAACGAAGGAATCTGCTTATCCATGGAATTCCTAACAAGGAAAATGAGAAAATTGAAGAAACCGTTAATGATTTCTTATCAGAAATGTCGGTAAGGTACTACAGGGATATTAAGCTTACGGCCATTTATAGACTTAGAAGCAAGGCTAAACGTCCCAGCAGACAAAACTCACGCTCAGAATCGGACCCTATTCTTATGTGTGTCCTAAATCTTCCACATAAGGACAATATTATGGCTTGTGTTGGTAATATAAAAGATACGGGGAAAAGCTTCAGTATTGACCTTCCAATCGAGCTGGCTTAACGTCGGAAAGAACTTTTGAGTTCGGCTTATAATTCAAAAAATTGTAAAGTTGCCTCTGATATAGTGTCTCATACCAAAGTGGTTCATAAAGGAACTAGGTTAAGGCTAGAATCTAAAAAGACTTCTAGTTCTAATTGGATCAAGATTGATGACGCATGCTGCGACTCGCTTACCCTAGTTGTCCCATCGGTGAATACTGATTTTGATTTTGACACATGATTATTAGTGAGTGTTCAAGCCAGTCAGCCACATTAATTGACAATATTTGTTCATCACTACACTCCATTAAGAACGAAGTACTGCTTTCTGATACTTCCGACCATTTGCAGCCTTGTTCCAAATCCTCCAAAATCCAGAAAGATTAGTCCTTCAGGATAAAATGAGATTCTGTTGCTCACCAGTGGAGCTGGATAAACTGAAAGATGATCTGGGTAAATCTTTATGAGACTTTCCTTTACCTGAAAATAATAATTTGGGCAACTACAACGATATATTGGGCCGATTTAATGACACTGTTAAAGAAAAAATCACGTCTTATTATCTAAAAGCTCCTTTAAGGAATCCTTGATCAAAAAGATCAACACCACCCATAGCTACCTGGTTAATATCAGAAGTTCTCGAGTCAATAAAAAGGAAGTAAAACCTTTGGAAAGAGTACAAAAAAACAGACAGAGTGATGCTAAGTTTAAAGCATTCAAGTTTTACCGAGAAGACGTGGTACGTGGTTATGGAAGTTAGTCGGTCATCTATGAAACCAGAAGTTCTCCGGAAGTCCCTCGTGGTAGAAGATCAATTTATCACAGAAAAAGGCCAAGTACGACATCATATGAACAAATTCTTTGCTGAGATAGGGAAAAAACTGCTAATAGCGTTTCTTATTGCTCTGTGTCACAGTCTCTGAAGCAGTTCCTAGGCCCCCTGTGATTGAAATCAATGGCTCTTGATTAGGTTACGGTGCAGGAGATTACAGATATTGTTTTGTCTTTCAAGAATTCTTCAGCAGATTTTGACCAAATTTCTGCTAAAGTAATTAAACATATCCTTCCAGCGATTATCATCCCCCTTTGCCATTTGATTAATAGGTCATTTCAACTAGGAGTATATACCCAGCGTCATAAATTGGTGTCCATGATAGCTTTCTTTAAAGGAGTTGACCTTGAGGATCCTGGGAACTACAGGCCGATCTCTCTTTTGTCCGTGTTCTCTAAGACATTTGAAAGGCCAAAGCTAAAACGTCTGGTGAGATTTCTTTAAACAATTTTTTCCATCAGCATCAGTTTGGGTTTCACACAAGGTATTCTATAGAACATGCTTGTAATATATTTCTTCAGTTTATACGACAATCCTTAGATTCTAATCTTAATCCTGCAGCCATTTTTCTTGATGTAAAGAAAGTTTTTGAAAGCCTTAAACACAAGATCCTTATTGGTAAACTTTCTCATCATGGTATGCGTGGGGAAGCATTGTCTTAGTTCTCTTCATACCTCACTGACAGATCTATCGCCATGGAAGATACAGACAAACAAGATCCAATTGAATACTGTTTACTCCGAGGTTTTTTTCTAGGGCCAGCCATCTTCCTCATCTATGTCAACGATTTCTGCCGACTTTTTAACACCCAAATTACCAATGTTTGCTGTGGATTGTGTCATACATTTTACTCTCAGACTACGTCAGCGTTCACATCTGATAGTCAAGAAGAATCCGTAGCATTTGCAGATGCCATGACTCTACGTGCTGCGGCTTCGGATGAATCCTCCCTTATTCTAAAGCTTCAATCAATGACTGAGAAGAAACTCCATTAGTTTGGGATTAATCAACTAGCTTTAAATGTAAAAACAAAGTCGTATCTTCTTATTTTTTCTCGTATAGGTGTGAGCTGCACCACAATTACTGAGCTTCCTACACCAAGAGGCTTCATAAGTCACCCCCCGAATCAATATATGCGATTCCTGGGAATTCTTTTGGATGAAAATTTATTGTTTAAGTGGCTTGTTCAAGTAATTAGACTGAAAATTTCCCCTGGACTTGGAATCATCCGAAAATTAAAGAGTTAATTTCCTTTTCCTTTCCTCCGTTTTTTGTATTTCTCTCATTTGCCCTTACATATGTTACTGTTCGTCTTTCTGGATGACTACATTTCCTTCTGTACTTGCTCCTGTTCACCGTTTTAATGAGAAAATGGTAAGAGTTCTGCAGTCGACTACACACATTCCTGTTGGTCTCTTCAAGATAAACGATATTTATATTATATCTCTATCTTTGATGGCATATCAATATTTCCGTGGAGATCTCCCATGTTGTTTTTCTGTACAAATTAAACCAGTATGGGAAATAAATTTTACTCCCTCGGTTCGTTCAGATATCAGTCTGGTCTTGACTGTGGGGCGTGCTTGGAACTTCCTGCTGAGATCTGGCATTCATGAACACTTGGGTCCTTTAAGAGACAGATGAAAATTATCTTATTAAGGGTAAATATTAACTAATTTTTAGTTGTTTCATGATTTAATTTAATTTTTTGGGTTGTTGTTTTTTGGCATTGGATCCACAATGACGTAGATAATTTTAAATTGTTTTTTATTGTCGGGTGATAGGAGGGTTGCTGTTTCTTGGGGACTGTCGGTGAGTTGATTTCTTTTTCTTATCGATTTATATTTAGACATTGTTTATTATCTATGCTGTTTTAACATTAGTTAATTATTCTATGTCGTTTCCCAAATATATGGGCCATTGAGCCCTTTGGGATATTGTTTTTTTTTATTGTTATCTTATGGAAATAAATGGAACTTGAACTTGACTAACGGGGGTTTCCCACTTGAATGGCGGCCTTCAGCTCTAGCAAAACAAGTCACAGGAGATTACCTCATCCCCAATAAATTTAACAAGCCATCCTTAATGAATTGAAATAGGTAAACAATCTCCTATTACTTAACAAACAGGTGTAGATAATCAATACTTGTGTCATGAAGAAAAATCAATAGCATCGGAGGGTTGATAAGGACCTGGAACCGGTGGCTAGGGCGCACTCATGGGATCTTAAAAGCCTACACTACTGCTGTAGCACTGCCTATAGTAAAGAACCATATTGCTTCAATGTATTAATATTTTTTTATTTTTTTACTACGGGCACCTCATAGGGAAGAGGTGGTCTTATAAAATTTTTGAGTGGGCATGCTATTTCGAGAATCGGAAGTTTTAATGCCCTTTTTTTAAGAAAAAAGGTATCACAAGGCAACCCCTCCCCCTTCACGTTCTTTTCCCCCAAATACATCTTACCAAAATTTTGAGATAGCCATTTTCTTCTACTTAGTCAAAAGGTCAAATAGTTATCGATCCGAGCAAAAATCCATTGAATTCTACGATTGGGAAACATCCTATCAAATAGAATCTATTTTCAAGAACACAAGTTACTTTTACGTAAACATTTTACGCTAGCTATTAAAAACATCAAAAGTGAATTCGATTTGCCTAAAATGTGTCGATTTACTTCGCAACGGAAGCATGAATGAACCTCTATCTTACTGAGTAACCGTATGATGATTGCGGAAACTTCTGGCGCAAGCAATAATTAAGGTTGAACCTCCAACTTTAAGGTTAGAGTTTTAGTTAGAGTTAGAGTTTAGTTTAGTTTTAGCTAAGAGTTTTAGTTTAGAGTTGTAGTTTAATTTTCGTTAGGAGTTTTAGTTTAGAGTTTTAGTTTAGGGTTTTAGCTTAGAGTTTTAGTGACAGCTATAGTTTAGTTAATTTTAGTTTAGAGTTGTAGTTTAGTTTTAGTTAAGAGTTACTGTTTAGAGTTTTAGTTTAGAGTCTTAGCTTAGAGTTTTAGTTAGAGTCATAGTTTGGTTTAGCTTCAGTTAAGAGTTTTAGCTTAAAGTTATAGTTTAGTTTTTTGTTAAGAGTTTTAGCCTAGAGTCTTAGCTCAGAGTTTTAGTTGGAGTTATAGTTTAGTTTAGTTTTAGTTAAGAGTTTTAGTTTAGAGTTATAGTTTAGTTTTAGTTTAAAGTTGCAGTTTTTTTAGGTAAGAGTTTTAGTTTAGAGGTTAGAGTTTTTAGCTTAGATTTATATCGTAGAGTTTTAGTTAGACTTATAGTTTAGTTTAGTTTTAGTTAAGAGTTTCAGTTTAGAGTTGTAGTTTAGTTTTAGTTTAGGGTTTTAGCTTAGAGTTTAAGTTAGAGCTATAGTTTAGTTAATTTTAGTTTAGAGTTATAGTTTAGTTTAAGTTAAGAGTTTTAGTTTAGAGTTGTAGTTTAGTTTTAGTTAAGAGTTTTGGTTTAGAGTTTAGAGTTTTAGTTTAGGGTTTTAGATTAGAGTTTTAGTTAGAGATATAGTTTAGTTAATTTTAGTTTCGAGTTGTAGTTTAGTTTTAGTTAGTTAAGAGTTATAGTTTAGAGTTTAAAGTTTTAGTTTAGAGTTTTAGCCTAGAGTTTTAGTTAGAGTTATAGTTTACTTTAGTTTTAGTTAGTTAAGATTTTTAGCTTACAGTTGTAGTTCAGTTTTAGTTAAGAGTTTTATTTTAGAGTTTTAGCCTAGAGTCTTAGCTTAGAGTTTTAGTTAGAGTTATAGTTTAGTTTAGTTTTAGTTAAAAGTTTTAGTTTTAGAGTTATAGTTTAGTTTTAGTTTAGGGTTGTAGTTTAGTTTTAGGTAAGAGTTTTTAGTTTAGAGGTTAGAGTTTTAGCTTAGAGCCTTATCGTAGAGTTTTAGTTAGAGTTATAGTTTAGTTTTAGTTAGTTATAGATTAGTTTAGTTTTAGTTAAGAGTTTAGTTAGAGTTATAGTTTAGTTTAGGTTTAGTTAAGAGTTTTAGTTCTGAGTTGTTGTTTAGTTTTAGATAAGAGTTTTAGTTTAGAATCTTAGCCTACAGTTTTTGTTAGAGTTATAGTTTAGTTTAGTTTTAGTTTGGAGTATAGAGTTTTAAGATAGAGTCTTAGTTTAGAGTTTTAGTTTAGAGTCTTAGCTTAGAGTTTTAGTTATATTTATAGTTTAGTGTAGTTTTAGTTGAGAATTTTGATTTTTAGTTTAGAGTCTTAGCTTAGAGTTTTAGTTAGAGTTATAGTTTAGTTTAGTTTTAGCTAGGAGCTTTAGTCTAGATCTCTGGTTTAGTTTTACTTAAAAGTTTTAGTTTAGAATTTATAGTTTTAGTTTACAGTTTTACTTTAGAGTTTTAGCTAAAGTTATAGTTTAGTTTAGTTTTAGTTAAGAGTTTTAGTTTAGATATTGGAGTTTTAGTTTTGAGTCTCAGCTTAGAGTTTTAGTTAGAGTTATAGTTTAGTTTAGTTTTAATTCAGAGTTTTAGTTTAGAGTCTTAGCTTAGAGTTTTAGTTAGAGTTAAATTTTAGTTTAGTTTTAGTTAAGAATTTTAGTTTAGAGGTGTTGTTGTTTTAGTTTTAGATAAGAGTCTTAGTTTAGAGTTGAGAGTTTTAGTTAGCTATAGTTTAGTTTAGTTTTAGTTTGGAGTCTAGAGATTTAATTTAAAGTGTTAGCTTAGAGTTTTAGTTAGATTTATAGTTTAGTTTAGTTTTAGTTAAGAGTTTTAGTGTAGAATTTTAGTTTAGTTATAGTTAAGAGTTATACTTTAGAGTTGTAGTTTAGTTTTAGTTAAGAGTTTTAGTTTAGAGTTTAGAGTATTAGCTTAGAATCTTAGCTTAGAGTTTTAGTTAGAGTTATAGTTTAGTTTAGTTTCAGGTTAAGAGTTTTAGTTTAGACTTTCTGTTTAGTTTTAGTTAAGAGTTTTAGTTTAGAGTTTAGAGTTTTAGTTTAGGGTTTTAGCTTAGAGGTTTAGTTAGAGTTATAGTTTGGTGTAGTTGTAGTTTAGAGTTGTAATTTAGTTAAGAGTTTTAGTTTAGAGTTTTAGTTAGAGCTATAGTTAGTTTAGTTTTAGTTAAGAGTTTTAGTTTAGAGTTGTAGTTTAGTTTTAGTTAAGAGTTTTAGTTTAGTGTTTAGAGTATTAGCTTAGAATCTTAGCTTAGAGTTATAGTTAGAGTTATAGTATTTTTAGTTTTAGTTTAGGGTTGTTGTTTAGTTTTAGTTAAGAGTTTTAGTTTAGAGTTGTAGTTTAGTTTTAGTTAAGAATTTTAGTTCAGGGTTTAAGCTTAGAGTTTTAGTTAGAGTTATAGATTTAGTTTAGTTTTAGTTAAGAGTTTTAGTTTAGAGTTATAGTTTAGTTAAGAGTTTTTGTTTAGAGTTTAGAGTTTTAGTTTAGCATCTTAACTTAGAGTGGGTTTTATTCATTTTTAAGGTTAATTTAGGCTAGGTGTCACACACGTGTGTAAAGAAAAACTCTAAGCTAAGAATCTAGGGCAAAACTCTAAACTAAAACTATTAGCTATAACTAAACTACAAGTCCAAAAAAACACTTAACTAAAACTAAAATGAAATATGACTCTAACTAAAATTCTAAGCGCTGAGACTCTAACTTGAAACTCTAGACTCTGAACTACAACTAAACTATAACTATAACTAAAACTGTAAGCTAATACCAAACTAAAACTCTAAACTTAAAATCTTATCTAAAACTAAACAACAGCTCTAAACTAAAACTCTTAACTAGAACTAAAATAAACTACAACTCTAACTAAAACTCTAAGCTAAGACTCTAAGCTAAAACTCTAAACTCTAAAACTCTTAACTATAACGAAACTATAACTCTAAACTAAAACTCTTAAATAAAACTAAACTAAACTATAACTCTAACTAAAACTCTAAGCTAAGACTCTAAGCTAAAACTTTAAACTCTAAAACTCTTAACTATAACTAAATTAAACTACAACTCTAACTAAAACTCTAAGCTAAAACTCTAAACTCTAAAACTCTTAACTATAACTAAACTACAACTTTAAACTATAACTTTAGGTTAAAACTCTAAACTACAACTCTAAGCTAATGCTCTAAACTAAACTATAACTCTAACTGAAAGCCTAAGCTAAGAATCTAAACTAAATCTCTTAACTAAAACTAAACTAAAACTATAACTCTAACTATAACTCTAAGCTAAGACTCAAAACTAAAACTCTATACTCTAAACTAAAACTCTTAACTAAACTAAAACTATAACTCTAACTATAACTCTAAACTAAAATTAAACTACAGCTAAAAAGAAACTCCTTATAAAACTAAACTAAACTATAACTTTAACTAAAACTCTAAGCTAATGGGCTAAAGAAAAAACCGGAAAAAAGTTGGATAATTTCTAAGTCTAAAAAAAATTCAGTCCAAAAAAACTTAAATAAAAGTATAAAAAATGGGGGGAGGGGGTCCAAAAAGTTGGAGTGAGGGGGTGGGCCCTTCTATGTCTCAAGCGCGCAAAAAAGTATTATACAAATTGGGGGGGGGGGGGCAAAAAAGTTGGGGGAGGGGGCCCTTCTGTGTCTCAAGCGTGCAAATTATTATTAAAAAATGGGGGGGGGGGCAAAAATCTTTGTGGAAGGGGGGGGGGGCTCTTTGGGGTTGGGGTAGGGGACCTTACAACACTGTTCAAATGGAACTTGTGCATTATAACGACCCCAGAGTTTCACCCCAAATCATCCTCTAAAATGTCTCAAAACTGTTTCACCCAAAAAATCCCTAAAATGTTGATTAATTTGTTTTCGCCCAAATAATCCCCTAAAAGTAATTTCTGCGTGTTCATTTATTTCGGTATCCTTTTGCGATGTCACATTTGAAATTCCCAGGAAACCATTTCCCGCGTTAAATATATTCAATCTTTCTTGATCTCGTTTGAATTTCTGAATAAATATCTAAGGTATTCCTAGTTACACTATTAAGCTTTCGAAAGAATATTAATTTATCTCTGACACTAAAGACCAGAGAAGCCATATTTAAAAAAAACAATATTAATTTATCTCTGACACTAAAAAGTAGAGAAGCCATATTGCTTCTTAATCCCCTCATGTTACATTAGAATTCCCCGTCAGATTATGCAAATCAATTTCCTAGAAATCTAGTCTGATCATTTCCCCTTCGTAGATCAATAACATTGCCCCGTTAGTATTCAGTGCGCATGTGCATTTTCCCCACAGTATTTCCAAGTTCCCTATTGACCTTTGAAAAGGTACTTTTAAAGTACCAAATAGTACCTTTCTTATCTGTCAATAGGGTATACTTAGCTCAGTATGTAATTGCCCATTCCTACTTTTATGCTTATTCAAGTTTAAATAACGTCCTTTAATTTTTTTTTAAGAAAAAAATTCCATTTTTGTATCATGTGACAGGCACAAATTTTTGTCAGCATGTTGCTGCGGAAACGAAAAAGTTTCGTCAAAACTATATTTGTTTAAATTCGTGAGCAACTTGAACTTTTCTGTTCTTTTCTCTTTTATTGTGCTTTGAATTTTGTTCAATTCTTCTCTTCACGGATTCAAGACAAGTCAAATATCTTTAACTTGAATAGTTTGCTTAGGGACAGGTTTTACAGATGAAAGATGACCTACAGGGTTTCCACCACGGTCAGTTCCGAAAGTGCTAACACTGTTCAAAATTAAGTGCTACATAGCGATTTTCGGTGCTATAGTAACAAAATTGACTGCAATAGTGCTAAACTAGCACTTTCATGCTACAAGTGACAATCCTGAGCACGTGCTACCGTGCTACACGTAATGAAATAGAGCTAAAATAGGCCTTTCGTTTAACGGGTGGCAACTTTGATAACGGATTGCCACAGTTTTTCTTCATGGCCATGGCCTTGGCCACGAATAGCAGCTCGTTCCTGGCTGAGGTGGGAGAAGGTCATAACGAAGGATTTAAATAGAATTAGAATTTCATATAGGGGGGAGGGTAAAAAGTAAAGTTGAACAGATTGGGGTGAAGAAGGAGCGCGCGCAGCTGTGTTGGACTTAAATGGTTTGTCAGGCCATAAAACTTTCTGTGATAAACTTTGATTACATTTGATATATAATTTTTTGGGCAAATATCGCTTCCAAGCAATGAACTATTTCTGAATAGATGACTATATATTCTTTGCAACTGAAACTGTTGACCCAGTCCGTTCCATCAATGTTGAAGCTTCCGAATGTTAAGAGGAATTCTACAAAGTAAAAGACGTAATCATGGGATCTTCACCATGGGAAACGTCACCTTAAGAGAATGCATGCATTTATCTGCAGATAATCAACGGAGGATATGTGTGATTGTGGAAAACCCTAAAATCCAAAACTGCAATAGCCTGAATGTTTAGGGCTCTATTTACATTACTAATAATATTCAATATTCCTTCCCGATGTCCGTTTGCAGTTTTGTGGCGGGGTGTTTCCTTTTGAGACTACTAAAATTAAAAAATGAGCAACAGAATCTAAGTGATATGAAAATGACACTTGGTGTTCTTATACTATACCAAGACTTGCATCATAATGCTACTTCAGAACACTTGGTATTCTGAAACTTGTGTGCTTTTCTCTCTTGTTTCAAGGACAATCTATTTTCTAGTCGTGGGCGATTTATTTGTCAATAGATAAATAAAATCACAGCATGTTGAACATTCCTCCTCGTTTTATAGTTATGTTTTGTGATGAAAGATGCGAGGATTGGAGGAAAGGTGGCCTGCAAAATGTTTTTCAAAGGTCAAAAATATTTTTAGTTTATGGAAGTCTTACTTGTCGGTTTAAGAGGAAACTCCTTTTTTAATCTTATTATTTGTAGGTATTATGGGAGTAATAATTTGGTGCTATAGTACTTTTTTTTCATTTCCATGTTATACAGTCAAGTCTATAAACTACAGCTAAAGAGACTCGTTGGATGTAAGTGACCATTCAACTTAGTTACACTAGGGAACCTTGTATTAAACAGTTCCCAGAACCTCTTCAAGTAAAAGTAAGTTTGCTTCAACCATGTTATTTACCATTAAAGTTTTCACGCTTGAAGTATAAAGTAGTAGCAGTAAGCAGTAAAGCAGTAATCATGTATTAGGCTTAGCTTAAATTGCACCTCATAATTCTTAATTTTGGAGTGAATCAAGTGTCTGACAAACACCGCACCTCATGTTGGATAATGTTGAAAGTACTTTTTTCTTTGTTAGAGAATAGACCATGGTCCATTATTGGTAAATTTCTAAAATTTTGATCACTTTTACTGCAACGAATTGAAATTCTTGTTGTGAAATCCTGTGGAAGCCAAGTGCCCGAAGGAGCATTATTGTCGCTCTCCAAAAATTCTGCTGCAGTCAGTAGTAGCCCTGAATCAATTAAGGTTCCAACATGAAAAAGAATGCTTAATTTTTAGGCAAAAATTCACATCGTCACTGTCTCGCTAAAGGTCGTATTTTCACGATTCTGTCAAAATCGTTTGGTATGGTGTTATCAAGATGTGGTCCTTAAGAGCACTGTAAACCTTATAAAAATTCAATCCTCTCGAGCTGCCTTGCACATCCTTCCATTGACCGAAGCTTAAAAAAGGGTTTAGGCAATTATGTCGGAAATGTGAAAATGTAAGATATGACTAATTTATGATATTATATGTGAAAGTGTATGTGACATATATTTAGTTCAAGAAATTTAGTTCAATCTCCAAAAAAATTATTAGAAATCTGCGATTTAAAAATCTTTCCTGGACCCTCCCCCCCCCCGCTTTAACTGCTAATACAACTGGATATTCTCTTATTTCCCCCATAGCTTCACTCTGGCCTTTGCACAATCAAAAAACCCGATATACTAATCCATAAGAATACAAAATGCATCTCAGAGAAATAACTGCACGTAACTATCCAAATTTATGCTTAAATAGCCAATCATGAAGCCAATTTTTTGTTTTTATATAGACCTTGACCAATATTTCCTTGTTCTTTTTATAGGTTATCGTTCTCAACTGGGAAAAAAAAATTACGTGATTTGAAACTTGTTTTCATAATGAGGGACTATGCTGTCAATGTTAAGACTCATCTTGATGGTTGTATGCATAAAGATCCCCTCGCGCTCAGGACTTCTTGGATTTTAAACTCCCCCAAAATCTTATAATTTAGAAATATTATGGGTGTTCTTCGTCCTTATGGGTATTACAGGTGATACAACCTCTTAAAGTTGTCATAAAAATATTTCGATAATTTTAATATCATTAAACCCCTGAAATTTGGTGCATCTCCCCCTCAAATAAAGTTCAGCATACGTACCAAGACTGTGTGTGAGTAATATTCTTGTCAGATTCTCAGTTAATATCATCAAAGGTTTACTCGTCATAAATAATTTCTTTGTTAATCATACACTGCTTAATATTCTCATTTTATTGGTGTATTAGTACGTTTAGAAGACGAGATTATGTATTATGCTTCAATATTCAAGTTTTTATTTCAAAACTACTGCAAGTTTGAAAACTATTTAAAAAAGAAATATGCCCCAAAAAAACTTCTTTATGGATATTCCATTCAGTTATGGTTATTTTTTTATACTTATTTGGTTAACTTATTAAAACACTGATATGTAAGTCATTTAGGTGTCCATTAGAATTTAAAACAATAACTTTTGTTGAATATCAATTCTGCTTCGAGATGTCAGTTAAAGCCTTAAAGGGGAAATATTTTACTGGTTAACCTTTGTATAAATTTTTTTTTTTCAAGTTCAGTGTTAGATATACCAGATTTTCCAGTTAGTATAGGATCCTTTGTGACAAAACTACTGATCAAGTATTGACGTCAAAGAAAATTTGTCAAAGCTATACCTCATTTGATAGAAAGGATTTCATTTTGAAACTAAAACTTGAGTTTTAAAATACTTGACTTTTTTCTGTGCATTCAGGCTCAGTGATACGGATGAAGACAAAACAAAGTTCCCAAAGTTATAGCGTTTGTTTTGTGTGTGTGAAGGGGGGGGGTGGGGGGATTCGGTACTTGTCTCTAAGCCAGTACACACTTGAGAAGTGGAGTTAGGTTAATTCCTAATGAAATATAACCTTCATATAGCCTACACTTTAAAAAATTATATAATTTGGGCTACATACTTGCACATTAGGGGAGTGGGGGTAAAGTATTTGGATAGTGCCCCTTACCTAGCCCCTCCCCCTTAATGTGCAAATATATAGCCCAAATTTACAAGTCCAATACATTCTGTCTCAGTCGAATTGTGTCATCCGTCGCTTCTCTTTGTAGCTATGAAACTGGTTTTCTGAGATCTAACCTAAGCGTAATTCTCGAGTGTGTTCTTGCTAATACACAGGAACTGGAAATTCTAAGACAACTAATCCATGGGAAAATTTTCTAAGAATATAGATTTTTTTTTTATTTCGGATGGGTGATTTGGGGCAAAAGAATTCCTGTGTGTATATCAGGAAATGTACGCCGCTACCCGCAATGGCTAAAAAATAATCAAAATATTAAACAAAAGGGATAATCTACCTTCCTACAATCCATGTTTGAAAAAAAAATTGTGATAAGACTGACGGCATCCTTAACGACAATGGTTCACTTCTAGTATTGGCATTACGTGCTGCACAACGTACCACCTTTTGAATTATCGTGCATCAGCTTTGATTTAGCACTCAGGGGCAGTATGAATATGCAGAGCCTGTATAAAGAATAGTGTATTTTTGATTTCATTCAAAACCTGCTTAGTCTGTTAAGATCCCAAGCATGTACTGGGAGATTCCTCCTCATAGATCGATTAAGAGAGTCCAATAAATTATTTAAATATTATTACAGTTCCACAAGCACACACGAAGGGGTGAGCTTGTCAAGGGCGTGACACTGGTAAGCGTTAAAATTTAGGGAATTTCATTCATGATTCTCTTTGTTTTTTTTTTTTATCTAGCTCACCTTTAGAAGAGTTTCTGATAATCAACATACAATTCGCGAAACAATAAAATGCTGGTTGATAATAACGATCAAAAGCCTAAAACCAATTTTCACTTTTACGCTCTCTGTGAAATTCATGCTTTCTAAAATTTTACCTTTTTAATTGTTGAAGATTTTTTTTTTTTTTTTTTTCAGTACCCTACAGCTCTAGCAGAATTCAATGCAAGGCCATTTCCAATAATTAGCACCATAGACGAGAGTTTAAATACCTTATCTAGTGACCGAATTGGCAGGCCTATCCAATGGTAAAAACTGCTTCCCAGTTCCTTGAACGCAACACACCTTTGACCGACAAATTACATGCGAGAATTTTTGGAAAATTTACATTTTTATTGATCAATTAATAATGATATAATTGTAGTGATGAGGGACCTATCGTAGGTCACAACTATCGAAACTATCTTCTACTCAAGAATAAATAAAGAAACAAGTTTTTCTGCAACAAAAGTAAAGAGAGTATCAATGTCTTGCGCAGAGAAAAAGAACAACAGACTTTATAACCAATAATTAACTAAGAGTTAAAAGATACAGATATTATCCTACATATATATTAAATAAAAAAAAACAAGTTTTTTTAACTGAAAGTAAGGAGCGACATTAAAACTTAAAACGAACAGAAATTATTCTGTATATGAAAGGGGCTGTCCCCTCCTCAACGTCTCGCTCTTTACGCTAAAGTTTTTTATTGTTTAAAAAAATAGAGTTGTGAGAAAGTCAAACTTTAGCGTAAAGAGCGAGGCGTTGAGGAGGGGACAGCCCTTTCATATACGAAATAATTTCTTTTCGTTTTAAGTTTTAATGTCGCTCCTTACTTTCAGTTAAAAAACTTGTTTTTTTTATTTAATTTTTGAACGTTTTTGAATAAATGAAGGTTTTGATCTTGACTCACCGTACATGAATAATTAAAAACAAAATTTTCATATTAATTTACTTTTATTTGGTTAAATGGCTTTCTCGAAACTTGTTTCATTTTATTTACGACCGTTTTTATTAGTAATAAATATACGTAACTTACGAATTAATTTGCCAATTCATAATTTTTTAATTTGATTTTTTTAATTATTTATTACTAATTTTTTTAAAATAATGATGGGAAATCCGGCGCCCCCTTCATAGCAATGTCCCTTCCCCTATGAAAACTTCGTTCATGAAAAGGTCCTCCCAGATAACCCCCGACCCATCCCCACCCCCACTACCAGAAAAAATTCCCCCTGAAAACGTCTGTATACTTCCCAATAACCAATACTATATGTTAACATTGGGTAAAGTTCATAACTTTCAGCCCTCCTCCTGGGGGCTTCAAGGGATTAAGTCATCCTAAAAGACATAGTTATAATATTTTCGACCATGCTGAACAAAATGGCTATCTCAAAATTTTGATCGGGTGACTTTGGGAAAAAAATGAGCGTGGGAGGGGGCCTAGTTGCCCTCCATTTTTTTTGGTCACTTAAAAAGGGCACTAGAACTTTTAATTTCCGTCGTTCCAATGAGCCCTCCCACGATATTCTAGGACCACTGGGTCGATACGATCACCCCTGGGGAAAAGAAAGAAAAAAAAAAAAACTAATAAACACGCATCCGTGATCTTTCTTCTGGCAAAAAATGGAAAATCCCACATTTTTGTAGATAGGAGCTTGAAACCTCTACAGTAGGGTTCTCTGATACGCTGAATATGATGGTGTGATTTTCATTAAGGTTCTATAACTTTTAGGGGGTCTTTCCCCCTTTTTTCAAAAATCAGCCAAATATTCTCAGGCGCGTAACTTTTGATAGGAATGATTAAACTTGATGAAACTTATATATTTGGTATCAGAATTAAAATCTGATTCTTTTGATGTATCTATTGGTATCAAAATTTCCGTGTTTTTTTTAGAGTTTCGGTTACCATTGAGCCGGGGCTCTCCTTACTTACAGTTCGTTACCACGAACTGTTTGATAAACTGATATTCAAGTTATAAATAAAATTATAAATAAAACATATTATAAAATTATCATTTTAGAATAAAGTTATAAATAACATGCTTATTGACCGATCATAGACAAAGTTGAGGCATAATTTTTCAAATCTAGAAAAGATGTAAACTTAGAAAAGTAGTTTCTTCATATTTAATGTGACTCTGACAGAAGACAAAACACCTAGTATTATTAATAGAGAATTGATGGACATGAACTAGTGGTTTTACAAGCTTTTCAAAGATATTTTTTAACTATTAAATTTCAGCTTCTAAAATACACATGTGACAATAAATCAAGAAAAATATTTAGGTGCTGTTAAAACTGTGCAATTTTTTTACAGATGTGAATGTGGTCCGGGATTAGACTTCCACCCACTGTGGTATTTAACGTGTACGTTGAATTTTGATTTTCATCAAAATGTTCTACAAATTAGCTTTCCTACATTGAGGGTGAAAACTTCTTGCTTGGGGCAAAAATGCAATTCACAGTATTTTCTACCGAAAAAGCAAAAATACTAAGGGCTAAAAAAACACTATTTTGTTTATACAGGAAAGATGAACATGGAAACGTGGGAGGGATAAATCAATAACAAGAGTTTGGAAGCTTGAGGACATTTCTAGTAGTCGAAAGTAAATGATGGACTACCACTTTCCTCTGGGCATATTTGAATGTTTTATAACCAAAGTCTTGTGGTATGAATGGCCAATTGAAATATGAATTCTAATTTAAAGTGGGTTAAGTTCAAGTTCATTTCATTCTAATCAGCTATATTATCAAGTATCTTATGATGAAATTAGAAGGGCTTAAAAATACCTATATTATATTGGTTCTTCTTGATTTTAATGACATTTTCGATTATTCTGCAAGTTTTATCCAAAAAGCTTAAAACTGCTATATTAAATCATTTGTTTTTTAAAGGAGGATGGAAATTTATAATGTTTTTATACCCAGCGATTTTCTTATAGCGACCATTCAAACACAATATAGTGCTACTTTGCAAGACCATGTCTGGGATTTTTTCAGGGGTGGGGGGAAGGCTTTAAAAAACTTTAAAAAACACATCTACAATTTGTTTATTCATTTTTGTTACGTTTTCACGAGTTGAACAAACATTTGGGGGGGGGGGAGGTTTTAAACCTCTCCCCCTTGACGCGGTCTTGCTACTTGGAATGGTGAAGAATTA
This sequence comes from Artemia sinica, assembly GCA_027921565.1. Lineage (NCBI taxonomy): Eukaryota > Metazoa > Arthropoda > Branchiopoda > Anostraca > Artemiidae > Artemia > Artemia sinica. Next base: position 26,514,280 of record CM051269.1, read on the forward strand.
ATTTTAAATTCAACCTGTTATCCATTTGACGACTGTGACAATACAGTGACAAAGGGAATGTTTAAATACTTCTTAGGGTAAAATCGTCCCAAAATACAAACTTTGAAAAACTTAATATCAAATTCCCTGGGAAACCATTGAAATATTTTGATAGATCCAGGGCCCCCCATTGGGACTTGTTCATTGTATTCGGTATTTTGCAATTTCTCATAGGCTACTGGACTAATTTGGCTTTTGTGTGTGTGCTCCCTTTTAATTAGATTCTTTGGATACCTTCATCTATGCAGGGTACCAATGAGATAATTTCTCTCTAAAACCATTACCCCAGAAAAGCAAAAATAATAGCATATACAGAGGGAAATAGGGGACAAATCCCGGTTGACAAATCACAGGTCTGATATTCTTTTTTCTGCTGCTTCATGCACAACGATAGGATTATCAAGTTTTTTCAGTGGCTAAATACTAGAGATGGTTGGTAGAAATCTTACAGTATGACCTTTCGTATATCTTGATCTATATCCTGATGATTTATCCGTTGGTACTTTAATCACAGCATGTAAGGTTCTTTTTTCTGTCATCTAAGGAAGAATATTTTTGGTAGAGGTAGATCTTCAGTACATAAATTAGACTATAGTTAGCCGCAGAAATAGTATTTGCAGTTTTTTGAACACAATTTGAAAAAAGCTCAGAACCGTAGGATAAAGACGGAAATCTTAAAAGCCATAGGGTTCCCTATTCCATTATATATATTGTCATTAATTTGCCTGTCATATATTATAAATTTGTTTTGTTGTCTATTTAGTGGAAACAGATTTGTAAAGCATTTATATCAGTTAAAAATCGCAAACCAGAATATCTACCAGAATAGATTATTCAGTATCGGCCAAACTTAATGAGAAGTATCATCTTCTGTCCTACTCTTGCTTTTCATATGCCCAGGACTACCCTAACATATGGGGGGGGGGGGCTAGGGCTTCTGCTGTGTCTTAAGAAGGCTCAATTCCAATCTAATAGACATTGTCAGCTGCGTTGCACCATAGCTTTTTCAAATAAAGAGATTGTATTTATTTACTCTTTGCATGCAAGGCAACTAACAATAAATATATACATTAAGAAATTTGCTTTTTGCATAGATTCATTTTTATTTTATTTTCATTCGGCACCTTTTTGGCAGGTCAATATTAATTCCTCATTCCAATTGGCCCTTAGAATAAAATCCTTAATTACTCAATCATTGTCTTGAAGATAGTTTTTTAGTTCTTCTTCTGTCTTTTTATTTTTCATTTCTACTGAACTGAATTCGAAACGAACAGAGATTAAGTAAAAAAAAAAGTTTATTTCTAACAAAAGTAAAGAATGAAACTGCCTTGAGCAAAAAAAATAATAATAGTAACAAAAATGTAAAACATATTAGACTTTAAAAAAATGAAATCAATAATGACTTTATAATGTACCAAAAATAAAATTGATAATCAACTAAAAACTCATAACGAACAGAAATTAATAGAAATATGAACTAGGAAGTTCGTCTCCCTTGTACCCCAATTATAGTTAAAAGAAAAAAACAAATATTAAAACCCTTTAAAGTTGAAAGAAACAGATATTATACTTAATAGAAAACGAAATCAATAATGAACTAGTAATTTGCCAACAATAAAACTACATTTCAACTCAATCTCAAATCAAACATAGATTACTAGATATATGAATTGGGATACCGTCCTCCTTGTACCACAATTATAGTGCGGCTGTCATTCGGTCTTTACTGAAAGCAAAATAAAAAAGAACATAACTTTGTCAACTTAAACTCAAGATCATATCCAGAGTAAAGGGAGTTACTGGGCTTCAGGCCCCCTCCCATGTCACCCAAAGGTTTATTTCTTCTCGTAAAAGGCTACAAATGTATATAAAAATTTTGATTGGTTTTGTAATTTTTTTTTAAAACACCCCCTCCCCTGAAATATTCTCGGATATGTTCCTATAAAAGTTTAACTGTTCAAAATTGAAATTGTTTTCAATAAAATACATTTCAGAATTTATGAAACGAAAGAAAAGTGAAAAAAGCACCATTTTTATTGTAAACGTTGATTAATCCTAGGATGTCATTTTTCTTTATTGCGTTGTTACTGATGTTATGACTAAACGAACCAAATCAATTTTTAAATTAATTGTTAAATAACATTATAAAAATCAAAAACTAAAATTCCAATAAACAATCAAGATCATGCAAAAGAAAATATGCATTAAAAAAAAAACTTTGTGTCTAAGTTCTTCTTTTTTGGTCCATTTTATATAAACTTCTGGAGCAATGGTGCCTACTTTACATTTGGAAATGAAGTTTTAATTTTTGAAGAAATTCATTTTGTTATTTTAAGTGAAATTTTCCAATGACAAATCTTTTCGGCTCTTCTATGCATTTTAAAGCAATATTTATAGAATGAGGAAAGTATGGATATAACTTCAGCTTAATGGAACTAGATTTATATTATTAAATATAATCGCATTAATTTCGAGAGCTTTCGTTAATATATTTATTTCTCAATCTTAAAAGAGAAATCTCTTAAAATATATATTGCTTTCGGTAAAGCGCGAATGACACGCTATAATTGGGTATAAGGGGAACTGATACAAAAACATTTTTAAGTATTGATTTAGTTCAGCACACCCCTAAACACTCTCTGAAAGACTCATCTGGATTCCCTTCGTCTTTTTGGAATGTAGAGGTCATTGTCCCACTTCGCTCTTTCGCTCTTCGCTTCATATGATCACATTCATTATAGTGATCGTAGTATCAAATCAATTTCTACCAGAATAGGATCTTGAAACAATAAAAAAAGGATTAATCGTAAAAATGTTTAGTTTGTTCAGTTAGTTCGTTATTTTTTATGATAGCCTATTCAACCAAATTCGCCGTATAGAATCAAAATAAATTTCAACTGGGAAAAGTAAACACATTCCAGTTTTCTTGAAGCCTGACGACTTCTTCTTTTTCTTCTTAACTGGATTATTGGAGAAACTTGAGTAAAATATTCTAAATACTCGTTTAAGTTTGAAAAACTTCATCGTGATAGGCCCCCCTAGTAAAAACCAATAGGTACTTTTTCTTCAATCAAAATCCTGTAAAAAAAAAAAAAGTTTAAAATCGTCATCATTGAAGCTTTCATTTAATCAATTAGTGTTTAAACTTTCAAGACCTTTGTTAACAAAGAATTCGTTGTTTGCTGTCCGGCAAGCGCGAAGCATAATAAGATACCCAGGCATGTATAACAGAAGAGGGGCCTTTGGGGCTGCCTTTCCGACTTATCATTTCTGCAAAGAAAAAGTTTCGAAATTTTCCTTAAATTTCTATTTGTGCAACTTGATTTTTTTTTTCCATTCTTTTCACATTGAATCTATAAAATTGCTTCAAAGTAATGTCACCAGATTTGATTGGCCTTTCCAAGTGCATTGAAAAAAAAAAAAAAATCAAACAACGATGACAAATGCGTAGCAAGACAATGGAAATAAACTGTAAGGTACAGATACATATAAAAATAATGTACCTTTCTTATGAAAGTTATTTATCAATTTTAACTGCTATTCTTAAAACATTTCAGCTTTCAATTGCAGTCCCAAGGTAACATTTAAAGCAAACGAATCCAAGTCCATGAACACAAAAAATTTATAAGAGGTCGATTTTTTCAACACACTATAGGCTATAGATTAATTTGAAATAAATCAGCCAAACGTATTTTTTTCTACTGTCAATAAGATATGCATTCCTATATTTAGTCTTTTTTAGCGTTACGTGGTGACTCCGAGTAACGAAGATGAGGTGGGAGGGACGGGATTTTCAGGTTTTTCAAAAATGAATACACACACAAAAAAAAAAAACAAAAAAAAAAAAACGGAAACATTTAGCCAATAAACCTAAAGTGGAGAGTTGTGGTAACTTTGCTGCTTAGAGAAATCGTCGACAAATCTACCCAAATCCTAAGGGGGAAGGGCAAAAAACATCACTTAAAATAAAAATTGCCATTTTTAAAAGCTATTTTCAAAATCACTTCCCTCATAATTTTTTGCCTGTGGGCTATCGCATTTTTTGGGTGACTAAGGACTTTATCCCTTATCTCAGAGTGAAAACCCTCTTTTTTGTACCTATTGTTCCAATCCTACAGGGAAATATTTTATACCATACCTGATGAATTTATAAGGCTTTACAATAGAAAGTATTTGTAACAATCAGATGTATGTAATACACATAATATTTAAGTTCCCTTTATCTACCCTGTGCACGTATAGAGAACTTGTTTAATGAGTGTGGTCTGAAAACACACGAATTATGAATATCAATAAGTCACGCCAGCGACCAGCAATTTGTTTTACTGGAAGTACATTGGGCGAAGACATAATTTCAAGAAAAACGCAAAAAAATAGGCAAAGTACATTTAAAATATAAGACATTATTGTTAAAGCGGTAGCAGACTTCAAATTTTGAAGGAAGTGTGTAAAGTAGAGGCTCCTTGCCTTGAAAAAGGAGAATTCCTTCCTCCCAAAGTCCTTCGTTATAATGTTGACGTGTCAGCAGTAAAAGGCATTTGCAAATTATATCTGAGGTTTTTTTTGCCTCATTTGAACCACAAATAAGATTTTATTCATATATAAATTAAAATTCGGAAACTCCAGTAAATTTTGATTGGTATTTTGATGGCTGACAGTTTTTTTTACAATTACCTTACAAAAAGCTAATTCCCTAACCAAAAATCTATTAATATCACTGGTGGTTACAGAAATCTAAATCAATAAAATGTTGTTGGTCTAAATTGATGATTAAGTAGATGATACCTAACACCCTCTCACGTCTGTTGACCCCAGGAGAGGCCACATATGTCAAAAAAGCAATTTAAACAAGTTTCACTCCAGCGAATATCACAGTGAAACGCGAGGACATAGTACGCATGAAAAGTTTTTTGGCATTTAATACTGCAAAGCAATATGAAATAATTTTATAGTCCCGCTACTCTACATCTTTATAAAAAACAATCTTCAAACGGCCTTCCCCATGGGCAGCGGCTGCTATTAACCAAGGTCGCGCTCGTTTGTAAGCATCCAAAAAGTGATTTTTTACTATTATTTAACAAATATCAACAAGACTGTTAAACGGTTTTCTAAATAGTTGATTGATTTCCTGGCTAGTTTTACCCTATGTAATTTTTGGTGGCGTTGAACTACAATTATATTGGAATATTTGCTGAACAGCTCTGTGCGTGTTTAGGAATAAAAGGCCCATTAGTGATGTTTTTCCAATATTTGATTTTTGTTATTTTAGTAATACCAAGTAAGTACCTAAAATTCTTTAACTAACTGTTAAAAATGTGTGTCCAAATAAGAAAATACGGTACTCACGGATTAGCCAGGCAACACGCGAGAAGCGAAGTTTGGTTAATGCTTATGAAATTAAACAAAATAGGATGAAAATATAATAGTCTAGAAATAAATTTGGGCTATATATTTGCGCATTAGAGGGAGGGGTGGTGGTGTGTGTGTGGGGGGGGGGGGGGTAAAGCATATTTCTTTCGCGATACTATTCTCGCGTGTCGCCTGGCTAATACGTAAGTACCAAAAATACTTTTGTTAGGTTGTCTTAAAATTATCAATTGATTGGTCTAAGCTATGCAGTCTAAACAGTCAGGGGGGGGGGGGTCAAATGTTTTTGCTAGAAAAACTCAATAACATATATGAAACTTAGGTGACCTGAACGTAAATAAACTGAAATAGGTATTAAATAACTAGCTACTTTTTAAAAATTGTAAAGATACCTGAACTTTAACTAAAGACAAACATGAATATGGAGGTCGTAAGCTACGAGTAAGGAAGGAGACGTTTATTTGCGAGGTCACTGCATCCCACCAGTCTATTAAAATCAATCAATACTTGTATATATATATTTCTTGAGTGTACATTTAAAGGTGGAGGGATCAAAACCTTTGACAAATTCAACGGAGGGGGGACAACAAATATGTTCTATGGTTAATTGCATTTTTATTAATGCATGATTTGTGGCAAATGTATATCTTTAAGCCTAATTTTAGCCCTATTTGTTAAAAAAATATATCAGCAAGACTGTTTAATATCCAACAGTTCGGGGTAACGAACAGGCAGTAAGGAGCGATGCAGCTAAATAGTAATCAAAAGACCTTAAACTAAAACTCTGATCAAAATAGATACATCCAAATCATAGAAATTTTATGCTGATTCATAATATATACAATTCATTAAGTTTAATGTTACCCATCAAAGGTTATGTGCCTGAGAAATTCTTCCCAAGTTTTGGAAAAGGGCAAAAACACACTCAAGGTATCAATATATCTCAACGAAAATCACACCATCAAATTCAGCATTCCAGAGAACCCTACTGTAGAGATGTCGAGCTCTTACATACAAGAATGTAAAATTTTGCATTTTTTGCCATAAGAACGATTACGGATGCGTGTTTTTTTTCTTTTTCTTTTTTTTTTAACAGGGGCTATAACATTAAACCAGTGATCCTTGAAGATCAGGGGAGAGCTCATTTGGTCGGAAATTAAAAGCTCTAGTGCCATTTTTAAGCTACCAAAAATATTGGAGGGCAGTTAGCACCTTCCCACATCCTGTTTTCCCAGAAGTCGCTCGATAAAAATTTTGGGACAGCCATTATATTCAGTATACTTAAAAGGTCCAATGACTGTGGCTTTGGGGATAAAATTACCCCCACAGCCCCTGGGGAAAGGGGTGTAGGTTACAAAATGAACCCATTGTTTCTGTGCAGTATATGTTATTGGAAAGTGTAGACATTTTTTATGGGGGGGGGGGATTTCTGCTTGGGAGATATACTACGGTGAGTATATTCCATGGAGAGGCAAGTTTTCAGGGGTAAGTGAATTCCCACTGGGGGAATTTGCCAGTATTCTCTTATGAAATTCTTTTCCATTATCTTACTTTGTCTTTACCGACTAAATTTAACATGTGGAGATGTTCCTGATGAAACTTTCAGTGGAGTTTTTATTGCATGGAGATGTTTTCCATGGGAGAGATTTCCGCGGGAGATATTCTTCGTGGGGGATTTTTCAACAGGAGATACTTTCCACTGGGAATGTGGGATTTCCGGGAAAAATTTTCTTTGAACGGGAGATGTCCGAGTTGATTTAAAAGAAGATCAGAATTTAAGTCTTTTTCAAATGAAAGTATACTAAGGAGAATATTTCAGGGGAAAGGTAATTAACTCATTGTTTACGTGTAGTATTCGTTATTGGGATCGTACAAATTTTTCCTGGGGGATTTCAGTGAGGATGGTATTTTCCGTGGGGAATTTTCCGAGGGGGGTATTTTAAGTGGGAAGAACTTCATTATGACGAATTTTCTGCGGGGAAGGACTTTTAGGTGGTTTTGAACTAGAAGTACCTTTCTGGATTCTCGGGTATCTTGTAGTTCATCAGCATTTATTTCTCGCCATTTCATTCAGTGCATATTTGGAGATGAGGGTTAAGATTGCGATATTTTTCCAACAGATGATTCTCGTTATTTTAGCAACACCAATAACTGACTTGATTACTTTTAAGAACAGTAGGGTTTCAGTATTTTTCTTATTTAAAGCAAACGATTTTTTTATATCTCTAGCTAATACTTTTATTGGATTTTGTAGGGGATTTCTTTGCTCGTTTTGACAGATAGAATATTTGGCGACGTCAAATTAGAATTAACTTGAAATATTTACTGAACAACCCAGTTCTTGTTTGGAAATCAAACAGTTGATAGTGAACTGTCAGTAAAGAGAGACAAATGCCAATAGCAACTGAAAGTAGAAAACAGAATATTGATAAAAATATACAAATCGAAAATATTTATTTTTCACGCTGGTTCCATATGTAAAAGTTATTATATTTAAGGTTATCGGTAAGAGATTATGAGCATGAGAACATCTGCGTAATTTTAAGGAAAAGGTTAGAACACACTTTAAGAGAGGTACACTTTTTAATGGAAACTGTCCCTTTTCAATATTATATTGTAGTTTTCAAGTACTTTTATGTAAAAACACAAAGTTTAGCATTTTTTTTTTCAGAAAATTTGGTAACGGATACGTGTTTTATTGCTTATTTGCTTACTATTGACTTGTCTTTTTTCCCAAGGGCAACCGTATCAAACCAGTGATCGTGGAACGATGGAAGAGACCTCATTCAAGTAGAAATTAAAAGTCGTGGGGCATATTAAGTATCAATTGAGACAGTGACATAAAAAGCGGTCAATTTTTGACATTTTGTTATGGCAAATAAAAATATTTGGCCCCAACAGGGCTGAATTAGTGTCCTGCTAAAATCCTGAAATACCCAAACATATTATAATTTTCTACACGCTACATACATTGCGTAATTGTTTCAGATATTGACACGAAAAAATGCTGATTTCTGCCATTGTGCACTACAAAACAGGAAATTACTCCCAATTCGGGCCAAAATGCCAACTACCGATTATGAGATAAGCTGCATAATAAGCTGGATAAGCGCTTGATAAGCTTATAAGCTGCATAATAAGCTTGATAAGCTGCATACTGAGGCTCCAAGTTTCAAAAATCAAGCTACCATAGGGTGCTGCATTCATTCCTAAAAGTATATCTAGTCACTAAACAATAAAGGTTAATGATTTAGCACCTAACTGCAAATTTGATTTTGTCATTACAAATTCTTCTGATAAGTACAGAGAGAAAGTTTAACCTCTCGAGTAGAATATCTTTGAACTAATTGTATAATGTTGATGCTTGGGATAGAATTGTTCTCTTACTATTGTCGAATTTACTATTGTGATTTCATAGCATTTTTGTTAAAAATCTAAACTTTAGCGAAAAGGCGGAGGGGCCTGGGTAGGGGACGAAATATCCTTGAAAGTATCATATATAGACATGGGCTCTCCCCCACCCTAAACTCCTTCCCCTTAAATGAAAATTTAGCTTATGATCTATTGAAAGTAAAATCAGTATCTATACACTTAAATATAAACCCCAAAAGTTTCTCTCTCATCGGAGACAATGCTCTAGCGTTGCTTATAGTAAAAGGCCATAAGGCTTCAACGTATCACTTATTTATTTTTTATCAGAGCCGTTTTATATGGAAAAGATGGTCATAGTATCTTTAGCGGGGTCTGATTCGATTGAAAATTGAAAGTTCTAGAACCCTTTTAAGAAAAAGGCAAATGTGACTGAATGGCAACCAGCCACCTCCGTGCCCTTTTTAGCTGCCCTCCGCCGAAGAAATCTGATCAAAATGTCGAGATAGTCATTTTTTTCAAAACAATCTAAAAGTCAAATGACTATGCCTTTAAAGTTGACAAGGTCCCTCGGGAAAGGGCTGTAAAGCTATGCAATTCACCCATTGTTTAGCTATAGAGTTTGTTCTTATGAAAGGGGAATGTTTAATACTGGGTCTCTAAAAGGCCTTGGGCATTAATGTGGAATTCTCAAGAAATGTTCAGAGGGATGCTGAACAAAATCCGAATACATTATGGGCATACTGGTTGTCAAAAGAGCGGGTCAGGAATGGCTGATGGTGTTAAGTTGAAACTCTCAAGTCATGTTGAAAGGCGGTTGGAGGGCAGCAAGCCTATCTCACCTTTTTATATAATCGTGTCTCAAAAGTGATCAAAATTTGATATGGTCATTTTTCAGATTAATCAAAAGGTGAAATAACTATGCTACTGGGGAGGACATGACCCCCGCAGCCTTTGATGCAAAGCATTGTAAGCTGCACAATTTGCCCATTGTTGCATATTGGGTTTATTATTGGGAAGAAGGGAATGTTTGATCCAGGGTAGGTCTGGAAAGGCCAAAAGTATTAAGGTGAAACTTCAGATAGTCTTGAGGGGAGTGTTGAACTTAAAAAGACACAATATGCATCTAGGTTATAACAAAGCCATACCTGCTATTGCTCAGGAACGGCTAAGGGTATTAATTTGAAACTTTCAGGAAATGTTGAGGAGTTTGTTGACAAGTAATCAGAGGGTAACCCGTATCCAGTACATTTTCAGATGCCCCCTCAACTTTGATCAAAATTTTACAATGGCCATTTTTTTCAGAAAAGTCAAAATATCCAGTAACTATGCCTCCGGGGATGATATGACCCCCACATTTCTCAGGAAAGGCTAAGATCGATAAGTTTAAATTTCAGAGGATACTGAAAGGAATATTGAACAGAATTAAACCACAAAAGGGTGTATCTGTAATATCTCAGGAGCAGCAAAGAGTATTAAGTTTAAACTTCCAGTGAAAGCTTAGGGGTATGTTGCAATAAACCAATAGACGATAAGTGTATCTAGGTAATGAACATGACATAACTGGCTGTATCTATATTCATCTCAGGAACGGCTAGGGGTATTGAGTTGAAACTTTCAGGGACTTCTAGGGAGATAGTAGACTAAATCAGAAGACACTGTATGCTTCCTGGTTGTGAAAAAGGCATATTATCGGTATCTCAAGAGCATTTTTTAGTGTTATTAAGTTGAAACTTCCAGAGAATATTGAGAAGGACGTTAATTTTAAAGAGACAATGGGCATCCTGATTATAAAAAATGGCGTATCTGCAATATTTCTGGAAAAAAAACTAAAACTATTAAGTTGAAAATTTTCTGGAAATGTTGATTGTGATTTTGAACTAAATCGAAAGACACCATACGCAACAAGATTGTCAAAATGGCATGGCTGTAATATGTCGGGAGCAGTAAAAACTACTAAGTTGAAAAGTTCAGGGAATGCTGCAGGGGGGTTGAACTTTTTTAAAAGATAGTTTAGCCATCCCAGTTTTCAAAAGGACTTATATAAAATATCTCAGGAAAGGCCATGGTATTAAGTTTTGAATTTATAGGAGATTATTAGAGGGTTGTTGAACTCAAACAAACAATATTACATGAATCCCTGTTGTCAGAATGGCATCTTCTGCACACTACATTTCAGGAACACTCACACAAAGTCACAAATAAAGAGTTTCAAACAGTTCGTGGTAACGAACTGTAAGTAAGGAGCGACCCGGCTCAATGGTAACCGAAACTCTAGAGACGAAATTTTGATACCAATAGATACATCAAAAGAATCAGATTTTAATTTTGATTTCAAATATATAAGTTTCATCAAGTTTAGTCTCACCCATCAAAAGTTACGCGCCTGAGAAATTTGGATGATTGTAGAAAAAGGAGGAAATACCCCTAAAAGTTATAGAACCTTAATGAAAATTACACATCATATTCAGCGTATCAGAGAACCCTACTGTAGAGGTTTCAAGCACCTATCTAAAAAAATGTGGAATTTTGCATTTTTGCCAGAAGAAAGATCACGGATGCGTGTTTATTTGTTTGTTTTTTTTTTTCCAGGGGTGATCGTATCGACCCAATGGTCCTAGAACATCGTGGGAGGGCTAATTGGAACGGAAGTCAAAAGTTCTAGTGCCCTTTTTAAGTGACCAAAAAAATGGAGGGCAACTAGGCCCCCTCCCACGCTCATTTTTTTCCCAAAGTCACTCGATCAAAATTTTGAGATAGCCATTTTGTTCAGCATGGTCGAAAATTATAACTATGTCTTTTAGGATGACTTAATTCCTCGAAGCCCCGGGGGAGGGCTGAAATTTATGAACTTTACCCAACGTTAACATATAGTATTGGTTATTGGGAAGTATACAAACATTTTCAGGGGGGATTTTTTCTAGTAGTGGGGGGGGTGGGGGTCTGTCGGGGGTTATATGGGAGGATCTTTCCATGAAGTAAGTTTTCATTGGGGAAGGGACATTGCTATGAAGGGGGCGCCGGATTTCCCATCATTATTTAAAAAAAACAGAAATTAAATAAAAAAAGAGCTTTTCAACTGAAAGTAAGAAGCAACATCAAAATTAAAACGAACAGAAAATATTAGCTATATGATTGAGTTCACCCGCTAGTCAATACCTTGCTCTTTAAGCCAAAAATTCTTTAGTACTTTCATAAGAGCTATTTATTCTAATTAACGGCCTTTGTGATTAAGGGGTCATTTTTAAAGAATTGGAACAAAATTCGAACTTTAGCTTAAAGAGAAAGGTATCGACTAGGGGGCGAACCCCTAATATACGTATAAAAATATATGAATATAGAAGTTCGTTACGTAAGTTAATTCGTAAGTTACGTATATTTATTACTAATAAAAACGTTCGTAAATAAAATTAAACAACTTTCGAGAAAGCATTTAACCAAATAAAAGTAAAATTAATTTGAAAATTTTGTTTTGATTATTCATGTACGGTGAGCCAAAATCAAAACCAGCATTAATTCAAAAACGTTCAAAAATTAAATAAAAAAAAAACAAGTTTTTTTTAACTCAAAGTAAGGAACGACGTCAAAACTTAAAACGAACAGAAATTATTCCGTATATGAAAGGGGCTGTCGCCTCCTCAACGCCTCGCTCTTTACGCTAAAGTTTGACTTTCTCACAACTCTTATTTTTTAAACAATAAAAAACTTTAGCGTAAAGAGCGAGGCGTTTTGAGAAGGGGAAAGCCCCTTTCATATACGGAATAATTTCTGGTCGTTTTAAGTCTTAACGTCGTTCCTTACTTTCAGTTAAACAAAACTTGTTTTTTTTTTTAAGTGGTTTTTTGTTTAGAGTGCTGAGTGGTTTCTCAAGCTAAATATATTCGCCTATTTTCTTTTCATTTGCGTGTTTAATTTTGGACATTCTCCCAAGAGGATTCCTTCAGGTCACAGTTTATAGAATTATAGATAATTCTGTAAACTGTGCTTCAGGTATACTATCTATAAATTACTGTTGAACCAAAGTCCTAGTTCAAGAATTGTTCCAAACCCTCATTTAAAATTGAACGAGATTTGTGCAATAGTTGCATTAGATGCAGTCGAATACTATGATCCGATCATCAAACAGTTCGTGGTAACGAACTGTAAGTAAGGAGCGACCCGGCTCAATGGTAACCGAAACTCTAGAAAACGGTATTTTGATACAAATAGATACATCAAAAGAATCGTATTTTAATGCTGATTTCAAATATATAAGTTTCATCAAGTTTAATCCTTTCTATCAAAAGTTAGGCGCCTGAGAAAATTTGGCTGATTTTCGAAAAGGGGGGAAAGACCCCCTAAAAGTCATAGAACCTTAATGAAAATCACACCATCATATTCCGCGTATCAGAGAACCCTACTGTAGAGGTTTCAAGCTCCCATCTACAAAAATGTGGAATTTTGCATTTTTTGCCAGAAGAAAGATCACGGGTGCGTGTTTTTTTTTTTTTTTTTTTTTTTTTTTTTTTTTTTTTTTTTTTTTTTTTTTTTTTTTTTTTTTTTTTTCCCAGGGGTGATCGTATCGAACCAGTTGTCCTAGAATATCGTGAAAGGGCTCATTGGAATGGAAATTGAAAGTTCTAGTGCCCTTTTTAAGTGACCAAAAAAAATGGAGGGCAACTAGGCCCCCTCCCACACTCATTTTTTTCCCAAAGTCACCTGATCAAAATTTTGAGATAGCCATTTTGTTCAGCATGTTCGAAAAATATTATAAGTATGTCTTTTAGGATAAACTTAATCCCCCGAATTTCCCGGGGGGAGGGCTGAAAGTTATGAACTTTACCCAATGTTAGCATAGGATATAGTATTGGTTATTTGGAAGTATACAGACGTTTTCAGGGGAGATTTTTCCTGGTAGTGGGGGGGGGGGAGGGGGGGGTGGGTGGGTCAGGGGTTATTTGGGAGGAGTCTTTCCATGAAGGAAGTTTTCATGGGGGAAGGGACATTGCTATGAAGGGGACGCCGGACTTCCCAGCATTATTTAAAAAAAGATCATAAATTTAATATAAAAAACAAGTATTTCAACTGCAACAGCAGCAACATCGAAACTTTAAACGAACAGAAAATATTACATATATATAATTGGGTTCACCCCGTAGTCAATGCCTCGCTCTTTAAGCCAAAGATTTTTTAGTACTTTCATAAGAGCTATTATTCTAATTAACGGCCTTTGTGATTAAGCGGTCATTTCTAAAGAATTGGAACAAGATTTGAACTTTCGCTTAAAGAGCAAGGTATTGACTAGGGGGCGAACCCCCTAATAAAATGTATTAAAAATATATGAATATAGAAGTTCGTTACGTAAGTTAATTCGTAAGTTACGTATATTTCGTAATTACTAATAAAAAACGTTCGTAAATAAAATTAAACAAGTTTCGAGAAAGCCATTTAACTAAATAAAAGTAAATTAATATGAAAATTTTGTTTTAATTATTCATGTACGGTGAGCCAAGATCAAAACCTGCATTTATTCAAAAACGTTCAAAAAATTAAATAAAAAAAAACAAGTTTTTTAAACTGAAAGTAAGGAGCGACATTAAAACTTAAAACGAACAGAAATTATTCTGTATATGAAAGAGACTGTCCCCTCCTCAACGCCTCGCTCTTTACGCTAAAGTTTGACTCTGTCTCACAACTTTATTTTTTAAAACAATAAAAAACTTTAGCGTAAAGAGCGAGGCGTTGAGGAGGGGACAGTCTCTTTCATATACAGAATAATTTCTGTTCGTTTTAAGTTTTAATGTCGCTCCTTACTTTCAGTTTAAAAAACTTTTTTTTTTTATTTAATCTTATATAAATTAAGAATTTACATTAGACTTTTATACCTTAATTTTTAAGCCGAAAACCTGGGAAACTGATTAAATACCCACTATATTAACAAATAACAAATCTTTGGCAACGAAAATTGAACATATATTAATTAAAAAAACTTTCCAAACAGAAATTTTTCAAAAAAAGTAAAGAGATGTAGTAAAACTTAAGCCGAGATCTATAACAGTGCAAACTTAAAACGACTTATATTACTTGAAAAGAAACCCAAAATATACAGAAATTAATATAAATCATCATATCAAACATAAGGGTAGCAGTTACTTATAAAGGTGAATAATGTACGCTCTGAACTAAAGACTTGAATCTTGAATTGCTGATTTTAACTCTACTTTTTGTCCATCTTTACAAAAATTAAAGTACACTGTTGAAAATGCATAGGGTTTTCAATAAGTTGCAAATGAAATAATACATTTTGGAAGGTTTACGGCTAGGGGGTGGGGAGTAAGGGGTAGTACCCAAACTCCTGTAAATAGTTTTTTTTTTCGTTTTAAGCTTGAAATAGGTATTGAGTTTAAATTTTACTCGGTTTGGGATTTAATTTTTCATCTACAAGCATGCTGGTACCTGTTTACTTTATGTTTTGATGTGATTATTTATTTCAATTTATGTTCGTTTTTGGGTTTTAATTATTGTTCGAAAGCAATTTCTGCTCGTTTTTAGTAAATTAGTTAGTAGAGAATTTTCTTATTTACTTTTTTGTCTTTCAACAAGGTTATTCACGACATACTGTTCAAATTTCTGTTCATCCCTGAACGTAGAAATTTGAATTACCATTGTTTAGGTTGAATCGTACTAATGTAAAAGGTGACAAAAACGGAGGTCTAGTTTGAATTATTATTAAGGCCATCTTTAGAAACAAAAAACCCTATAAATTAAATCCCATTTGATAAGTAACAGTCCATAATTTGTACGGTATTTGCTATCAGCGAAAGGGTGCCTTATAATTGTTTAAATAGTAATTAGGTACTGCCACGAAGAAAAGTTTACAAGGAGGTTGAAATTTAATAATGATGGAAATTAGAAATTTCTGTTTTCAGAGTGGTAAAATTCTAATCGTCGCTGTTTAATCAATTGTTTGACTAGTTTGAGATTATATGATAAAGGCATTTTTTTTTCTTTCTTTTACTGCATTCTGGCATTGAATTATAACTAGTTATTAACGGAAGCTTTTACGAATAGACAATAGCAAAAAAAATCCGCCAGATGATAATCATAAACTAAGAGTTTTGACCTTTAGCAGTCTAGGTAAAGATTGAATTCAGGCAGAAAAAAAAGCTAACAAAAATGCTACAGAGAAAGTAAATCAACTGCGTCATTGATTGTGGAATTTCATTAAAACACATAAAAATGTGGGTTGTTTACAATAAACAGCCTTTAACTTCAATGTCAAAACATACCTGTGTCCTTTACAATCCTTTACAATTCCTGATAGTGAAAACTGAGGAAACAGCTTGGATAAAATGGCCTCTTTTTATGTAATGAGTAATTGCTTTGCTTGCTCACCACCAATCATCCAATATTATTATTGGTTTAAATAAAAACATACAAACTAATAGTCTAAAGTAAGGTCACAATTCAAATAGGAGAGGTAACCTATTTGACGTGAGGGGCTTTTTGAGGAGTGGATGTTAACTCGGGTCACAACCTGACGACAGTCGAATTAAAAATCAAACTGAAAGATGAGAAGCAAGAAGCTAACTCCTTAGCACAAGAACAATGTAACACCAATAAATTACAAGATTTTGACATCCTCAGAAACTTCTGTGCATCACTACTTAACAAAAATGAAGTGTTAAACCTGCTTGATAGAGCTGATGTCTCCGATGTTAAAAAAAAAAATGCGGACCACAGTCTCAGTCAAGACTATATATCACGATGCTTCGAAGGCTAACCTTGGCTTGAAGAAGGGATAGAAAGAAGATTGAATATCATATAATACATATATGTGCATACATGCATATGTGCGCAAGGAGAGCCGAATGCTTGTCCTGAATATGTCGAACCCTGAGTAAAAAGTCCAGTTGCAACTCCATTACAAAAAAGAGGACAAGGCGGTGAAAAATAGTCCTATAAAAAGAAAAGAACTGTCATCCAGGAAAAAGAAGTGCTTGTGCAAGAATCTGCTAAGAAAGGAGACCCGAAAAGGGTTCATCAATTATCAAACGAAATAATTGGAAAGGAAAACAAATAGGTATCTCTTGTAAAAGATGAAAATGAAGACTCAATTCTGGACCCACAGAAAGCTGATAAGGGATGGACCTCATGTTTTGAAAAATCCTTAAATAGACCCACACCTTATGTTCCAAAAACATTGCTGGATATGCCTCTTTTACCAACTGACGTAAGTACTAACCCCCTCCTAGCACTGAAGATGTGATGGCAGCTGTAAAAAGTTTACAGAGGGAAGTACATCTGGAGTTGATGAGATAATGGCAGGGATAATAAAGGCATCACTTCAAGCCTGTTTGTCTTTTTAGATTACTTTCCAAGTGGTCACATAGAGTAACCAAAAATTCCTAAGAGATTGGCCCAGGGTTATATGGGTCAACTATTCAAGTAGGGCTATATGCCATATCTGACAACTGGAGGGGCAGCGACTTAAAATCAGTGCCTAGTAAGATACTAGCCACATTCATAATACAGCGCCTAAGGACATCCCTAGACTCACAGCTCAAAGAAGAGCAAAACGCCTTTTCAGATGGTAGGTCTTGCTCTGAGCTTATTTCGACTCATAGACTAGAGGTTGAACATTCCAGAGATTGGGACAAAAATATACATGATTGTGTCATCGAATTTTTGAAAAGTTTTTGATTCTGTTGATCGGAACTCTTCAAAGAAGATTTTGATGTGTTACAGAGTACCTGATAAGCTAATCAAAATAATTATCACACCTATGAAAATATTGAATGCTGTGTGTGTACAAAAAATTGGGACACACTTTTTTCAAAACAATGTGTTGACGTCTAAAAGGAGTCCCATCCCTATTTCTGTTTGTTAATGCGATGGACTATATTCTGTTGCGGTCTTCAAGCTCTGACTAAAGATTAGCCGCCACCAGGTCTCTGATCTTGACTTTGCTGATGACGTTATTCTTCTCAAAAGAAGTTAAACCATGGCTACAGCTGCTACTCGATAACATATAGGAAAAAAAAGTAGGACTTATAGTGAATATTAGTATGACAAAGAGCATTGTCACATCTGAATTTCCATTGATACTCAAATGCAAAGATGAATCAATTAAGCATGTAAAGGAATTCAAGTATATTGGGAGTTGGATTCAACATAATCGTGAAACAGCCAGCGAAATCAAGTGGCATATTGGACAAACAACATCAGATTTTAATAGGTTGAAATCAGTCTGGCATAGTAGGAAATACTCACTGTGCCTGAAGATTCGCCTCATGAGTGTTCTATGTGATGTTTATTTTTTTTTATTCAAGTGAATGCTGAAGACTAAATATCCAAGCGGAGAAACGTTTCCAAACTTTTAAAAACATGTACCTTAGATTAATACTGAACATATCATGGTATAAAAAGATCACCAACATAGAAATTCACGGGCAAATTGGTCAGCCGTTTGTTACTGATCTTCTGAAACGTAGGAGATGGACTTACCTTCGCCATGTTCTTTGTATGCTAGATGATTGACTCCCATGTTTAGTTTATGAGTAGTGCTCTGATGGGAGCTACAAAAGGGGTCGATCAAGACACACCTTAAGACGATGATAGGCCCAGGTTGTGAGTAAAGAGCAGTGGTAGAGCGTCAGGGCTGCATCTTAGATCCCTGATGTCTGGAATTGCTTTGTAGACACCCTAAGTACCCTTCCTGGCTTTGAAGGTTCTAATATCTACAATCAAAAAAGTTATCCGCCATATGAAAGACCGTGCATACTTTTTTGCATGACGTCAAAATTAGTGTCTGTGGCCAAATGGTCTTTTGCAGAAATATATTTGCCCTTCTCGTCATTAGGAAGAGTTGCTACAATATTCGCCCCCTCTAATTAGAGCTGAATATTCTTCCTTGATAAACAAAACCCCATAGGCAATTCAAACTTTTAACGGTTACAAACTCGATTGTTAAAATTAGAAATAAGGTAAAATCTTTTTGTGGGTTTGTTTTAATCGATGGCTTCCTGAATAAAAACAAAAGTATCATAATGTCAGTAATACAAACTGTTTTTTCTAGTAGAAAAGACAGCCAAAAACAACTTGCAAACGTGGAAACGTGAATTTATACACCATCCATGGATTAAAGCTTGTACTTTTTCTCTTTAGAATAATTAAATAAAAAAACAAGTTTTTTTAACTGAAAGTAAGGAACGACGTTAAAACTTAAAACGAACAGAAATTATTCCGTATATGAACGGGGATGTCCCCTCCTCAACACCTCGTTCTTTACGCTAAAGTTTTTTATTCTTTTAAAAAAATAGAGTTGTGAGAAAGTCAAACTTCAGCGTAAGGAGCGAGGCGTTGAGGAGGGGACAGCCCCTTTCATATACAGAATAATTTCTGTTCGTTTTAAGTTTAAACGTCGTTCCTTACTTTCAGTTAAAAAAACTTGTTTTTTTTATTTAATTTTTGAACGTTTTTGAATTATTGCAGGTTTTGATTTTGGCTCACCGTAGATGAATAATTAAAACAAAATTTGTATACTAATTTTACTTTTATTTGGTTAAATGGCTTTCTCGAAACTTGCTTAATTTTATTTAAGAACGTTTTGTTAGTAATAAATATACGTAACTTACGAATTAACTTACGTAACAAACTTCTATATTCATATTTTTTTAATACGTATATTAGGGGGCTTGCCCCCTAGTCAATACCTCGCTCTTTAAGCTAAAGTTCGAATTTTGTTCTAATTCTTTTAAAAATGACCCCTTAATCACAAAGGCTGTTATTTAGAATAAATAGCTCTTATGAAAGCTCTAATTAATCTTTGGCTTAAAGAGCGAGGTATTGACTAGTGGGTGAACCCAATCATAAACGTAATATATTTTCTGTTCGTTTTAAGTTTTGATGTTACTCTTTATTTTCAGTTGGAAAACTTGTTTTATATTTAATTTCTGATCTTTTTTTAAATAATGCTCGGAAATCCGGCGCCCCCTTCATAGCAATGTCCCTTTCCCCATGAAAACTTCCTTCATGGAAAGATCTTCCCAAATAACCTCCAACCCACCCATCCCCCTACTACCAGAAAAAATCCCCCCTGAAAACGTCTGTATACTTCCTAATAACCAATACTATATGTTAACATTGGGTAAAGTTCATAACTTTCAGCCCTCCCCCCGGGGACTTAAGGGGATTAAGTCATCCTAAAGGACATACATATCATATTTTAAACCATGCTGAACAAAATGGCTATCTCAAAATTTTGATCAGGTGACTTTGGGAAAAAAATGAGCGTGGGAGGGGGCCTAGTTGCCCTCCATCCGTGATCTTTCTTCTGGCCAAAAATGGAAAATTCCACATTTTTGTAGATAGGAGCTTGATACCTCTACAGTAGGGTTCTCTGATACGCTGAATATGATGGTGTGATTTTCATTAAGATTCTTTAACTTTTAGGGGGTCTTACCCCCTTTTTTTTTCGAAAATCAGCCAAATTTTCTCAGGCACATAACTTTTGATGGGTAGAACTAAACTTGATGAAACTTATATATTTGAAATCAGCATTAAAATCTGATTCTTTTGATGTATCTATTGATATCAAAATCCCGTTTTCTAGAGGTTCGGTTACCATTGAGCCGGGTCGCTCCTTACTTACAGTTCGTTACCACGAACTGTTTGAAAAGGCTCATCTGATTATAAGACCCCACCATCCGAGAACTGGCGATTGAAAAATAAAAAGTTGTGTTCCAAACCTTTTTTAGTGTGACTTTACTACTTCAATTTGACGGCAAGCCCCAAAGAGGAGGATTAAGCTGGATGTTGGGGTTCCCAACACCCCTGTTTTCTTTCCTTTCAGATAAATGACCTGTTTTCGTTCTAATTACATTTGCTTAGAATTGCCTATAGTATAATTTGCAATGGCAATTTTAAAAGTCTCGTTGCTAAGTTATAGTTGTGTTGCAATAAGTAAGCTTTGAAGTAAATTCTATTTTTGTACTTCCTGGTTTGAGTCATTGAATAATAGGGCTGGGAAGGTAGAATTGGTTTTGAATGGGGATTGAGATGATTGGCTGGGCCAAGTGAAGGTCCACACCTATGAACAGTTGCTGTACCTATTATTATTATTTTTGATTTAGTCTGCGTTTAGACCCCGTCCGGGGAAACATATTATAGTGTTATTAGTTGTGACCGTTTGGAAGAATACAAGTAAGGTGTTTTCTACAAACTGTGTACTAGTTTCCGTAAATCAGGCAGGGTAGGAATAGAGCTACGAGATACCCTCATTATTATATTGACAGGGGGGTTTGTTACCTCTAAGGAGAGAGTTAGAGATTTTCTAGCCGTAACCCAAGGCGGGTACATTTGGCTTTAGAAAGTGGTCATTTGACCACTCGATCGTGTTATCATACCCTGGGACAGGTTATACTGTAAATAGGGTAGTACCAAACCGATATTTGCAGAACCGGTGTGGTAGAGGCGGCATCACATTATAATTTGGGGCCGGGGCTTTCCCCTCCAATAAGTGGTGACACCCGTATATTACCACGCCAGTGGCGTTGTGGCCTACCGGTATAAAACTGGTGGCTAAATACCACGAACACTGGAGTTTTATATGAACTAAGTCGAAAATTAAATAATAAAGAAAAGTTTTTACTGAAAGTAAGGAACAAAATCAAACAGTACGTGGTAACGAACTGTAAGTAGCGACCCGGCTCACTAGTAACCGAAACTAAAAAATGGAATTTTTATACCAGTAGATACATCAAAACAATTGGATTTTTATGCTGATTTCAAATATATAAGGTAAGTTTAGTCTTACCCATCAAAAGATACGAGCCTGAAAAAAATGCCTTATTTTTGAAAAAAAGGGGAAAACCCCCTAAAAGTCATAGAATCTTAATGAAAATCAAACGATTAGATTCAGCGTAACAGAAAACCCTACTGTAGAGGTTTAAAGCTCCTATCTGCAAAAATGTGGAATTTTGTATTTTTTTGCCAGAAGAAAGATCATGGATGCGTGTTTATCTTTTTGTTTTTGTTTTTTTTTTCCCCAGAGGTAATCGTATTGATCCGTGTGACCCTAGAATATCGCAAAAGGGCTTATTCGAACTGGAATTAAAAGTTCTAGTGTCCTTTTTAAGTGACCAAAATGGAGGGCAACTAGGCCCCCTCCCACGCTCATTTTTTCTCAAAGTCACCTTATCAAAATCTTTAGATAGCCATTTTGTTCAGCATAGTCCGAAATCTAATAAATATGTCTTTGAGGATGACTAAATCCCCCCCCCCCCAGTCCTCGGGGGAAGGGCTGCAAGTTATAAACTTTGCCCCTTGTTTACATATAGTACTGATTATTGGGAAGTATACAGACGTTTTTCAGGAGGGATGTTTTCTGGCGGGGGAGAGGGGTCAGAGGAGGGGTTTACGTGGGAAAATCTTTCTTGGAGTATGTCTTCATGGGAGAAGGGACATTTCTATGAAGAGTGTGCCGGATTTCTCAGAATTATTTAACAAACGATCAGAAATTAAATAAAAAAACAAACAAGTTTTTTCAAACTGAAAGGAAGGAGCAATATTAAAACTTAAAACGAACAGAAATTATTACGTATATGAGGGGGTTCGCCCCTAGCAATACCTGGCTCTTTACGCAAAATTTTTTTTTCGTACTTTCAAAAGAGCTATCTATCCTAATTAAACGGCCTGGTGATTCAGGGGGTCATTCTTATAGAATTGGAACAAAATTCGAACTTCAGCGTAAAGAGCGAGGTATTGACTAGGGGGCGAACCCCCTCATATACGTAATAATTTCTGTTCGTTTTAAGTTTTAATGTTGATTCTTACTTTCAGCTGAAAAAAATTTTTTTTTATCTAATTAAAGGTTAAAACGAAAAGAAATTATTCTGTAAATGAGAAAGGCTGTCTTTTCCTTATCCCTTGCTTTTTACGCTTAAGTTTGAAATTTCATTAAAAATACTTCTCATTGAAAGTCATTAGTTCTTGAGTTTCAGGAATCATTTTTTAAAAAATCTGCAAAAGTCTAACTTAAGCGTTAACAGTGAGGGACGAGGAAAAAGCAGGTCACTACTAGAAAATTAGTGGAATTGAACCAGCCTCGGGCAAACTTTTCCAAAGTTTCAAGAGTATTATAAATTTTCAGGTTCCATATCGCAACAAAGAAACAAGCGAGACGTCATACAGCTTGGACAAGTTATCAAATGTGCAACAAAATGTGATCCACTCAAATATACTGGATATGGGGTGCTATTGTGGCTTTCTTGGACATGGAAGAGTTGTTGACGGCATCGATAAGTAGGTAAATTGTCTGTGAAGCATTTTCAATGCTGCGCATTTTGGGGAAGCAAAATAAATGAAAAGTTATGCAAAAAGTACTCTTTATGCCAGAGTCGATTAAATAATGATTGCAAAGTCATTGGTTTAACCTACCGAAAATAAATATAAACTAGGGATATAAATGCAAAACAGAACTATAAAGTGTCTCAGAAGGCCTTAAAAAACAATGGGAGTAACATAGAAAAAAGAAAATGCCAGATTTTCTTTTTTTTTGGCTACATTCTGTAATACGTGTAATTTAGTGTAATGGTCCAAAATATTTTCATGGTAATAGTTCTGAAATAACATACCCTGTTTGCATATGTGTCTCTATCCTTGACGTATGATCTTAATAAACAAATCTTGTCAAGCTAAAATATGAAAATTTATATAGAATAACTTTGGAAACTAACAAAATATAGATTCCATTAGATATTTTCTTATTGCCCTTTTCAGGCCAATTAAAGGAAATCCTGCGTTTATTAGACCCGAGATGGCGATCCAGATACATAAAGTTAGGTTGGATTTCTCCTTTATTTTAAGACATAGCGTAGCCATCTTAACCTTTCTTTCATTATAGGCCTAGAGAGTGGTATTGAATCACAGTTTTTTGTGCTCATACTAAAAAAATTAAAAGAAATGTTTGTAAATATAAAAAAAAACTAAAAAAAACATCATGCATTTCGCAATAAAGCCAATCCCAGGCTAAATAAAGTTGTCCTTTAACCTATATTTATATTAAATACCTAAATATTTTAAACAGTATTTCAAACAGTAGGCTGTACGAAAAATTTGGTTCAATGCCACTTTTCTAGGGCTATAATGAAAGGAAGGTTGAGGTGGCTAGGGTACGTTGTGCGGATGAAGGAGGACAGATTGCCAAAGATTGTCCTTTTCGGTCAACCGTCTAGGGCTAAACGGAAAGTAGGTCGTCCTCGTATGGGGTGTGAGGACGTCATAAAGAAAGATTAAAGGAAATAGGAACTTCCTTGGAGGCTGTAAAAAGGGAGGCTTTGAATAGATTTGGGTGGAGGAGGAGCATGCGTAGCTGTGCTGGCCTCAGGCGGCTTGGTGCTGCGGATAGTTGCTAGTAGTAGTAGTAGTATTTCATATTTAGAGTTAGAAACAACCAAAATCAAATCTATTTTAGTGGGGTGAATCCCTCTCTCCTGCTGCAAAAATGTCTCTTCGCTCATTCCCCCTGTGGAAAAAATTCCCACATGTAAATGACTATAGTGTTTTTAAATTTGAAAAGTATTGTTGAATATCGAATTCAGACAATTTACCGAGAAAGAGATTTTACGATTTTTGAAATGTTTATATGACGAAAATCATAATTAACTAACTTATTAATTGAACATCCAGAAAATGAGACTAATTTTATCGGAAATAATCGTCAATTATTTACGTTGAAAGGTTTCTACTTTTATCTACCTGAAAAGTATTAAGAGAGGCTAGGGGGTGGGGGAGGTCAGTATATATCTAAGACTATCGCAAGATTGTACTCAACAATTGTCTTAGCTATTGAATGAACAGTATATCAACGCATAAAGGACAGACAGACGGACAAACAAACAAACATTCAATTTTATGTATATAGATTGTCTAAGACCAATAAATAGCAGTAAGCTCAATTAGTGATGTTAGAGATGATAATTTTCGACAAGAAGCTGAACAAGATTAAATAAAAAAGTTTTTTCAACTGAAAGTAAGGAGAAAAATTAAAACTTAAAACGAACAGAAATTATTACGTATATGAAGGGGGTGCCTCCTCCTCAACACCTCACTCTTTGCGCTAAAGTTTTTTAGTGTTTTTGAAAAGAGCTTGTTATTATCAAAAACCTTAAAGAATAAAACCAAAAGTTTGAAGCTTAGTAGGCAATTGGTGTTAGAAATTGGACATTACATTCATAGAGAAAAAATGCATACATGCATACATACATACATACATACATACATCTATATACAATTATTGCTCGCTTATAAAGACAGTAATTTATATATGCTATCTCTTTAAACGAGAAATAATTCTGAATGTATTTATGTATCTTTTCTCGAAAACGGATCCATATTTTTTAAGGAAAATTGGCATCCTGGAATTTTGTGGCCTAAAATAAAAGATCTCTTTAGGTCAGAATCCTGAGAAAATTCGTTAAGAACCGTAATTTTTGAATTTGGGTTGGCGCGCTGGTTTGAGAATTCTTTGTCCAAGGGGCACGGATTCGATCCCGGGTGTAGCCAGTTATTTGGTTTGGGACGGGGGTCAGTAGCATGCGAAATAATTACGAGTCAAAGACAAAAGTGGAGAACAAAGAAACATACGGTTCAAAGATAAGCGGTAGCAAGAATTAAAACTACTCAAAAACAAAATTGAAGAGCAAAGGAACATGCGACTAAGAGATATGCCACAGCGAGAACAAGGAAGTATACGGTTAAGAGATAAATGACAGTGAGAATTAAGTATTCGCGAGAAAGCGAGCATCAGAACGTATCAAAAATGGAGTGAAAAACAAAGAATTGTGCAGTTAGAAGATTAAACCCTTTAATGTTCTGTGTGTTCCCTCGGGAGCCCTCCATTTTCACAAGGAAAGAGTAACAAACAAAGCTGACTCATTTAGAGGTTGCTAATTACAACGAAATCAATATATAAAAACCCATATGCTGAGTGCCGGGGCCTGGCTTCGAAATTGGCTACATAGTTTTTTTTTCTTAACTGTCATATTGACGTTTCAGGCCACTATAACGATCTAAATAGGGTCAGAACTTTGAGGAAGAATTTGTATTTCTTCCTTGGAGGTTGTATCAAACCTATGGCGACGTAATGACATCAAGAAGAGGCTCATATAAGAGATAAAAGATGTTTATTAAAAAAAAAAATCTCTATCACAAGCCCACAAAGGGCCGAATTTGGAATTTGGAGTCGACAAATCATATGATTACGCGAAAACTGGCAAAAAAACAACGAAAAAGAAAAATCACAATAAATAATCATTGGTGAGTCAATAATTTAACTGTAAAAAGTCAATTAAAAAGTTAAAAAGATAAAAACTGGTCAAACTAAACTAGACGTAAACAAGACAATTCTGAATTTTTTAAAAGGGACATTAAAAAAGGGTGGAGGGACAAAATAAGCGAATAAATAAAAAAAGGAAAAAAATATGAATGTACATAAAAATTAAAATGGCCACTTGAGACATGGCACTAAAAAGTGTCACTTTAAGTGCCATTTGAAACTTGTAGATAGTGGAATTTATAGGAGGAACGAATATATGAGCACGTTTTTATATGAGTTATCAAAAATCTATCTAAGATGTTCTGGTAGCCCGCTAGCCCCACCCCTCGAAAAATGGCATAAAAAGTGCCTTTTTTCGTGCCATATTGCACTTGCACACGGCAGAATTTACATAAAATATGTTCATGTGAGATATAGCTTTTGAATGAGTGCTTAAGCATCTCTATATGATGTTGTAGTAAGCCGCTAGGACTGGAAAATAAGAAGAAAAAAAAAGACCGTGTTAACGTTTTTTTTAAAACTTTTGGTTATTATGGGTTGTGGTTCACTCTTTACTAGGTTGCAGATAATGCTTCTAAAATGATCAAGAGTTCATTGAAAATTCTCCCCAGAAACTACTTAACATTGAAATCTGTGAAATCTAATAGATGGTAGAATTTCTAAAAACCTAGTAAAGATAAGCGATAGCTTTTAATTGAGCCATTAATTGAGCTACCACACCATCTACGATGGTGTGGTAGCCTGCTATTGTTTCAATAGCTTACTGTTGAGCTGATAATTTATGAAACTTACTAAGGGGGCTGGGAGGACGATTGTACGGGAGGGGCTCTTATAAACCTCCAGTTATGGGTTCTGGAACATAATTATTACAACGGTACCGGTTTTGCACTTCAGAGCCTTTCCATTTAAGAAGTGGCACCAAAAGTGTTATTTTCAGTGCTATGTTGTACTTACGAATTTGAGCAATATCTTCTATATGAGCTATAAAAGATCTGTCTACGATGTTCTGGTAGCCTGCTAGTGCCAGACCCCTTGAGATATAGCACAAAAAGTGCCATTTTAATGCCATATAGCACTTGAAGATATCAAAACTTATAAAAAGCATGTAAATATGGAAAAGAGCTTTTGAATGAGCTATTAAGTATCTCTGTAGGATGTTCTGGTAGCGCGCTAGGCGTGTTTAAAAAAAAGAAAAAAAAAGACGGGAGACAGATCAGTGCTACCGATGCAAACAAGTGATTTTCCTTGTTGTTCAAGGAGGGGGACTGTAATTTCCCTGTGTAAGGTTTTACAATTTCCTTATTCCAATGGAACACTTTTCGTTTTGATCTGACGCCATTTTCTGGGGGTTTGAGGCTTTTTTCCGAAACCACCATAAATCTTTTTCGCAAATAAACTTTTACTTTTAAGACAAACCAGAATAATAGTTGCCATTCCTGAGTCAGTGTCAGATGACAATTTTTTTTCACTATGAAGTTTTTTTTAAACGCATTTTTTCACTTTTGGTTACTTTGGGCTGTGTTTCGCTCTTTACGAGGTTGCAGTTGCGGCTATGACCATGTTTTCAACATATATGAATATTATCTCTTTGTTTGGTACTGATAGAAATTTGGACGCACTAAACAGAGGTATAATTTTCTATGGGGTAGGGAGGCAACTTCCCCTAGAACCCAGTTTGCCCCCCTCCAGCTGCAATTTAGCGTCTTCAAAAATATTGTCAAAACTGAAATCTGCCTACATAATTCCAAACATCCAAAGAAACAGATCAGTTTTCTTTAGTAGACGTTTGACTTTATTATATTATATGGTTCATTTTTAATTTTTCACTGTCATCTTCACTTGACTTTGGAAAAAATGGCTTCAACTTCCCCTCCACCTCCCCAGGATTTTTAAGAAATTACAACACTGGCCCTAAATTTACATTTTGAAATTTAACAAAACATAAATTCACAGGTTAATTTTCTACGTCACAAGCATATAGGTGATGATCATGAATCAGTAAACACCAGTATATAAAACAATAAATAGAATCAATTTTATCAAGGGATGAACTAAGTGAAAGAATAGCTTCTTAAATGAATCCTCTATTTTGTAAAATGTCGTGTTAGATAAAAAAAAAAAACTGTTGAAAAAGTAAGTTCCAATTTTTCATCTTATTGGCAAAGCCAAATTCAAGATAATTTTAAGCAAGATTAAAAAACTCAAGACTTTGAATGAACCCAGTTAATGACTTTCGAAGCCAGTGTACCGATAACATTCTGTGACCCGGAAGTTAATACATTTTTTTCTGTATAAATATTGTTTGTGTTAATTATAATACTTTAGTATTTCTGCTGATGATGAAGGCTGACTATGTCTTCAAAACATCCAGAACTTTTGTATTTGTTTTTCACTGTCTAATAAAAGGACTTATCCCTATTGAACTCTTATTTGTTTCGTCTCTAAAAGCTTCACTTTTGTACCCATGGCTTCAGTAGTAGCAATAGTTTTAGTAGCAGTGTTAGAATTAGTGGAAATATGCAAATAGTTCCTTTTGGTTAGCTCAACATCCCCTCAGTACACGCTGAAAGTTGAAGCTTAATACCGTAAGCAGTTCTTGGGGCCAAGCTGATACGTCTTTTTGAACAAATGCATGCACATAGTATATTTTGATTTAGTTCAACATTGTCTGAACATTCCCTGAAATTTTCACCTTAATACCCTTAGCTTTAGCAGCAGCAATAGTAGTTGCAGTAGTAATAGTAGAAGCATCAGTAATAGTAGTTGCAGCAGTAATAGTAGAAGCAGTGGTAGTAGCATGCTAATATTGGGTTTTGGTTAGTATTAAATCCCCCACAACAATCCCTATAAATTTCAATATCATATTCAAAACCACTCTCAAGATATTACTGATATATCCTTTTGACATCCTGCATGCGCAAAGTGTGTTTTGATTCAGTTCAACTTCCCCCCAATATCTTCTGAAATTTTCACGTTCATATCCTCAGGCTTAGTTGTAGTAGTAGTCACAGTAGTAGTTGTTGAAGTGTTAGTATAAGTAATAGTATTAATAGCAGCAGAATTAGTAATGGTAGCAGTTGTAGCATGCACATATTACCTTTTGGTCAGTTTAACATCCGCCTTATCAAGCCGCTAAAAGTTTCAAGTTTATTCTAAAAGCTGTTGCTAAGACATTACCGACATTCCCTTTCGATAGCCTGTATGCCCACAGTGTTTTTAGTTTAGTTAAACTTCTCCTATAATCATTTCCTGAATTTTTCACCTTAACCCCTAAAAAATTTAGCCTCAAGATTTCCTGACTTATTCTTAGCCGTAGTAGTAATTGCAATAGAAGTAGCAGTTGGAGTGGTTGTAGTGGTACTAGTGGTGGTGGTGTTAGTAGTATCACTAGTAGCGTGCTCATATTGAAATTCGGTCAATTGATCTTCCCCCTAAGCCTTCAGTGAAAGTTCTAACTCAATGCACGAAGTCATATCTAAGAAATCCCCCTTTGACAACCTGCAGGCACATAAAGTGCTTGTATTTTGTTCAACTTTCCCCCTTAATCTTCTTTTAAATTTTGACCTTCTTACCCTTAGAAATACTAGTATCATAGTCGTAATAATAGTAGTAGTAACAGCAGTAGTACTTGTAGTAATAGTAGTAGTAGTAGTAGTAGTAGTAGTAGTAGCAGTAGTAGTAGTAGCTGTAGTAGTAGTAATAGCAGTAGTAGTAGTAGTAGTAGTAGTAGTAGTAGTAGTAGTAGTAATAGCAGTAGTAGTGGTAGTAGTAGTAGTAGTAATAGCAGTAGTAGTAGTAGCAGTAGTAGTAGTTGGTAGTAGTAGTAGTACAAGTAGTAGAAGTAGTAGCAGTAGTAGAAGTAGTATTAGTAGTAGTGTTTTTATTAGTAGCAGTAGACACAGTGGTAGCAGTAGTATTAATAGTAGTAGTTGTGTATTAATAATATTATTCGCATTATTAGTAGAAATAGTGTTAGTAACAATAGACGAATTGCATAGCTTTCAGCCCTTGGCCTGAGGGCTGTGGGAAAGGGAATTCCTAAACTCATAGTTATTGGACTTATCAACTATGCTTAACAAAATGGCTAACTCAAAATTTTGATCGAATATGCCTAGGAAAGAAAGGGGTGTTGGATGGGGAGGAGGAGGGGGGGCTGGTTACCCACCAATCACTTTTGACTCCTAAAATGGGCACTAGAACTTAATTTTCAATCGAATGAACTTCTTAGGAAGATTCAACGATAACTCCTTCTATACAAAGTGTCTCAGTGAAAAATAAAATAAATAATTCATACATTGTGCCCACCTCGCTCTGTACTTAGACAGCTCTATTGCACAGCCTATGATTATACGTTCTACATCCCTTAGATAAGAACAAATTAAGATCCTGTACATCATTGATTAAAAAAAAATCTTTTCTACAAAAAGGATTAAAAAAGCGATATTAAAGTCTAAAGCGAGCGTATATTACAATGAATGTAATGAATGAAACCTAAGATGGAGGGAAATCAAAATGAAAAATTTAGCAAACTTTAATTACGAATTCTACTACAACTATTGCTACTACTTCTACTAAAAACTTATCTCTGCAACCAACCGCGGATGGATGCATATAGTGTTGTTTTATTTAGTCCAGCACCCCCTCCAGCATTCCCTCAATGTGTTTCAACTTAATAGGCAAATCTATTGTTGAGATTTTGGAATGTGGTTCCGGCAACCGGAGCAAAGACAGTGTCTTTTTATTTAGTTTAATATTCTCCTCAATATCCTTGAAAGTGTTAGCTTGATACACTTAACCGCTTCCAAGATATTACAGATGCAAAATTTTGACAGCCTGGATGCATATAACTGTCTTTTGATTTAGTTGAAGATCCCATTCAGATTTCCCTGAACATTTCAACTTACTGCTCTTCGTCGTTTTGGATACCCAGGATCAAGAAGGTCAACCCTTTTCTATTCTGAGAGAATTATGTGAACAATTGGAAACTTGCGTAATTCATGGTCCCTGCCCCAGGGGCTTGGGGGAGGGGTAATGTTATCCCTGGAGGCATGGAAGCTTTGGTTTTTTTTAACAAAGGTGCTCTGACGGAAAAAAGATTCAAGTTGATACTCAAAACGAACTTGAAAAAAAAATTGCTTCGTAGTTCAGGCAAAATTTAGCTGTAATACTGGTTCACAAACAGTCTGACTCGTGAATGGCACGAGGTTTAATTTATGCTTTGGCAGTAAAAAGCCATTAAATTTTCCAAAGAAACGGATTCGAATAAAGGAAACTTTTATAACTACTTATAGAAAAAGATGGGAAAAATATTCTTGTATTTGCTGGAGCATATAGATGGTGTTAATTGTTTAGTTTTCAAAAATCTTAGTTCAAGCAAAAAATATTTCTCATGTGACGTACTGAAGAATTTTTGCACCTCAATGTCACAAATTTAGCACATCAATTTAGGTGAGAACGAAACAATTTTTCATTATTTTTAAACTATAATTATGTTAAGACATGCATATTCCTTTTTGTTAAACCTATCATTTGAAAGTTCTGATTCCAAAAAGGTTATTCTCGGCAGTTTGTATGGAAAGACTGCGCATTTACAGGCTCTGCAAACACGAGGCGAAAACCAAATAACCAGGCTGATGAGCCCTTTCTTCCCTTGTAAAGTGCATAGTCAACAAACTAACCTGAAATTTAATAATTTAGGTGCTGTAAGGATCATGATAGCTGCTATGGAGCAATTAGGTGCCGGAAAACCCTACTTTACTTCACGCCTTATAGATGGCAATGCAATCACGGAAGACCGCGTTGTGGTAATAATTACAACTAAGAGATTTTCTCTCTTTTCTCACTTTTGTCTTGGGTTTACGGCTATTCTACTGTATATCCTTTAGGTTTTCTTGTATTTCAAGAGCTGCAAAAATATATATTTCAGTTTATCTCAAATTTTTAGCAGTAACGCAGAGTTTATTGCTGAATATTTAATTTAGACAATTTCAAGCTGTTTTTGTTGAGATATATATCGGGTCCCATCTGATCCAAGAAATTAATATTAAACATAGAAGGCAAATTTACATAAAAAACCTTTAGTTACTTAAAAATAGATAATCAAATGATAATGTGTTCAATCTCATTTCTGTTAAATTAATTTGAAAGGGAAACTCCCAAATATTAACAAGACTCGGTAAATATACAGTTACTTTGCTACTAGCACACTAAAATAAAAATTATTTTTTCCATTGTTACACTGAAAGTTCTTTTTTTGTAATAAAGAACGCTTTTTTCCTTTTCTTATTTCTACTGCCTTTCACAGGTGTTGTCTTTTGCATGATGCATGTTACACAAATGCCGACCATTGTCAATCTTGGAGAATGTATTTTACCCGTTACAAGTGGATTTGCTTTAACGGCTCACCTCTTTGCGGTAACGTTTCTTCTTACGTCTTTTCCTTTTCTTTTTTCGTTTCTCCTTTAGTTGTTTTTATTTGCTCTCACCTTCCAATTATTCATTGGGAAATTTAATGTGTGTATGATGGCTATGGTGATTGAGAAGGTGTTACATGTGATATTTTTTTTTAAGTTGAAATTTATGCCACCTTCTCCCCTTTACTGGACATGCTTTATTGACAAATATGATTAGCTTATTAATGTAATGGTCACAAGATCCTTGGAAATATTTAAATCAGTCCCAAGTGCTGATAGTGTGGTAAACGAGTTTTTTTTTTTATGTGGTGGTTGTGAGGCTAAAGATAAGCTACTGAATTACTGATATTACTATGTTACTATGAATCTGAATATCAAGCTTAAAACGAAAAAAAAAAAATTTTCCTATTGAAGTAAAAATGAAACTAAAAACGAACAGAAATTAAATAAACAATCAATGCAAACAAACATACAACATATATTAATGTAAATTAATGAATAAATCTTATAACGAGTGAAACTTGAATTAAATATGCAAATCAAGCTGAAACGAACAAAAATCACCACGAACAAGAGTTTGGGTGTGACCTCCTTCTCTCACTATAAAAGTCTAAGACCTACTGCGTCGTTGGCGCTTTACTGAAAACCAATTTATGACAAATATTTTCTTTTGTACTTAACATTGAAAATAAACATTAAAATTGTAGTAACATTTCAAAACTTATGAGTTCTCAGCAATTAATATCATTATACATCAAATATTCAGTTTAATTTATTAGCTCTTTTTAAAGTTGTTAAAGACGAATATAGTTTCCCTACAAACAAGTGTTTGGATACTGCCTCCTTTGCTAACTGTAAATAAAAAAACCAAAAGCCTTCTGCGTCATTGACGCTTAACTGAAAACGGATTATATTACAAAATATTTTCTTTTTCCAGTTCTTACAGAATTAAAAATAAAAATACAAACAGTGAAATAAATTCTTGAACTGATGGATCTTTCAATAATTAATATCATTATTCATCTAATATTCAATTTGATGTTGTTTATAATTTCCAAGACTGTTCAAGACGCATATAGTTTTCAGTAAAGTGCCAATGACGCAGAAGGTCTTAGACTTTTACAGTGAGAGAAGGAGGTCATACTCAAACTCTTGTTTGTGGTGATTTTTGTCCGTTTTTCAAGCTTGATTTGCATATTCAGTTTAAGTTTCACTCGTTTTAAGCGTTATTTATTAATTTACATTAATATCTGTTGTATGTTTATTTGCATTGATTGTTTATTTAATTTCTGTTCGTTTTTAGTTTCATTTATACTTCAATAGGAAAATATTTTTTTTTTCGTTTTAAGCTTGATATTCATATTCAATATAAGCATTGCTCGCTTTAAGATCTATTTATTCATTTATATTATTACTTGTTGTATGTTTTTTGCTATGATTGTTTATTTAATTTCTGTTCGTTTTTGGGTTTCATTTATTCTTTAATAGTAATTTCTGGTCGTTTTGAGTGTGAATTTTAAAAGGTATTTGTATCTGCTGAGCTTAAGTTTAAAATGGCCTTTACTTTTCTTTACTTTTCGTGGGAGGACTAGATTAAGCTTCGGTCTCTTTTGACTCTTTAAAAGTGAACTAGAACTTTCTATTTTCAATCAAATGAGCCCTCTCTGAAGTTTATACGAGTATCACTTGTATAAAAACCATATATATTCCCAGAGTATAACTTACAACGCCTATCCCTGTGCCCTGGGGGGTTGTGTCGATCCTGGAGTTGTAAAATCTGATGGTTGAACTATTTTTAACAAAATCGTCACCTGAAATTTTTATTGGATGGTTTTATCCATCCGATACACCCAAAGGCTTGGAGGGGCTAGTTGCCCTCTGATCTTTTTCACGCTGTGAAAATGAACTACAACTTTTAATTTCCATTCAAATGAACCCTCTCTGAAGTTTATACGAGCATATCTTCCATAAGAACCAAATATGCCCCAGAACAATACTTACAACGCCTGCTGCCCCGGCCCTGAGGGGGGGGGGAGTGTCGACACAGGATTTTTTTCTTATCTGATCTTTGAACTATTTTTAACGAAATGACCATACGCAAAGGAGTTTTTGTTATATGATCTTTGAACTATTTTTAACAATTGGCTACCCCAAAAAAATAAATGGAGGGTGGGGGGAGGCTAGCTGCCCTCCAATCACTTTTGACTTTTAAAAAGTGAATTACACCTATCAATTTCCAATCAAATGAGCCCTCTAGGAATTTTATACAAGCATCCCTTCCATAACAACCATACATGCCCCCAGGGCATAACTTACAACGCCTACCCCCGAGCCCTGGAGGGCTGCGTAGACACCGGAATTTTTTTTATCAGAAATTTGAACTATTTTTAACAAAATATATATCTCAAGATTTTTATCTGATGCATTTAGGGCGTGGAGGAGGGGGGGGGGGGCTAGTTGCCCTCCGATCTCTTTTGTCTCTTAAAAGTGAACAAGAACTTTCAATTTAAAATCAAATGAGACCTTTCCGAAGTTTATACGAGCATCCCTTCCATAATAACTATATATGCCCCTAGACCATTACTCATAACGCCTGTCTTCGGGCCCGGGCGGGTTCCGTCGACACAGGAATTTTTCTTATCTGACCTTTGAACTATTCTTAATGAAATGGCTATTATAAAAATTTTATCAGATAGGCTTGGAGAAAAAAGGGTGTGGGGGGGGGGGGCTAATTGCCCTCGGATATCTTTTGATTCTTGAAAATTGAACTAGAAATTTCAATTTCCAATCAAATTAGCCCCCTCTGAAGTTTATACGAGCGTCCCTTTCATAAGAACCATATATGCCCCCAGGGCGTAACTTATAACGCCTGCCCCCTGGCCCTGGTGGGTTGTGTTAACACCGGAATATTTGTTATATGATCTGTGAACTATTTTTTTAATAAAATAGCTATCTTAAAATTTTTATTGGATTCATTTGGGAAAATACGGTTTAGTGGTGGGGGGGGGGGGGGAAGCTGGTTACCCTCCAATATCTTTTGACACTTAAAAAGTGAACTATAACTTTCAATTTCCAACCAAATGAGCCCTCTCTGAAGTTTATACGACAATGTTGTCTATGCAAAACCTTATATGCCCCCAGAGCATAGCTTACAACCCTTGCCCTGAGGGCTGTGGGGGAGTTGTCATCCTCAAAGACCTAATTTCCAGAACTTAAAACTACGTTTAATAAAATGGCTGTCTCAAAATTTGGATTGGATGTGTTTTGGGGAAAAGGTGGTCGTGAGAAGGGGGGTTAGTTGCCCTCAAATCACTTTCGACTATTAAAAAAGGCACTAGCCCTTTGAATTTCCAATCGAATGAGCCTTTTTGAAGTTTCTACGACACCGCCTTCTATAACAACCTTATATGCCCCCAGGGTATAATTTCAAACCCTTGCCTTGAGGGTTGTGGGGGAGGGTCCTCCTCAAAAGCATATTTTCTGTCTGAAAATGAACTACGCTGAATAAAAGGGCTATCTCAAAATTTGGATTGGATGTGTTTGGGGAAAAGGTGGGCGTAAGAAGGGGGGCTAGTTGCCCTCCAATCACTTTCGACTATTAAGAAGGGTACTAGCCCTTTGAATTTCCAATCGAATGAACCTTTTTTGAAGTTTCTACGACAACGGCTTCTATAAAAACCTTGTATGCCCCCAGGGCATAACTTAAATTCTTGCCCTAAGGGTTTGTGGGGGAGTGTCCTCCTCAAAAACATATATTCTATCTGGAAATCAACTACGCTGAACAAAATAGCTATCTCAAAATTTTGATTGGATGTGTTTGGGGGAATGATGGGCGTGGGGGGTGGGCTAGTTGCCCTCCAATCACTTTTGACTATTAAAAAAGGCACTAGCCCTTTGAATTTCTAATCAAATGGGCCTTTTTTGAAGTTTCTACGACAACGCCTTCAATAAAAATCTTATATGCCCCCAGGGCATAACTTAAAACCCTTGCCCTGAGGGTTGTGAGGGACTGTCCTCGTCAAAAACATATTTTCTCTCTGGAAATCAACCACACTGAACAAAATGGCTATCTCAAATTTTGATTGGATGTGTTTGGGGGAATGATGGGCGTGGGGGGGGGGGCTAGTTGCCCTCCAATCTCTTTTGACTATTAAAAAGGGCACTATCCCTTTGAATTTGCAATCGAATGAGCCTGTTTTGAAGTTTCTACGACGACAACGCATTCTATAAAAACCTTATATGCCCCCAGGGCATAACTTAAAACCCTTGCCCTGGGGGTTGTGGGGGAGTGTCCTCCTCAAAAATATATTTTCTATCTGGAAATCAACTGTGCTGAACAAAATGGCTATCTCACAATTTTGATTGGATGTGTTTGGAGGAATGATGGGCTTGGGGGGGGGGGGGGGGGGCTAGTTTGCCCTCTAATCATTTTCTACTATTAAAAAGGGCACTAGAACTCTCGATTTCCAATCGAATGAGTCCTCTTTGAAATTTCTACGACGACCCCTTCCATATGAAGTGCCTCTGGGAAAAAAAATAAATTAATAATAAAACACTGGAGCCGTATGGCCTTTACTATAGGCAACGCTATAGCGTTGCCTCTGATGATAGTGAGTGCAGTGAACAGGTCAAAAGTACAGTAGTATATCCAAGAATCAGAGTTTTTTTTTTTTTCACAGTTGAAAATATTTTGAAGTATTTAAAGATAAGTATGCACAAAAAGAAAAAAAAATATTGGAAGGTACAGTGAAGACAGTGGTCAAGTATGGTTCTGAAGCGTGGGTGCTTTGAAAAATGGAAGATGAGTTGTTTGAGTTTCCCAGAGGAATTGCTTACGGATTGTTTTGAGTGCTCAACTTACTGACTGTATCTCAAATAGTAATGTGTACTGAAAATATTGATCAATTCCAATTTCTAGGGCTATAATTAGAAAAAGGATGAGATGGGTTAGGATACGTTTGGTGGAGAAAGGATGACAAATTACTAGGTATTGTCCTTGTCACCGTAAGAGTTTCAGCTCGAAACGATAAGCCATCTCAAAGAGATTGCTGATACACCCTTTCCAAAGTCTGTATGCACATAGTATGTTTTGATTTAGTTTAACTTGCCCCTAAAAACTTCCTCAAGTTTTCCCTTCAATATCCTAGGCCTTGGAAATTCTTGCTGCAGATGCAGTAGGTGAAGCAGTAGCAGTAGTAGTAGTAGTAGAAGAAGTATTAGCGAGCAAATATTGCATTTTTGGTCAAATGATCATTCTTCTTATAATTTCCTTTAAGTTCCAAATTAATTTCACTCAGTCATTCTAGAGCTACGCCCTTTTGAGAACCCGTATCAGCGTATAGTGCTTAGTTTTAGTTCAAGACTGCCCTTGATATTCTCGGAAAGGTTCACCTGAATGCCTTTCGTCTTTTTGGACACTAAAGGTCAAGCAGCCCAGCAAACTCAATAGCAAATACTACTTGTAAACAATAGGGAACTGTATGGCTTACAGCTCTTACCCCCGAAGGCTGTGGGGGTTGATATCCCAAAAGACATAGTTATTGAATATTTCAACCATGTTGAACAAAGAGAATATCTCAAAATTCTGATTGGATGTGTTTTGGAGAATCGATGAGCGTGGGTTGGAGGCTGGATGCCCTCTAATCAAATTTCATAGGCAGCGCAATAGCGCTGCCTAAGTAAAGAACGATGTTGGCACAATGTATTATTTATTTCTTTATTTTAGATTAGGGCACTTCGTATCGTTCAAGAAAAAATGAAAGCCATCCTTTTTGGCTTCAGACAAGAATTTTGTATTGCCTTTGCAAATATTATTTTATATTCATTAGTTTGGATTAATGTCCACAATTTCTGTAACCCTAAAGAGGTTAGGTAGTTACAAGTTCCAACTTCGTTTAATCGCTAGTAATCAAAAGACGAAAATTTGGGAGGTCTGATTTATTTTTCATTGCTAGGGTTGATTCCCTTGGGCTGAAATTTTTGGGTTAGCTTTTACCTGTTGAGTTTTGTTTGCTGTTAAGGCTTATGGTTGGGGGTTGATTATGGTTGGGGGTAGTTAACTTTTAAGTTAATTCTTGCTGGTGTGTGCTCACCACTTTGTTCTATATTGTCAAAATACTTGAAACTATTTGTGTTTTCTGAATTTAGAAAGCTCTGAAAGCAGCATGCTGATAAATAATTAAGAATTTAGTTTGTGGTACGGATCAGAGTCAGATAATATTTACATTAATATTTTTAGATCATGTTGAAAGATAGAAAACAAAGTGAAACTTCGTTTCAAAGCTTTTATTTATGATAAACAAAAGCCGAAACAAATTAAAAATAGTTAAGCTATTTTTATCTTTAGTGGTTGTTGTACTGTACAGCTAACATGAGTAAAATAAGATTAATTTAGCAATCATCACTCAAGTTAAACTAGTAGCCTAAACGTGAAAATTCTATTTTGCATCGAAATTTAGCAGCATCACTCTTGTTCAAGTGTGTCTTAATGGATATTTTCTTTTAACTAATGACTATATATTCATTTTGAAGAAATAGCAAAAATTTAGCAATTTCATGATTCACTATGAGCGTGGTATAAAGTAACTTATAAAAGCACCTCTAATCATTATTCTAAAGGAAAGTAAAGGCAACTATTATTTTTTGATTCCCTTATTACCGTAACGTTTTCTGTTTATCCAACGCACCTTTTTACAGAAATGAATTTTAAGGACAATAGTCTCCATAAGAAAATACATTATACATGTTTTTATATGTCCCAAAATTTAGTAGTTTCTTTGTCCATTATGAGCGTGGTAAAAATTAAGTTATAAAAGCACTTCTGATCATTATTCTAAAAGAAACTAAAGGCAGCTAATGTTTTTGGACTCCATTTTTACCATAACATTTTCTGTTTATCTAATAGAATTGTTTTGCTCTATTCCCTATGATAAAGTCGATCAAAATCATCCATATGAATAGGGATACAGCAATAACTCTGCTTAACTCCTGATTCAATATCAGACCAGCCGCTAGCCTCATTTTCCTACCTTAACCGCAATAATGTTTCTCTCCTCTTAGAACTAAACACTTTGATGTACAGTCTTTCTTGGAAAAATGAAAACTAATTAAAAATTGTTTTGATCCCTCTTTATACCCATTAAATTTGAGTAATTCTAATCTGCACAGATATTCACCAATGGTAATTTTTTATGTATGAGCAATGTTTGGTAATAATATCAAATTTGTGTTTTCAGAAATCAAAAGTGGCTTTTCAAGCTCACAAGGGACTTGTGCTCAGCAGCTCTGTGAGTGTGATCGAGCGTTTGCACAGTGTATAAGGCACTATCCATGTCCTCATAAGAAGGCCTCATGCCCTGACAATCCACTACGAAATGTTTAAGAAACATTGTCCCTCTTCACATAACATAAGGACTTGGTTACAAGAAAAATAATGTTGTTAAGTTATATTACTTGTTTGCAAAGGTCTAGATATTTATTGGTAAAAATCCAAACCGGAGGCTTTTACTATCTTGGAAAGTAGCTTAGTTAGGTGAATAAAACTTTTTGGAATGGATCAAGAGCCTCGGCAATGCCCTAAGAAGTCTTTTAAACAATCTACCTCCGCCTTTTAAATCCCCAAAAGGCACCTTTGATGACTTTTGACAATATTTGTGGTATGAAAATAAAAACTCCAGAAATACAACTGCAGTCTATACGAGATCCAATAAAAGTGTTTTCAGGCTCGTATCTTTGTTAAATTCTGATGTATCTCTTAAATGAAAAAAAGTCCTGATCCTGCTAAAAAAAAAAAAAAAAAACCGAATGGTTAAAGCTTAAGGCTGCATTTTTAAAAACCTATAGTCTAAGAAAAATAGAAAAAAAAAAAAAAACAAATCTAAGGTAAATTGATTTCGGTTAAAATGGGAAAAGTGTAGAGCTTCAAAGCTCTGAAAAAAAAAATTTGGAGATAACAGCTTGACAACATTCTACCAGGATATGTCTTAGGCCCTGAATTCGATCTGAAACTTTCACTAACTTAACTCGATGCTATGCATGATAACAAAAGTCCATAATCTAGAAATTAGAATAATCTATAATAATCTACCACTTTTTTTTCGCTGACACTTGCATAAGTCAAATTGTGTCTATACTGTCAAAACATTTTTTACAATTGTCTCGGTAATAGTGATTTTGTAATGATAATTCTATTTAACAACAACCTCTGTCATTTTCTTCGGAGAAATAGTAAGAGACAATTTTGTTGAAATGAATAATAAAATAAAAACTCAGTAATCGACAACAATTTCACACATTGAGACCGTGACCTTGAAAACGGCTGGCTTCACCTATTACCTCATGTATGGCGTCTTAGTTTATAATACATTACCTACTACATCGTAAAAACTTCTCTGCTATGTAGGCTACTACCAATACAGAGAAAGTGTAATTAACAGTACAGTTGACGCGTATAAGGATGTAATACGTTTTTTTGTTTATTTAAGTGTCGTTTTGTGAATCGAGGTAGGATTTATTTGGAAGCTGTGCTCTTAGTCAATTTTGCTTGTGAATAGCAACACCCATAATTTTAGGCTCTACTATGCTACATAATCATTTCCTTTTGCATATATTTGTGGTCTAAAACAGAGGGGGGGGGGGGTTGATCTTCATTCCTTGCAGGTGCCTATGTATATTAGTCAATTCCATGCCAAACTAAAAATATATTTTACAGTCAAGCTCCCGAGCTTTCTTTTAAGGCTTAAAGGATACGTATACTTGGAATTTTTTTCCAGCGTTTTATTAACGTTCATGCACAAAAGATAAAGTTTTAATTTCACCCCCAAAAAAGGAGGCTAGGGGAACAGATTAGCTAAAAGAGAAATTTGCTAGCATTGCCATCATTAAAAGAAACTGAGCTGTTGTGCCATTCTAAATGATATTTAATTTTTGATGCATTTCAAAGTCTTTTATGCTTCGTGTGAGTCTGGGCATAACTTCTTGGGCCCCTCAAAGATTTTCTCCACCATCAAACCCTCATGAATACAACTCTTAAGCACGTGGGAGGCCTTTTTAAAATGAAAAGAAAAAAAGAAAAAACAGGGCTAAGGATTCTAATTTCAAAAAAAATTATCCTAAAAAAATATTAAATATTGAAAATGATTTGAAAAAATAAGATATCAAAGCGTTATGTCAGCTACCTATTTTCACAGGCTAAACTTTCTTTCCCCATTTACGAACTGAAGAAAAATGTAAATTGCATGTATATTTCAATAATAGAAATAGGGAAAATTCAAAATAGAAAAATTAGAGAAATAGAAATTAAAATTAAATATAATTGTTTTAACAGCTGCTATAAAAACAGGTGGACAAAAAAAGGGGTTATTCAGTATACATTATATCACTTTTCATTGTAAATTGCGTAAACTTTCACATTGGATTAGCTACAGCCCCCCCCCCCCGCAAAAAAACATCACAAAAAGAACATCCATTCAGACTGCAATATATCACAGTCACAGAAACTGCCCGTTACTAGTTTTTATTTTTTAATATAATTTGTACTAGTTTTGTTATTTCTCCGGTATTTACTAGTCGTGTTTAATGTTTATAATTTTATATTAAATATATATTTTCGTTACGTGTTGAGCAGTGAGTCTAGTTGGTCAAGATCTATAGGTGTAATTAGCTTAACAGCCGGAGACATAGTGAGCACCAAAAGCTACCAGGTAAGCTGATAGTAGTATCCCCAAGATGATTTAAAGCACAAACATAGCCGCTACTCTTTTCTAACTTAATGGTTTAATATCACGAAGAAGTTTAACGGTGATTCCCTCTAGACGCAGGTGTTATTAATTT
This sequence comes from Artemia sinica, assembly GCA_027921565.1. NCBI lineage: Eukaryota > Metazoa > Arthropoda > Branchiopoda > Anostraca > Artemiidae > Artemia > Artemia sinica. The sequence continues at coordinate 26,556,616 of CM051269.1, forward strand.
TCTTCAAGATACAGGTGCTTGTTACATAATAGGGAGTGTTATAGTTCAGGGTCATCTACTCAAGATGCAAACATACGTGTTACGTAATAGTTTATTTGATTGTTTAAAAACCTAGGGGTGTAGGAGGAAAAAACTTTCAGGGGACACTAGTCAAGATGAAAACGTACGGGTTACATCATAGTTTTTTTCTTTGATTTCAATTACTTAAAAACCTTCAGGAGTCGCCAGTGGTGGACCTTCAAGACGTCGGACCCTACCATGCCAGGCCAGACTCCAGGCAACTAATTCTAATAAGGGGGGGGGGGGGGGGCTAGAACCCAATTCTAAGGGGCCCCAATGGCCAATTTCACTGGGCCCCTAGCATCCAAATCAACTGTGGCCGTAGCAACCAATTCCAATGGGAGCCCCTATTAGTCAATTCCAACGGGGAGTGTTACATAATTCATTAGGAGATTTTTTTCTTCGAGTTTTCATTTTCTTTTAAGGTGTTTTTTTTCGTCGAGACATTTTCTTCAAGAAATTGTCCATAGTGAACCTTTATATTCCAAAGAGTTTTGTCCTTCCCCCCCCCCCCAATGGTACTGTGAGATTTGCCCCCAATGGTACTGTGCGCTAGAAACCTGGACCAACAAAGCCTTCATAATATTTTGATTCGAGGAATACTTTCTAATGGAAACGTTTCGAAAAGTCTATGGATTGCGTGTTTCCTATGTCCGGAACAATTGACACGCGGGGAAAAATTGATTACTGGAAATTGGTTACATTGCACGTACACCTGCTTGTTACAATGTTTTTAGTTTAAATCCTGGTATTAGCAAAATTATGTTTTTAATGGGCTTTAAGTATTACTCTTTTTATACCGCAGAAGTTTCATTGCTTACAATAGTAATAATAAGAAAACAAATGTCAACTTCACAATACATTTTCTCGCTAGTAAATAAAAAACACTAACGAATAAAAAAGAAATACTTTTCCTAGACAGGTTAAGTTAGAAATTGAATCAGTGAGATGTTACATAGCATTGGTTAGATGTTTCATTGCGTAAATGATTATGTATTGAAGATTCATCCTGGATCAAGGAATCTAAAAGACACAGACATTTTTTTATACATAAAAGTCTTATTAATAAGAAAAAATTATAAAATCATGGAATTGCTGAAAAAAAAACAACTCAACAAACTGAAAAACAAAACGTAAAAAAGCTGATATAGGAAAAAATATAATCAAAAACAGCTTGAATTAAAGAAAGGCATGGACCCTAACAACCAAATTCCAGGGAAGGTGAGGCTTGTTCTTAGAGGTAAATTTAAGCCATATTAAGAAATATTTCTGAGAGGTTTTTTACCTAAAAAGCCAAACTAAAAATGGATTTTACAGTCAAGCTCCCAAGCTTTCTTTCAAGGCTTCAAGGATAAGTACACTTTGAATTTTCTTCCAGTTTTTTAATCAAGCTCATGCACAAAAGATAAAGTTTTAATGTCACCCCAAAGCAGGGGGGTTAGGGGCAAAAGATTAGCTAAAAGAGAAATGGGCTAGTATTGCCATCATTAAAAGAAACTGAGCTGTTGTGCAATTCTAAATTATATATCCTTTTTTATGCATTTAAAAAGTCTTTGATGCTTTTTGAGGGGTCTGGGCATAACTTCTTGGGCTGCTCAAATATTTCCCCAACCTTAAAACCATCATGAATACAACTCTTAAGCATATGCGGCGCTTTTTAAAATGAAAAGAAAAAAGAAATAACAGGGCTAAGGATTCTAATTAAAAAAAATTACCTTCTAAAAATACTGAATACTGAATATGACTTGGAAAATAAGATATCAAAGCGTCATGTAAGCTACCTATTTTCACAGGATAAACTTTCTTTCCTTACTTTGGAACTGAAGAAAAGATGTAAATTGCATGTATCTTTCAATAATACAAATAGGGAAAATTCAAAATAGAAAATTAGAGAAATAGAAAATCAAATTAAATATAATTGTTTTAACACCAGCTATAAAAATTGGTGGAGGAAAAAGAGCTTTTCAATAGACATTAAATGATTTTCCATCGTGAATTACGTAAAATTTCACTTTGGATGAGCTGCAGCCTCCCTCCCCCCTAATAAAAACAAACAAAAACACAACATCCACTCAAACCGCAATATATCAAAATCACAGAAACTGCCCGTTACAAGTTTTTTTTTGTTAATAGAACTTGTATTAGTGTTGTTATTTCTCCGGTATCTACTAGTCGTGTTTAATGTTTGTAATTATATATAATTATAAATATTTAATTACAAATATTATTTTATATATATAATTTAATTTTTAATTTAATTATAAATATATTATTATATATATTTTCGTTACGTCTTGAGCAGTGATTCTAGTTGGTTAAGATCTATAGGTGTAATTAGCTTAAGAGCCGCAAACACAGTGAGCCCCAAAGGCTACCAGGTTAGCTAATAGTAGAATCTACAAGTACATACAAGTCTTATTAATAAGAAAACATTATAAAGTCATGAAATCAAAGAAAATAGCAATTAAAAGTCAACAAACAGAAAAAACAAAACGTAAAAAAAGCTGATATACGATAAAAATATAAGCAAAAACGGCTTGTCATTAGAGGTAAATTTAAGACATATTAAGAGATATTTCTGAGAGGTTTTTAATAAAAATCCCTCGTTTTTTTGAGCCGAGACTCTGCATTCCTCATTCAAAAGCATTCATTTGAACAGTATTTTTCTTTGTATTTCGCATAATCTCGTTAGAGGCAAATTTAAGCCACAGTAAGAGGTGTTTTTGAGAGCTTTTAATGAAAATGCCCCGTTTCTTTGACTGGTCGTTAGATTTCAGACCCCCTGTTCATCAAAAAAAAAATTTAACACCTCCCACCTTAACTTAAACTTTAGAACGTAATGCCCCCATGATAATTTCACGCCACCATGGCAAACCATGGATGGCAAACGACATCCTCTGGCACCCTCATCATTCCAAAGGCATTTTTCAGATGTTTTCATAATAAAAATATGCTTTAAATCCATTGGTTCGTATTTTTGCCACCCTGAAAAACTTTTTGCCAGCCTGGCAAACTATGGATGTTAAACGGTACCCTCTTCCACCCTCATCCTTTCTAAGACATTTCTCTGATATTTAAAGGACTAAATTCATGCTTTAAATTCATCGTTCGTATTTTCTCAAGCCATACTCTTGTGGTACACCATGTCAATTTATGCCACCGTGACACACTATGGCTGGCCTGTGGCACCATCTCTGATACTCAATGCCTTACACACGGCACCCTCTGGGGTACATTATCAAACATAACACATTTTCAAGCATTTTCCGCCAAAAATATCCGTTTACAATAGAATCGATCGTTTAAACTTAAAGAAAAATCTCCAATAAAGTTTCTTTTGCTGATTCTTGGCAATTGACGCCAGCATGGCACAGTGAACCCGCCCGATGGTACCTTCTGGCGCCTATTACTCAACCTAACGCATTTTCAATCTTTATACTACAAAAATAAGCTTATAAACTAAACTTGACCATAGTTTTTATTTGAACAGCAAGAACTTTCCATTTCATCGCTAGATTGCGATGTTCCTTTGCATTTCATACCCTTTTTCTCCTTATTTCTAGTGATTTTGTAAAAAATTGCCCTTTATTGTTAAAAAGGAAATAGAATTTGAAATATTTTCTTATGTCTTTTTCTTTTCCCCACAACATGTAAAAATCTAGACCAAACCATAGACATCAAGACCAAGCCATAGAAATTCAAGCACACTCATAGAAATCATGACCAAACTGTAGAAATCAAAGGCAACCTCTAAAATCAAGATCAATACAAAGAAATCGTAACCATTGCGTAGAAATTCACATGAATTCATAAAAATCAGGGTCAGCCGTAAAAATTCAGACCAATCATAGACATCAAGAGTAATCTGAAATAATCAAGAGATCAAGATATAGAAATCCAGAACGACCCTTAGAAATCATAACCAGTACATAAAAATCAAGACCAAACTGTAGAAATCATAGCCAGTGCATAGAAATCCAGACAAAACCATAAAACCAAGACCAAACTCTAAAAATGAAGGTTAACCTCTAAAATCAAGACCAATCTGAATAAATCAAGGGAAACATCTAAAAATAAAGATCAATACAGACAAATCATGACCAGACCCTAGAAATCCAGATGAATTCATAAAAATCCAGACCAAACCGAAGAAATCAGTGTGAACTTCTAAAAATCAAGACAAAAACGAAGAAATCAAAGGGTCAACACATAGAAATGTAGAGTAACCCCATAGAAATTATGACCAAATCATAGAAATCCAGACAAACTTACAAAAATCAAGAGATCAATATGTAGCAATCCAGAGCAATCTATAGAAATCGAGACCAATACATAGAAATCAGGACAAAATCAAATGAATTAAAAGAAATCTGTAGAAATCAAGTCCGGTCCATAGAAATCCAGAAAAATACAATAGAAATCATTACCAATGCATAGAAATTCAGAGAATTTTTCATAGAAACCATATCCATTGCATTGAAATCCAGACAGATTCATAAGAATCAGGGCCAACCCTTGAAATCCAAACCAAACCACAGCCCTAAGGCCAATAGGAAGAAATGAAAAAATCAATATGTAGAAATCCAGATTAGATTTCATTCCAGTGCATAGAAATCAACACAAAACCATATAAACAACAATAGACTGTAGAAATCAAGGTCAACTTTTAAAGATTATAACCAACCGGAAGAAATCAAGAGATCAATATGTAGAAATCCAGACCAAACCATAGAAATCCTGACAAAACCATAGAAATCAAGAGACCAATGAAATAAAAATCCAGACCAAATCACAACAATCATGCCTGACCCCCAAAACTCTAGAGATCAATATGTAAAAATCCAGATTAATCCTTAGAAATTCAGACCAATACATAGAAATCCCGGCGAACTTAAAAAAATAAAGACCAAACCTTAGAAATCAAGACCATTCCAGAGAAAACATAACCAATACATAGAAATCCGAACAATTTAACAGAAATCATAACCAATGCACATAAATCCAGACGAATTCATAAACAGCAGGACCAACCCTAGAAATCCAGAACAAACCATAGAGATCAAAACCAATACGAAGAAACCAAGAGATCAATATGTAGAAATCTAGAACAGACCTTAGAAATCCAGACCAGTACATAGAAAACCCACTCCAAACCATAAAAATCAAGACTCAACTTTGGAAATCAAGGTCGACCTCTACAAATTATGACCAGCCCGAAAAATCAAGAGGTCAATACGTAGAAATCCATAACAAACCATAGAAATCAAGACCGAACTATAGAAATCAAGAGACGAATTCAAGGAAATCCAGGCCAAACCAAAGAAATCCAGACCATCCCCCAGAAATTGAGAGATCAATATGTAGAAATTCAGAACAATCCTTATAAATTATGACCAATACATACAAATCCAGGCAAACTCATAAAAAATCAAGACCGATCCAAAGAAATCAAGTGGGTCAATATGTAGAGATCTAGAGCAACTCCATAGAAATTATGACCAACTCATAGAAATCTAAACGAACTCCAAAAATAAAGAGATCAAAATGGTCAAAAAAAATCCATAACAATCCTTAGAAATCAAGAACAATGCATAAAAATCAGGCCCAAACGATATAAGATCAAGAAAAAACAATAGAAATCAAGACGGTCCGTAGAAATACAGAAAAAAAACATAGAAATCATAACCAATGCATAGAAATCCAGGGGGAATTCATAGAAATCATAACCAATGCCTTTAAGTCTGGATGAATTCCTATGAATTAGGGCCTAAACTTGAAAAACAGACCAAACCATAGACATCAAGACCAATTTTAAGAAATTAAGAGATCAATATGTAGAAATCTAGAAAACCCTTAGAAATCAAGATCAGTGCATAAAAATCCTCTCCAAACCATAAAAAAAGCAGAGTTAGACACAAATTCGCACAAAGACAGACACAGAGACATTCAAACACACAGTCAGACACACAGGCAGGTAGAGAGAAAGACAAAAAAAACACAGAAAAACACACATAGTCAGACACACAAAAAAACAAAGACAGAGACAGAGGCAGGCAAACATACAGTCAGACACACTGGTGGCCAGGGAGAGAGAGAGAGAGAGACAAAAACACTTACAAACACGCAGAGTCAGACACACAAAAAAAGGCAGACACAGTGATAGGTAAACAAACAGTCAGACACACAGGCAGGGAGAGAGAGAGAGAGAGAGACAAAAAACACACACAAACACACAGTCAGACACACAAAAACACAAAGACGGACTCAAAGACAGGAAAACACACAGTCAGATGCACAGGCACTGAGAGATAGAGTGACAAAAACACACAGGCACAGAGAGAGAGACAAAAAACTCACATAAACACCGTCAGAGTCGGACAAACAAACACGTAGAGACAGACAAACTCACAGTCACACATACAAGCACGGAGAGGAAGAGACCAAAACAAACATAAGCACACAGAGTTAGACACACAAACACAAAAAGACAGACACAGAGACAGGCAAACACACAGTCACACACATACTTGCACGGAGTAAGAGAGACAAAAAACATACTCACAAACTCACAGAGTCAGACGCACAAATATACGAAGACAGACAGAGAGATATGCAAACGCACAGTCAGACGCAAAGGCATGAATAGAGAGAGAGAGAGAGAGAGAGAGAGAGAGAGAGAAGAGAGAGAGAGAGAGAGAGAGAGAGAGAGAGAGAGAGAGAGAGGAGAGAGAGAGAGAGAGAGAGAGAGAGAGAGCGAGAGAGAGAGAGAGAGGAGAGAGAGAGAGAGAGAGAGAGAGAGAGAGAGAGAGATAGAGAGAGAGAGAGAGAGAGAGAGAGAGAGAGAGAGAGAGAGAGAGAGAGAGAGGAGAGAGAGAGGAGAGAAGAGAGAGAGAGAGAGAGAGAGAGAGAGAGGGAGGGGAGAGAGAGAGACAGAGAGAGAGACAGAGAGAGAGAAAGAAACACACAAAAAAAACATTGTCAGTCAGACACACAAACACAAAGACACAAAGTCACACACAAAGGCACAGAGAGAAAAAAAGTGAAAAACCCACACAAACACACAGAGTAAGACACACACAAACACACTAAGACAGACACAAAGACAAGCAAAACATACAGGCAGAGAGAGAGAGAGAGAGAGCGACAGAGAGAGAGAGAAAGAGAGAGAGAGAGAGAGAGAAAAGAGAGAGAGAGAGAGAGAGAGAGAGAGAGAGAGAGAGAAACACAAACACAAATAGTCTGATATACAAAGACAAACCCGAAAAACAGGCAAACACACAGTCAAACACACAGGCACGGAGAGAGAGGGACTCAAAAAAACACACGCAAACAAACAGAGTGAGACACACAAACAGGCATTAACAAAAACAGAGACATGCAAACACACAGTTAGACACACAGGCAAGGAGAAAGAGACAAAAACACAAACACTCAAAGCTAGACACACAAACATACAAAGACAGCACAGACAAAGACAAACACAAAGTCAGACACACATTTACGGGGAGACAAAAAACAAACACACACAGTCAAACACACAAAGACAGAAAGAGAGACAGGCAAACACAGTCAGACACAGAGGCACAGAGAGAGAGAGAGAGGAGAGAGAGAGAGAGAGATAAAGAGAGAGAGAGAGAAAGAGAGAGAGAGAGAGAGAGAGAGAGAAAGAAGAGAGAGAGAGAGAGACAAAAAACACACACAAAAACACATAAAGTCAGACACATGTACGCACAAAGACAGACATTGAGACAACAAAAAAAACACGCTCAAACACACAGATTCAGACACCCATGACCACACAAAATCACATACAAATACATACACAGACACACTTGTGTCCAGACGGACACACGAACACACAAATACATACACAGAGACAAAAAACACACACAAACACAAAGAGTCAAACACACAGGCACAGATAGAAAGACAAAAAAAACACACAAACAAACAAAGTCACACGCACGAACACAAAAATAAAGACACAGAGACAAAAAAAAACACACAAAGAGCAAAAAACACACACACAAAACACACAGAGTCAGACACACAGGCACAGAGAGAAGGAGTTTTCTCTCTTTCTCTCTCTCTCACTCTCTCTCTCTTTGTGCCTGACTCTGTCTGTTATTTTGCACTTTTGTCTCTGTATTTGTCTTTGTGTGTTCGTGTGTCTGACTTTGTGGGGTTGTGTGTTTTTTGTCTTTCTCTCTGTGCATATGCGTTTGACTCTGTGGGTTTTGGTCTCTGTGTATGTCTTTGTGTGTTCATGGGGTCTGACTCTGTGTGCTTGTGCGAGTTTTTTTCTCTCTCTTTCTCCCCATGCCTTTGTGTCTGACTGTGTGTTTGTCTGCCTCCTTGTCTGTCTTTCTATGTTTGAGTGTCTGACTCTGTATGTTTTGTCAATGTGTTTTTTCTCTCTTTTTCATGCCTGCATGTCTGACAGTGAGTTTGCCTTTCTCCGTGCCCGTGTTTCTGACTGTGTGTTTTTGCCTCTGAGTTTGCCTTTGTGTTTGTGTATCTGACTCGGTGTTGTTTGTGTGGGTTTTTGTCTCTCTCCATACCTGTGTGTTAACTGTGTTTGTCTGTCTCTGTGTTTGTATGGTTGTGTCTCTAACTATGTTTGTTGTGTGTGTGTGTGTTTTTTCTATCTCTCCATGCCTGTTTATCTGACTTGCGTTTGTGTGTCTAAAAATGTATGTTTTTGGGTGTTTTTGTCTCTCTCTCTCTCTCTCTCTCTCTCTCTCTCTCTCTCTCTCTCTCTCTCTCTCTCTCTCTCTCTCTCTCTCTGTCTCTCTCTCTCTGTCTCTCTCTCTCTGTCTCTCTCTCTCTCTCTCTCTCTCTCTCTCTCTCTCTCTCTCTCTCTCTCTCTCTCTCTCTCTCTCTCTCTTCTCTCTCTCTCTCTCTCTCTCTCTCTCTCTCTCTCTCTCTCTCTCTCTCTCTCTCTCTCTCTCTCTCTCTCTCTCTCTCTCTCTCTCTCTCTTTATTCCCGTGTGTTTGACTTGGTGTTTGCCTGTCTCTGTGTCTGTCCTTGTATGTTTGTGGGTCTAACTCTGGGTGTTTGTAGGTGTTTTTTCTCTCTCTGCCTACCTGTGTGTCTGACTGTGTGTTTGCATTTCTCTGTGTCTGTTTTTGGGTGTTTTTGTGTCTGACTCTTCGTGTTTGTGTGTGTATTTTTGTCTCTCTTTCTCTCCATGCCCTTGCGTATGACTGTGCGTTTGCCTGTCTCTGTGTCTGTCTTTGAGTGTTTGTGTGTCTGACTCCGTGTGTTTCTGTCGGTTTTTTGTGTCTATCTCACCCCCTCTCTGTCTTCATGCCTGTATGTGTGACTGTATGTTTACCTGTCTCTGTGTATCTCTTTGTGTGTTTGTTTGATTCTGCATTTTTGAGTGTGTTTTTTGTCTCTTTTTCTGTATTTGCGTGTTTTTGTATATGACTCTGTGTGTTTGTGTGTTTGAGTCTTTCTCCGTACCTGTCTGTCTGTCTCTCTGTGTGTGTTTTTGTCTCTGTGTATGTCTTTGCGTGTTCGTGTGTCTGACTCTGTGTGTTTGTGTATGTTTCGTTGTGTTTTCACGCATCTGAGTGTGTGTTTGTTTGTCTCTGTGTCTGTCTGCGTGTTTTTGTGTCTGATTCTGTTTATTCGTTTCTTTTGACTCTCTTTGTTCTTTTTGAAGGTTATTTTTGTGTGTTTTAGAAGGTTTCAATTTTACGGAGGAAAATACATAAGACCACTGGTTGTTGGGAAAATGTAAAAGGCTTATTGAAGAAAATGTTGTAAATTGTAGGCCCTTGTTTTTAACAATAAAAGGATTTTTTTTTTTTTTTTTATTTTTTTTTTTCGAAAAATCACTGGAAATAAGGAGAAGGAGGCGTGAACAGCCTTGGATTATCACATTCTAAGAATGAAATGGAAAGCCCCGCTGTTCAAATAAAAAAATGGTTAAGTTTAGTTTATAGGGCTATCTTTATATAGGAAACTGGCTGAAAAGGCCTTAGGAATAATAAAGTATGCAACGGGGTGCCACTGAGCAGCCGCATAATGCTACGACTGCGTGAACTGCCAAGACTCCTCAAAAAAGAAACACGATTGGGATTTTTTTTAAGTTTATACGATCTATTTTAGTATGTGCTGTTTGTATGGTTATTTTTCTTATAAAAAATGGCAAAAAATGCTTTAGAAATGACAGTGTGTATCAGAGAGTGCCATGGGACAGCCATAGAGAGCCATGTTGACGTGAATTGCCTTGGACTATCATGTTCTAATAATGAAATGGAAATTCCCAGTGTTCAAATAAAAACAATGGCAAATTTAGATTATAGGGCTAATTTTGTAGGAGAAGGATTGAAAATGCATTAAGAGTGATAAGTTTTGCCAAAAAGTGCCAAAGGGAAGCCCCACAATGCCACAATAGCGTGAGCTACCACGAGTCATCAGAAGAAACGCTATTTTCAATTTTTCTTTAATTCTGATCGATCGACTTTTGTGTACAGGGACATTTTTGTATAAAATTTGTTGAAAATGCCTTTGGAATAATAGTGTGCTCCAGAGGGTGCCAAGGGCCAGCCATAGACTGTCACTGGCTGGGAATTTCCATAGAAAGTCATGATCTAACAATGAAATGGTATGTTCCCACTGTTCAAGTAAAAAATATCTATCACAAATTAAATCTAGTAGATTATTACTTTTTCCCTGAATTATAATTTGTTTCCTCGTGCTATCGACTTGACCTTGAAGCTCATCACCACTTTCCAACATGAGATATGTTAATACTCTTTTACTCTGTTCCCGATAGGTCAATGGCAATATGTTTCCATTGATGTCACTATTGAATTTAATTCCTTCTCCTTTGATTGTGCTGCTGTTACTGCTGCTGCAGAATCTTGAGGAGATGTCTCTTGTTTGGGGTGGGGATGGGGTAGGGATCTGTGACATTGACGACGGTGGCGGGTCTCTCAGGATGAGGTCTATGTTTGTCCACACTACGCAGTGCATCTTGAAGTAAAACTAGCTTTTTACCATGGGCAATATTTTCATCATTAATGAATTTACTTAGATTGTCTTCAAAGTATTCAACTGGTGAAAGGACAAGTTCTATTGGAGTCAATTTATAGGCTTTAGCCATCTAGAGAGAACTGTTTACATATCCTTCAATTATTGGTAGTAAAAGTGTAAAAAAAAGCTACCACCCCCACTTGAAGGAGACGTTTCCTTTCAAAATCTGTTCCTTTTTTTTGCAAGCCAAGGCACGTACAGTAGAATGATGTTGCTTTGTCTGTTGTCTAACACCTTTTGGCAAGTGTAAATTGCCCTCAGTTAAATTTAAACAAAGTTCAGATATTTGATTATTAAAATTCTTTGTCAACACAAGGTTTGATTATGGCCTTCCTGAGTAGGGGTTTTGAAGTGCTTAGAACGGAAAATAAGTGTCTATTTTCGTGTAGTGTCTTCAGTGTCATGATGGCAACTCATAGCCCTTTCTACTCTTCACCGGAAGATATACAGTAATTTCTTTGGCGAAAATATCTGATCACTTAAATCCTCGGGTGTATTCTGATTAAGATCCAGCAAAATTTACCCGTAGGGCTTATTTGTCACCTGACTGTACGCTGAGTGTAGAAATTTGGGGGCACCTGGATATATTGTGAGTTAGAGTTATTAGAGAACTTGAATCACGAACAACTCGATAGATAATATAGACGGTGCAGTTCAAAGCAAGGGTCCTCATAACTTACTCTGATAGAACAGATGTGCAGAACTAGGGTTATGGAAATGTGTTAATAATGAGAGCGAACAGTAAACAGTTGTAGCATTTCCTGTGAGAATTATTCAATGGATTCATCTAAATCATCAATAATGAGCCATGAGTTTGGTTCAATACCATTGAAAACGTCAAGTCCCCGTCTGAATTGTATAGGCATGGATGCAACAGTGTGGCAATAGCTTTTATTTGGTCATAGGACTCTTGCTTAATACTATAGCAATAGTAAATTTTCTTTGGTTTTTCCAAAAACATTCTATTACAATTTTTAATTATACTTGCTAAAAAGTTTCGTTTTCCCCAAGATTGACCGACCATAGAGAAACGATCTGAATGGTGTTTTAAATTGACACATACTGCTAACTGTAAGCCATACTTGTCTAATAAATAAATTATAATTTTTCCTTAGATCTACTTAGTACTTTATTCAATAGCAACAAGAACAACAAAAACACATTTTTTCTTTTATTAACGACAATTTTTGTACAATAACAAGAACAACAGCAATAACAGATCAACAATTTAATTTTTTTCATTTATTTGAAAATAACATATATTTTAAATACACAGCAAGAACAGCAATAGCAGCACAGTTGAACATATTTGTAGACTAAAATATCAAAACACTATTTATAAAATTTAAAAGATTAAATCCAAAGATTAAGAATCCCCCCCAAGGGACCCCCCCACTCCAGGGCCGAAACGCCAGGCTAGCCGCGGTCGGGGAGGGGATACCCGACCCCTCGGAGCCGAAGGCCGGTCACGAGCGGGGCCAGAAAGGGCGGCCCGCTTCGGCGGGAACAAACTCTGTTTACAATAGCGGCAAAAGTTAAATGATGATGATGATGCAATGGAATGAAGATTATATTGAGAAATTGTTATCCCCCCTCCCATCAAGCACTATTTTTGAATTTAAGTTTATTTATCCAGACCGAGTTGTTTTCGATAGTCCGTACATTCAACTCGGTCTGAAATACGGTAGTGGCCAAGGGGGGAGTACCCTTACACCATTCTCGAGTACGTAGGCTCTGTCGAATATGCAACACATGGCATTTTTTCCAACTCTAACAATATAGTTCTTATATTGTAGAGAACGAATTGCCATTACTTTTGCTCTTGGCACTAGACAACTGTCCACACAGTTTCTGTAGACACTCATGTCAAAATTATTTTTTACAGAGTGTGTAGGCACTCCTTTGCAAGCTTGTTTTACATTCTTACCATGTGTTTCCACACAGTATAATTTTGGACCGGGGAACACCCCATTGGATATTAAATCATTCCCCGTCTCCGACTTTAACATTAATTATTGATTGGGGGCCTGGCGTTTCACCAACTCGGGATAGATGCTCTCATTGCAATTCGTGTGATCCATCCGCGGGCCAATGTACACACCTTTCCAAATCTTGCAATAAATTCTCGGTTTTAACTTTTAACAATAGAGAATCTGTGTCCCCGTAGTACACTTGAGCCTCCCCTCCCTTGGCCATTGTACCTTACAAACATTATAAAAGAAGTACAACATGAGTTCTTTGGAAATTTCAAGCATTGAACTCCCCCCTCCCGCTATATTCTTACTCAGAACACCATTTCTCTTTTTTCTGTGTAGCAGAACCATATTCGGGTCTATGACCATGAATGTTGTAAAGTTAGGATTAGCGACAATTCGTGCATATTCTCTGGGGCAGGTTACAACGTCGCAACGAGATCTGTTTCGTACGTTTTCACACATTTTTCCAAAAAGTTGAATTTAAAATAAGTTTTTACATTTTTTTTTAACTTCACTTTTTGCCAGTGAACGTTTACTGACAAAAGTGTCAATAAATGTGTTTCAAGTAGGGATTCTGATCGAATTGCAGGGCTCTGTATATCTTTCTGACCCTGAAACCATTGGTCACCAACCATCGCAATAGCACATGGTGAACAACAATATTCCGTTTCGAGTCCAAATGTACAATTAGTTTCTGATTGAAGGGGGTCCAATGCATGCCCATATCCTCGATCAAAGACAGATTGTATGGACTTATAGAGTCCGTGGTCAGCGGTCTATTTACACGTGGAAAAACAAAATCTTTTATAGTGTCGTGGAGTTCAAGTGGTATGTGACCGTCAATTTCAATAAACCATCCTTGGGGATCATTTTCCTCGACAGTGTGAATGTCGGGGAAGTCTAGGGCACAGTTATTTTCAAGCCATTTGTAATTGCCATATGTTGAACTATAGTGACATATCGCCGAGGGGGTAGAGTGGGTAGAGTGAGTTCATGTCAAGAAAAACAGCATTACACTTTTACACCATCAACAGAGTTCTGCCTACTTGGATCAGTTGTTAGGATGCGATCCCCGTGAAAAAAAAACATATCCCCCCTTATAGATCTTTGTACAAATAGGTGTTGATCCACATTGGTGATCAAACCTATTTCCTCCCAACTGATTTTTAGAATTAAGTCCATCTCGAGATGCGGTTATGAAAAAAATGACCGATGTCTAGCCCGAATTCTGAATAAATTAGGTCTGTGTTCTTGCAGACAATGTCTAAAAAGAGCTAGCACATCGCTTGCCAAGTAAATTCTACAATACTCTCAACCATTTTTACAGCCCCCCTTAGTCCATACCCTTTTGGCAAATTCAAAGTCCTCGACAGTGTATTCCACATCGGTAAGTGAATTATAGAATGCTCCAATGGGAGGGAGTTTCTCCTCACTTAACCTTGACCAAGAGTTGTAATAGTCATACGCATATATGCCTTTACAAGTCTGTAAGTCATACATTTCATTGTCTGGAAAGCCCTGTTTGAGCAGAGGGAAACTATCTGAATTGTCACTTTTCAGCACTTGCATTAGTTGACTGAGAGCCTTGGGGAAAAAACTATATGAATGTAAAAAAACGGATTTTATTCAGGCACGCAAGCCCATTATCCACTGGAACTGAAACATTATCCACTGAATGTTTTCCACTGGAATTCTAAAGGGAACAGCTTCTCAGCAGATTCGGGTATAATATTGTAGGTAAATGAGTTATTTACCCATGGGCTATCTGCACCCCTACCTCCCTGTACATACGTGGCAAGGCCGGTAAATTAAATTTCAAATCTTTATTTGAATTGTGAATGAAAACCGGTATAAGAAACTGCTGGCTTACATTCACATTGCATGATTGATGTGCAACACCACGAAAATTACTACCCCCTGATGATACTTCCTGCCACAAGTGATCATGATCTCTGACTTCCCCCTTCCCGTCCCTTCTTCTTTCCCCTATTCCCTTTCCCCTTAGTCCCCTCTTGAAATTCCCCCTTACGTACCCAACATATTTCCTTATTTTTAATGGCTAGGTGATCCTCCGCTGACAGTATCATTGGGTAGTGTGTGTGTGTCTCAAACGGGAGATAGCCCCTTTCGCAGTGACAATAAATTTAGTCAATGCTTTGATCATGAAATCTTTCTCGTTCAACGTTCAACTATTTCCAAGAGACGCATAGTGTTAGTGCTGTCTCTTTGGGCATGGGCATAGGAAACTGCAATGGCTTGATGTTCTTTCATACGATATGGAAACTTTGGGTCGTTCACATCCGTGAGCTTGGCCTCACAATCCAAACTTATTTTATCCCTTTGCATAAGTGTATTCTGAAAATTTCTAAATCGTAAAATCGCCCGGTCACCAGCAACTGTCTCGACTGATTGATAGCCGTGTCTTTTGCAATGTTTCATGCGATTTTTTAGATCTAATTGGCTACGAAATTAGGACAAGCACATTGGGCAACAGTAAAGTACAACCCCACCCCTTTTTACCCTCACATAAAACTCTACTAATATCCGTTATTGGGTTGAAATGACCGATTGAATTAGGTTCACTGGAAGGTGTGTACAACAGCGAAACCCAATGTTTCAAAGATTCAATCGATGGGGCCCTTACTGGGAACATTACCCCCTTTTTATGAGATCGCTCCCCCTCTTCAAATTCCGTTTCATTTTGTAGCAGTGTAACACCAATATTTAAATGCGCGTTGACCAGTTAAAAATTATTTATTCCCCTGAGTGTTACAGGAAATTTTTCTGTTAAACAAGTGAAGTTTACTCGGGAAAAATCAGACCCTTCTTTTCCATGCACGGCCAAGTGGTCCAAATTTTTCTTTGTAGCTTCATCTTTTAGAGGTTGGAAAGCCGATATGAGAAATACGTACATGAAACACTTTTTGCCTGTTTCGAAACAGATTCGTTGTAGGCCCTTGCATTCTTCTAAATCAGGATTATACTTTAAAACTATTACCCTCGGCCCACTTCCCCTCTTAAAATTAAATCTTTTTTAAATTTAAATGTATTTACACTTGAATTTTCAACAAATAAAACTTCTGAACTACTACCATTCTCAGTATAATTATCGAGATGCGTGACAAAACTGTCTACCCAATGCATAAAGACGTTCTCGTAATTTTCCAAATGAGGGTACAGCACCAACATTTCGATGTGCAAATAGTGATCATAGACCTCAGCATGACTCTCATTCAAACAAAATATTTTTAAAACAATTGAGGCCTTAATGCTGTCTCGGGCCCCCCACAGTTGAATTCGGTGCTCAAGAAGTCCACTAATTTTCTCTGCATATTCATGGATGATATCAAGGGGGTCGGTTACAATATTCTTTGCCGTCAGCGTATTAAAGGAATTGCCAAAATTTGCACTGAAATTTGTTTGCTGAAATTCCGGTTGCGGTGAGAATTGTATATCATCACTACCTAAACCCTCAACCCCTTGTACAACATCACTCACCACTCCCCCTCCCCCCGTTTTGTTAAACAATTGGGCTGGCTTGTGGAGTAAAATCCCCCAGTTCACTTAACATAGCCTCTAGTGCGTTAGGACTATGCCGATCCATCCATGCGAATTCATTTTCTTGTTCAATTAAATTTGATTGAACCGGGGCTATATTCACTAAATTTGAGGGGGGAATATTTCTCATTTAACTCGCGAGTAAAATTGTCTAAAATTCGCATGGTGTTTGGGCTCAACCATGGTAAATCACTCTCTAAACTAACTTCATTGCCTTTTTCAACTGTGCTATTGTCTACATCTAAAGAATTATTATCAACATTGAATATTTTCCTAATAAATTATCCATCCATTCCGTATCGTTAATAATGTTAGCAGGTGTACCATCTAAATTATCACTACCATAACACTCCCGTAAAATTTGCCATACCCTTCACTGGTATGTGGCGATGTTTCAACGGCGTCACGAAATAGCAATGGCGCTTCAATTTGACCCATTTCATCAATGCAATCAAATGCCACGTGACTTGTTTTTTCAGGTGGAGGGGAGGGTAGTTATGAATATGTTTTAAACTTTAAAGAAAACAGACACATATTTTCAATGGGTATAAATCACCTATTTTTTCAAAATTGGATTAAAAGTAAAGGAGTCAATAGTCCTTTGTTGGCACATTGACGGTTATAAGAGGTGACAAGGCCTTTCAATCACAGCTACTAATGTATTTGCGAAGCGATAGCTTAATCAGCCTATATTGATAGCCTAATTTGTTTAATATCTCAATGTTGAATGGCTAAATGAAAAGTGTAAAAGAGGCATTTCAATTCCAGGCTATAAACAATGCACCACCCCCCCTCACCCCTCATCCCCCTACGGTCCTACGGTCATAAAATACGAAACCTTACTCGAAAAGTAACACTGCCTTTTTCTGAATCAGACGGAAACAGTTTTCTAAGAAAAACTTAATTACCTGAATGACTAAAAATGATGAAAATATTTGTAAGTCTCAAGCAAAATTGAACTACTGACTTTTTAACGTCGTTTTAAATTACATCTAGTTTCTCCCAGTGTCAATTAAATTCATGCATCATATGTTTTCTTTTAAAAGACTAGGGACTGCAAACTAATCACATTACATCCACTTGTTTACAGTTAAGGATGCAGAAATCAGACCGTGACAGTTCTGAGATAAAGACGGCTTCTTTAATTATCATCTCTCATCTTATTACATTTTCCGATTTAACAGTCATAATACTTGACCTAAAACAGGATATTAGAATAAGGAAATAATATTATCAATCAACATAAATTTTTAGAATCTTACAGAGTTGAAAATATGTTTCCTAAATGTTTTCTGAGACGAAAAATAAGCTAGCATATAGGTTTAAAATTAGATAGAAAAAGCTCGTTAACACACACATATCATGTAGGCCTAAAATTTATACCAAACGAAATTTTCAAAAGCTAGTCTAGTAGAAAATAAATGCGATCAGAGGTTCAATTGCTATCTGGCTTACACTTAACATAGACTTCAGGCAATCCCACTCCTCTAATGTGCAAATATACACCCTGAATTGGAATATATAGGGGGGGAGGGGGCTAAAATTCATTTCTGACAGAAAATGATTATTATATATTTTGCACTACATGTGCTTGTTTACGGTTAAGTATGCAGACATAAGACCAAGTCAGTTCTGAGATAAAGACGGCCTGTTTAATTATCGTCTCTCATTTTATTATTAGAATATTACATTCTCTGATTTACACGGTCATAATATTTGACCTCAAACAGGATATTCGAATAAGGAAATGTGTATGAACCAAGCAAGATGTATTTCCTTTGGAAAAAAAATCTTTAGTGAAAATATATATCGATAAAATTCTAAACCTACATTTGGATTTTGCGAGACTGTCATGTCATTAGCCATTTCGCCTTCTTGCACACGGGCCCTTGCGCTCTCTCCTTGTGTATAGGACCTCGAAGAGCCAATGTAGTGAATTACTGTAGGACGGGATTGGTTGTCGATTTGAGCCTTTTTGATGGGTGGAGGGACATCAAAATTATCCTTAAAAATAAATTAAATTATAGTTTCCTTAAAACAAATTCATTTTTACAACTTTTGAGGGAATTTTATCTTTGAAACTAGCTAAAAAATTGCTAATTCTTATACCTCCCTACCTCACTCCTCTCCATCTTCTATATTAATGCATTTTGTATAATTAAATTTCGCCGTTGTTTCTACTTTTAATTTATTATGGAAAGGCAGTGTGGTCTTCGTTGCTATTTACGTCTAGCTTATGGGGAGCAGCTGACCTATGATATCTCTTATTTTATTAGTTTAGACAAAAAACACGCTAATATTATTAATCAACAAAAAGTTTTAGAATCTTACTGAATTGAAAATCTTATTCCTAAATGTTTTCTGAGACAAAAAAGAATGTAGCATATAGGCTTAAAATTAGATAGAAAACCTCATTAACACACACACATCATGTAGGCCTAAAATTTATACCAAACGACATTTTCAGAAGCTATTCTAGTAGAATATTAATGCGATCAGAGGTAAAATTTATAGCTGGCTTACACTTGATATTTGCTTCATGCAACCCCATCTCCCCCCTATTGTGCAAATATATACCCTGAATTTGAATATATAAGGGGTTTGAGACTAAAAATTCATTTCCGACAAAAAAGAATATTATATTCAGAAAGAGCATAAAAAAACGGCATCGAGTTGTACATCCACATTAGTCAATAATATGATTTGGTAAAAATTTACCATGTAAACATCACAATTAAATATTTACAAACATAACTTATATTATAAATTTGCGTTTGTATAACTTCTAAATCATCCACTCTATTTGATATTTGCTCAATAATGCTTTGTAACAAACTGTTATCTTAGTCTCAAAGCGTGGTCAATATAAACAGTCTCAAGCTGGAATTGTGATATAACAGTTACGTAAATTCATTGCTGAAATTTCCTGGGAGTCATGTGATGTAATCTTGTTAGCCCAGTATTTCTAACTGTTGATTGGCATAGAAAGAGACTGTGATCTTGTTCGTCCACGAATTGTAGGCCTCTGATTGGTCTAGAAATAAGACATTTACCATTGACATTAGATCTCGTCCAGGCTTTTACCAAGGACATTAAATCTTATCCAGGTTTTAACCAAGGATATTAAATCTAGTCCTTTATTTAAACCCCTGTGATCTTGTACTGGCAGTATTCTAGCTCATTGGAGGTCAATGATCTTGTACCCCCTGTGGTAATACCTCTCCCCCTACTTCTGCAAAAATTGTAAAACTTGTAAATCTGTGTAAAACTTGTAAAACTTTTGAATCGTAAACTTGAGTGAGTGGGTATAGCACACGAGTACCGTTAACAAAGTGTGAAACTCGAGAACAAACCGGTTTCTGCTTTAGTTTCATTAGAAACAAATTTGGGCTATATATTTGCACATTGAGAGGGAGGTGGGGTAAAGTACAGTGTGTCTGCATGCAATATGTGATAGCTACAATTATTCTGCATATTATGAAGTAAGAGTTGTTTTCCGACTTCAAACTATTCAAATACTTAAACCCCCCCCCCCCTAATTTGCAAATATATAGCCCAAATTATGTTTGTATACGAAATAGGGGGAAATTGCCTGAATTCATATACAAAATGTACTCATTTACCTCATAAGAAATAATCCATGAGAATTATCATCAGTAATAATTCTCTGCTGTGAAATTTTCCACGCAAGAAACTTCCCGTTGGAGGAGAGGGATCTTGGAAAAATTTTCAACAAATAGGTGATTTTCGGTAAGAGTTAAAAAATGATTATAAATAAAGTTAAAAACAAGTATTATCCAAAATAGTGAAAAAAAATTCTTAGCGTGGGGGGGGGGGGGGGGCATTTGCAGTGAGAATGAACAGAAGTTTTACATGGGGGGGGGGAATTTTGCCTGAACTCATATACAAATCTTACCCACTTACCTCATGAGAAATAATCCATGAAGAATTATCATCAGTAATAATTCTCTGTTGTGAAATTCTCACACACAAGAAACTTCCCGTTGGAGGGAGGGGATCTTGGAAAAATTTTCAACATAGAGGTGATTTTGGGTATGAAATTAAACAAACGATCTTAATAAAGTTAAAACAAGTATTTTTTCGAGTAAGATTATGCTCAGAAGAATTTTTCATCTACAGTAGTGAAAAAAAAAATTGGCGGGGGGGGGGGGGGGGGGATTTGAAGTTAGAATGAACTTTTACGAGGGAAAATTCACGGGAGAAATATTTTACGCGTGGGAACTTTCCTTGGGGAATTTTCCTTGGGAAAATTACCATGAATAGGGAGGTGTGTGTCACGTTATTATTCGAAAAAACGGTTAGAAATTAAATTTTTAGAAAATCTATTTTTTTTCACCTGAAACAAGGAACAAGACTAAAACTTGAAAAAAAAGAAATTATTATATATGGGGGTGCCTCCTCTTGATACCCCGCACTTTACGCTAAAGTTAGACCTTTTTTTCCAAATTCTTAAAAAGGGCCTCCTGAAAGATAACGACCGTTTAATTAGAATAATAGACTTTTTGAAGTTGTTTAAAACTTGAGCGTGAAGAGAGGCATATTGAGGAGGCTGCAGCCTATATACGGAATAGTGTCTGTTCGTTTAAAGTTTTAATGTTGCTCCTTACTTTCAGTTGAAGAAAATTGCAACCTTTTAAATTTAATTATCATAACGATTGATAACTAACAACTTATTGAAAATACATTTCTAAACACCTTCTGAAATACCAAGGGTATAATGAAATTTCCCAATTGATAGTGTATGCCATGTGAAAGTATGCTAAACATTCCTGGTTTTCAGGGCAAGTTTGTTCAAATTTTCGAAGTGCCTTGAAAAGTTTTGGAAAGTACAAATAAAATCCTTTTGAAGTGTCATCATGAGTGGTAGATGCGCATTTAATAACGTGATAAATGCCTTATCACAAAAAATGATTTTGTGGTACGGCATTTTGTAAAAACTTGAAACTTTTTGCAATAAAAAAGAACCAAATGAATCAAAAATACTTTTCGAAAAAGAAGTTTTTAAAGAGAAGTAAAGGCCATATTAAACTTCAGATCAGCAGATACAAATAGGCTACCTGTTAAAATTCAAACTAGAAACGACAAGAAATTACTATTAAAGAATAAAGGAAACCCAAGACGCATAGAAATAAAAAAAATCAAAGCAAAAAAACATACAACAAGTACTAATATAAACGAATAAATTACAAGAAATTACTATTAAAGCAATAAATGAAACCCAAAACGAACATAAATTAAATAAGCAATCATAGCAAACAAACATGGAATAGGTACTAATATAAATGAATAAATAAATCTGAAAACGAGTGAAACTTAAATTGAATGCTCAAATCAAGATTGAAATGAACAAAAATCCTTGCAAACAAGAGTTCGGGTTTAGCCTCCTTCACTCACTGTAAAAGTCTAAAACCTACTGCGTCGTCGTGCTAAATGTCGTTCGGATTCTTTAAAAACAAACTCCAAAAAACAAGCGTCTTTTAATTTGAAAAAACAAGAAACTTATTTAAAAGATCTGACAACTTATGCGTGAAGAGCGAAGTGTTAAGAAGGGGGCAACCCCCTGAGATCCACAATAACTTCTGTTCGTTTTCAGTTTTAATGGTGCTTCTTACTTTCAACTGAAAAAACTTGTTTTTGGTTTATTTAATCACAAGTAAAGATCACCATCTAGTGGTGTCTTGACTTAATATAAAGCTGAAATGGAAGGAAAACTACTTTCCAGGAACTTATATTGTTGGCAAACTCCAGGATGCAAATTTGAGAGAAATCTCTCACAAACAATTGAGTACTGAACTGGAAAGTGTAATATTTGACAACGTACAAGATGATGGGAGTAATTCTATGAATATAATTTGTGAAGTAGAGGATGGTGTCTTGGGGAGGAAAAGTAGATACGCAGCTCGGATTATTAGCGAAAGCGCTTTCAGCCTGAGAGATAAGAAGGGTATTTCAAAAATAAGTATTTGAGAGGATAGATCAGATGAAAGTAAAAAGAATGTAAGGAAAGTACAGATAGCATTAAATATGAACTAATAAGATGTGAAATGGAGACCATGGATAAAATTATTTTAGATCTGGAAGATGCAGCCAGACGGCACAACAGTACAATATTGTATCGGCATGTTAAAAAACTGAGAAGGAGTTGTCACACATGGATTTTTTCCGGTTAAAGAAAGCGGTATGGAGAGGAGGTGGACAGATCATGACGAGAATGTGTTATACCATCATAATGTTACAGAGATAATGCAGAAAAAAAAGAAAAAGTTTATGACTATTTGGTAGTGAAGGTAGAGTTATTTAGCAAGGAAGAGTTAAGACCTATGGTGCTAAAAGTGCGATAATTCAGTTTTTTTAATATGGTTGTGAATTTAGAGATAAATTGCTGAAGATTATGAATGTGATTTTTTAAATAGTGAAAGCACCTAGCAATCTTAGGAAAACTTTACTTAGACACCTTCATATGACAGGTGATAAGGGTGAGTGTGGTAATTGTAGAGGCATTAGTTGGTTTCTATAGGAAGGAAATTACATGGTATGTTGATACTTTTTTGACTTAAAGATGATGTAAATGAAGTTTTAGGAGAAGAGCAGTATGGTTTTAGGCTGGGAAAATAGTGCTTTGACCAAACTCTCAGCCTTAGATTAATAGTTGAGAAGGGTCTTAGTCTTCAGACCTTATTAGTCTTTATTTAGAAAAAATTGTTTGTTTCAGCCAATGAAAGAGCTTTAGTGTAGGTTATATCTTTTTATGGTATCCCAGATGAATACAATAAGGTTGCTCTTGCTCTGTACGAGAACAATATTGCTACGTTTAAGACAAGAAATAAGGCTACTTACCTGGGTAGTGTTAATAATAAAGAAGGAAGATGCAGTGAAGTTTTAAAAGTAGAATATCAAAGGCTCAGGATCTTTTTTTCACAGCTGAAAACGTTTGAAGGAATAAGAAGAGAATAAGTCTGGAAAATGGGAAGCTTCAGTGATGACAGTTGTCAGGTATAGCTCTGAAACGTGGGTGCTTCAGAGGATAGAGGGAGATTTGTCAGATAATTCCCATACTTCAATTTAATTTAATTCATATCGGTTTTAATAATATATCGCATTTGAATTACACACGAGAAAACAAATATTGATTTTGAAATGAATTCTAGCCCATAATCCATATTAATTTGGCCATCTAGGACGATCCTCTTGAGGAAACCCTAAGTAACAATCAATAACTAAATCACATAGTGTTGGTCCTCCATTTTGCCGGCAAGCCCGAACTCAAATTGCGCATAAACAATTCAATCAAGAAATACTGAAACAAAACTTAAATCTCAATCTGAAGGGGAGAAAACAAGATCTAATTTTGCTCTCAAAATTAATACTAAAATTATAAATAATTATTCATCTTCTTTTACTTTTATTCAATATCATTTTAAATACTTACGATTACTTAACGCTTGTTACTCAGTTGTTTTTTTAGATTTATTTTAAATAATGCAAGACTCGGTTTACTTTTAATTGCCTCTGGCAGGCCATTTCAAACTCCTGAACATAAAATATCAAGTGAAAAATCGGACCAAACATATGGCGTATACGGACCAACCAATAGGCTTATATCCTGTGATCTTCCCTGGCGTGTTTCAACCACAGAAAAATCTCCTGAAAAGCATTTTGGTAGTAGAGAATGAAAGTATTTGTAAAAAGAACTGAGCAATTAAAACCTCTCAAACTATCTACAGAAAATAAAGAATCCGTTTTGCTAATTAGGTTTAATACTTTTTGATTTTTTTTGTTAATCATATTTGTATGGGATTCAAATGTCACCGTCCAGATAAAAGAGCAATATCGGATATAGGGGTGTGTACCAGCGAAAAATATAGAAGATGAAGGATCTTAACAGGAAAAAAGTGCCAAAGTGTTCTACATTTTAGAAATTCTCAGGACTGCCGTGTAGAAATGCAGTAGTGCCGCTGTTAGAAATGCTGTTCGAAAAAACAAAATTTTCATCAATACACACATTAAGATACCTTACAAATCCATTTTCTGATCACTCTATCATACCTCTAGTTATTTGGAGACCTGTGAAAGAAGGCTGGAGCTTTCATACTCGTGAAAATAGCATAACGTTTAATTTTTTTAACATTTATAGTCATCTTGTTAGCATTCATCCACAAGTACACACGCTCCATCGTCTGTTGCTGTCGATTACCCTGGATATCAGCACAATGTGCTGGATATCAGCACATTGGACCTTCAGCACATTCAACGACTGTGTCATCTGCAAAGCTGTGTAGCATTTCGTCAGAATTCGAATCCTATCTTAGACCAAACAATGAAGTCTGAGGGAGAAAAATTGCAGCAACAAACTAGGTGTTGTTCAAAAAATAAACTGAAAGTCATTAATGGGAATAATAAACAAGAGAGGGCCAAGAATCGAACCTTGGGGCACTCTGCAATTCTTTGTCTTCAAAGATGTATGATTATTCCCAACTATAATTACTCTATTTTCTAGATAACTTTGAAACCATGCAAAAAGATGGCCTCTCGCCCCAATACGGTTCAACTTACCAAGTAGATTATCATGGGACATACAATCAAACGCTTTCTTAGTGTCCAAAAGTATAGCCTTAGGAATTTCATCATTTTATTTATGAAAGGGGAAAGCAAAGCAAGAGTATTTTCTGAACAGTGGCAAGGACGAAAGCCAAATTGTCTCGAAATCAGAAAACCCTTGAAATACAAAGAAAATTTCCAATTATGAAGCATTGCTTGTATTCACTGCGGATTCCTCCGTTTTCCCGAGGAAAGAGTAGCAAACAAAGATAATTCATTTGGAGGCTGCTGTTGGAATGGTCGAATTGCAATGCCACCACCACAATTTCCAAATGAATTGGTTTTGCCTTTTTTAGGTTCTCACTTGCTCTCTGAAGAGTTTCATAGACATATTCAAAACTTGAACTTGTGTTTTGCTCTAGCTTCATTCAACATAAGTGATGATTGAACCATAAGTAGTCCCAGTATATATAGCTTTACAGTAGCCAGACATATTTATAACAAAATCAATTTAGTGGCACATCCGTCACAAACTATTGAAGGTGATTGAGCCATATTCATGTAGCCAAATGTACTTTTTAGACCCAATGAAGCTGTTGAGGAATACCTCGTACATCCTTTAAATTATGAGTTCTCTCGTAATATAATAAATTTCTTGGAATAAATATTGCGAGACACAAAAGACTATGCCAAAGGTTTCGAAAAAAATGCGAAAAGTGGAGGATGATGCAAATCAACTTGCTGCTTCATTGGGACAACGGCCTTCGAACGTGCAGCTCATTTTTCTGTAACAGATGGTGTTGATTATGAAAATTTCAACCCTCCCGCATGTAATGAAGTATGCACTGTGCTTACTCTTATTGCTGACCATAGATTTCCACCAAATGAAATGGCTATAAAACAAGGTGGCAAAAATCTTGTCATTTTAAAAAATACCGACCATCGTGTGGAGCCCTTTACCTGCTCAATGTTCTATCCAGCCGGAGCTTCAGGATGGTCAAGGGGTATGCTACTTTAAAAACACCTCATGTAAGTCGTCCACACATAACATGGCTTGAATTAGTGAGGTATCGTATCGCTTTTCGACCTGAACATGCAAAAAGCCTGTATGTGACAGATGTAACACCCGACCTGCGTTGGATTGGTTTTAATTCTTTGGATTTAAGTGAAGGACTAGTACCTCGTTGATACTGATAATCGTGTTGAGCGTCATCGTATTGACTGATAAAATTTGACCAGAAAATTATTAGGTCTGAAACTACGCAAGTGTTACACGACTTCTTAACGACTTAGCCTCGAGACAGAATGAACTTCGTTGGCGAAAAAGTAATATTACCGTCATTATTTGTCGGATCAACAAGCTATTGAACATTTTACTATTGGCTATTGGCTATTGTTCGCCACCTTGGACCCACAGATTTCTGTATATTTTGTGACTTGCAATCCTAATTGGCCTGCATTTAAAGAAGCAGCTATTATTAAATTTGATGATAACTCTGTCATAAAATAGTCCCCTCAAGATTGTCCTGATCCAATTACTCGAAGTGCAAAACTGAAATCTGACGATATAATCAATGATAGTGATAAGGTAAAAATATTTGGAAAGGTGGTAGCATATATGTTTACGATTGAATTTCAGAAACATGGACTACCACATATGCATTTGCAATTGATCATGAGTCCTCAGGATCGAATCCATAATCCACCTGAAATTGATGATTTCAGCTGAAATTGATGATTTCAGCAGAAATTCCAAGTTCCAAGATCCATTATTAAGATTAGTTTTAAAGCGGATGATTCATGATCCGTGTGGAAATTTAAATCCAAATGCGAGTAACATGATTAATAAAAGTGGAAAATTTCACTGCCAATTCGGTTTTCCAAAGCAATACAATTCAGTCATGTGTCTAGTGAATGCTGTAAAACTAAAGTATCGGCGTTATTATGATCCCAAATTAGACGAAATGAATAGAGAATTCACATGACCGTGCTGATAATCGTTATGTCACGACTTACAATCTTCATATGCTTAAAAAACTTCAATAATACATTAACCCTTTCAGACCTGAACCAAGAAGGAGTTGCGTAAAAATTCTGAAAATAGCAGAGAGTGATCCTGGAGGTTCAACTAGAACATATTTATTTAAAAAAAAAATTATTTTATTCCAAATCCAAACTGTGAATGGTTACCATATGGTCACGTCAGGGATATACAGATACTATTTTAGGTGAAAATTTGTGAAACAGTTGCGATCTGAGTTCAAACACAGTCGAACTTTGCACTTCGAACACATGATTCGACTGGTTCCACCCCTAACGCATTTCTCATAGCGACACCTTCCCTTTTCAGTCGTATCCGGAAAATGCGAGGTCTGGTCAAACCTCAATGATTCCGAAGGCATCCCGTCTCGCGAGGTAGACTTATTGCGCTTCGTCACTAATAAGGATGGTCTTCCAACTCGAGGACTTTGAGATACGCCAGTAAGAATCAACCCACGAGCAAAGTCCATTTTGAAGTACAGTAGAGACATATGCTGAAAATTGGTCTGCTTAGATTGTCGGCGGTGTATCAGCCAGGCGTTGTTCAGAGCCATGTCAAAGAAGTAGTACACAATCCTCATATACCATTTCTTCGAGCGAATGTCAGTCCTGTAAAGCTCCAGGAACATGTCAGCAAGATCTACGCCCCCCATTGATTTGTTGTAGTCACGGACGATTCGGGGGCGATCAACTTCGACGTATTTCCGTGTTGTGCCATCCCATCTCTGACACTTATCAATTGGGGTGACTGCACAGTATGACGAAGCCAAATAAACTGGTTTGTTGTCATATCATTTTACTACCGATACTTCTGAATGTCTTTCAAAACGGAAGTCCACTGACCCTCGTCCATTCTTCTTCATGTTGGCGTCGGTATCTAGAACAGCGCCCCTCATTCTGTTGCTGCGTATCGTACCACATGACTCGATGCCATATTCAACCCGAAGCTTGTGAATGAGATCGATGCCAGTATAGAAGTTATCAAAGAACAGCTTGAAGTTCATGAACCTAGGCAGATTTTCTACAAGCCGAAGGACAACGTCAGTACCTTGGCCAAGTTCAGAAATTTCAACAGGTCCTTTTCCTGTATATATCTCTATGTCACACACTATTCCGCTGATGGCGGCTCTCGTGAAAACCTTTACACCCCACGAGTGGGGCTTGTCCTTCAAGTGCTGTCGAAATCCAATTCTTCCTTTGAACGGGATCATCTGTTCGTCAATACTTTGGATCTCTTCAGGGTCTATTTTTTTCAGGTTCTCCCTGAATGCGTCTTATAGTCTTCTGATCTTGAACAGCTTATCATGACCAGCCTCCCCTTTCGGTATCATTAAGGGGTCATCGCAAATGTGGAAGAAAGATCTCAAGCTGATGAACCTATCTCTGCTCATGGTATCAGCCACCGGGGAATATCGTATTCCATTCTCCCAGTACATTCTCATAGCCGGAAGTTTGAGAATGCTCATAAGCATTTGAACTCCAAGAAATCTGTGCAGCTCTTCAAGAGAAAGTTTTGGAACAAGATTCTTCTTTCTCATGGCATTCAGCTTCGTTTGGTCCACAATGTTTGAAAGAATGTCTTCTGTGATAAACATTCGGAAGTGACAAGGGGCGTTTGTACCTCGTCATAGTGTGGCATAGAAATCCTTCCAGGTAATATCTCGAGGTTGGGCTCCGTTTTTATCCATCCTTGTAATTCTTTCGGGCTCCTCCTTGTATTGCTTGCCTCCTACCTTCTTTTTTTGCTACTGGTTTTGCCGTGACCTGAGGAGCATCAGTTGGAGTTACTAGACCGGCCACTGCTTGGGAAGGAGCATTTTTCTTAGCTATTGTAAGGACAAAGGGTTCAGCAGGTGCAATAACTGTTGCTGACTGCATTGCAGAAGAAGTTGCCACTGGTGCTGATGATGTGCTTGAAGAACTGTTTGACGCTGCTGTGTCATTCAAGCCCGGGAGAGGCAAATCGAATTGATCCGTGTCATCGCCATTGTCTAAATCGAACCTGCCAAACACTGATAAAGGGATGTCGTCTGTGTGGTCAATATCCTCTTCATCACTTCTGTCTTCATTGCCATAACAGCTGAGAGAACGTAGAGATTGAAATTCTTGATCTGGATTGTCTGGTGCCCAGTTTGGGTCGTCGTCATCGGACGAGATATTTAGATCTGAATCACAATCAGTATGAATAAAAGCCTTGCTGCTTCTTCTGCAGTCATTTTCTTGGTAGCTCTTCTACTTCTTTCCTTGATCAGTCTCTCTTCCAAGGGCTTAGGACCATGACCTCTCATGGAGTCGGAGCTCGTGCTTGGGCCAGTTGAAATGAAATTCAAGGTAAGTGCATCACTTAATAATAATAATATAATGCAATAAAATAGGCCATTGGCCTCTATACTTGCTTGATGTGCCTATTCCTGATCATAGAAAGGACTTGCTGCCTCGTTTGCTGTACAAATATGCCTAGGTGTCGTTTAGCAATGAATGCCTGACGTGACCATTTGGTAACCGATCGTTAGCAACCTTGTTTGGGGCTATACTACAGCTCAGAATTAGACTAGTGATATCTCATTCGAAAGATCGCATTCTTAGCAATAAAATAATAACATAATCAGGCTCTGAACTTACCAGAAACGTCCAGGTCATTGAGGTCAAAATCTGCACCTTTCCTCTTTTTCGACATTTTATGTTTTGTCTAAACTTGGACACTCGCTCGACCGCTCGGGTAAAGCCTTGAGGGATAATAAATTCAAACGCGATAGAGCCAAGCAAGCGCTATCTAGTGGAAAAGAAATCACGGTTGTAACTTTGTTGAGTCGAGAGAAAAAAAAATTGGGAGCGAGGGTGTCCGTTATGGTGACCACAGGCATGAAAGGGTTAATGTTGAATGTGTAGGAAACAAAGGTACGGTAAAGTATCTATCATAGGCAGCGCAACCACGCTGCCTAAGTAAAGAACGATGATGGCACAATGTATTATTTATTTTTGGTCTTAGACCAGGGCACTTCGTATTGAAGGAGTTGTCGTAGAAACTTCGGAAAGGGCTCTTTCGATTGGAAATTGGAGGGGCTTGTGCCCTTTTTAATTGCCGAAAGTGATTGGAAGGCAACTAACACCCCTTCCAACACCCATCATTTCCCCAAACACATCCAATCAAAATTTCGAGATACTCATTTTCTTCAGCGTTGTTGATTTCCAGATAGAAATTGTGTTTTTTAGGAGGACACTCCCACACAGCCCTCAGGGCAAGGGTTGTAAGTTTTGCCCTGGGGGCATATAAGACAGAGGTTGGCACAATGTATTATTTATTATTTTCTTCCTTTAGACCAGGGCACTTCGTATCGAAGAAGTTGTCGTAGAAACTTCAAAAAGGGCTCATTTGATTGGAAATTGGAGTGGTTTGTGTCCTTTTTAATAGTCAAAAGTGATTGGAAGGCAACTAGCACCCCTTCCACGCCCATTATTTCCCCAAATACATCCATTCAAAATTTTGAGATGGCCATTTTGTTCAGCGTAGTTGATTTCCTGATAGAAATTATGTTTTTTGAGGAGGACACTCCCCCACAGCCCCTAAGGGCAAGGGTTGTAAGTTATGCCTTGGGGGCATATAAGGTTTTTATACAAAACTTTGTCTAGAAATTTCAAAAAAAAAGGCTCATTCGAGTAGAAATTCAAAGGAATAGTGCCATTTTTAATGGTCAAGAGTGATTAGAGGGTAACTAACCCCCTCTCGCGCCCACCTTTTCCCAAAACACTTCCAATCAAAATTTTGAGCTAGCCATTTTTTTCAACGTAGTTGAAAGTTTTGGAAACTAGGCTTTTAAGGATTACAACCCGTCCCCCCTAGAGCCCTTAGAGCACGGGGTTGTATATTATGCCCTGGGGGCATATAAGGTTTTTACAGAAAGCGTTGTCGTAGAAACTTCATAAAGGGCTCATTCGATTGGACATTGAAATGGCTAGGGCCCTTTTAGTTAGTCGAAAGTGATTGGAAGGCAACTAAAACCCCTTCCA
The DNA here is from genome assembly GCA_027921565.1 of Artemia sinica. NCBI lineage: Eukaryota > Metazoa > Arthropoda > Branchiopoda > Anostraca > Artemiidae > Artemia > Artemia sinica. The sequence continues at coordinate 26,587,867 of CM051269.1, forward strand.
CGCCCACCTTTTCCCCAAAAACATCCAATAAAAATTTGGAGATAGTCATCTTGTTCCACGCAGTTGAAAGTTAACAAAAGACAAGCCGACTTAAAAGTTAAAGGTACAATAAAAAAATGTAATTTTACAAGGCACCACACCTAATTTAAGGTGTATTTGGACATCATGGCATCAATAAAAGGCTCAAATTATCTGCTTTTAGAAGACAAGCGATAGTAATAATCTATATCTAGACGCCTACCTTGTGTAGACTGCCGGAACTTTATATATTCAAGGACGTGTTACTATTATCTATTGTGTGTCATTTAAATTCTAAAAAGATCAGCTTCTAAGATTATTTGGGTCTGATATTATATAAAAAACATCTATCCATGCGCTATCTACCGCTTCATCTCGTGGTAAACGTGACAACACTGGTAATACGAATTTCAAATCATAGCAGGAATTTTGCATGTAAACAGGTCTAAAATACTGTTGAATAACGTTTAAATTACGTGATTGATGGACCAAACCGCAAAAGTTACTCCTCTCGATAAAATTTGGTTGTTTAAATGTTCATGGTCACAGAATTCATCCCTCCCCCCACTACCCTCAACAAATTTACCCTTACAAACCTAACACATTTTTTTCTATTTTTAATGACCAACTCATCTTCTGGTGATAGGGTCATTCGATAAGATGTATTCCGGGCGGTGAAATTGACTTATTTGCTGTTTTAATAAGTTCTGCCAAGGCTGCGCCCATAAAATCCTTTCCACTCGATTTTTCAAAACCCTCTACCAATTGTATCGTATTACACAAGTCTCTTTGTGCATGGACATAAAGGACTGCAATGGCCTCATTTTTTAAATATAATTTAAATTTTATGGGTCGTACATATCTATGAGTTTGG